>NC_061157.1:23268259-23315759 GCF_022113875.1 Hydra vulgaris | reverse complement strand
ATAAATCCGTTATTAAGAAAGGAATAAGAAAACGAAGCTTCGTTTGGACATATTTCGAAATGGACCAAAAGAATCAAAAAAAATGCAGCATATGTTATAAGATTTTACCTTACAACAGTTCGACCAGTTCAATGCAATCCTATTTATCTATTGATCATTGCATTAATTCTAAAATATCTAAAAAATCAACAACTTTACTCAACGATGACGATATATCCGATATTGAGAGTGGTAATGAGAATGGTTTTGAAGAGACTGGTCATAAAAAATTAAACAGGTTATTGGTGAATTTTATTGTTGGTACCCATCAGCCGATTTCGATAGTACGTCATCCAGACTTTGTAAACTTAGTTAGTGAGTTAAACAAAAGCTACAAAATGCCTTGCATAAATACGGTGAGCAAGAAATTAATTCCATCAATTACGGACAATCTTAAATCAATTTTAATGCTAGAATTGAAGGGATGTCGTTTCATTACAATTACTTGTGATAGTTGGTCATCATTAGGTAAAAACAGCTACCTCGGTGTGACTTGTCATTTTATTGACAAAAATATGACTCTAGTTGACCGAAACCTGAATCTTAAGTTTATATCTGAAATGAAAACAGCTGAATATTTATTTAATACGTTAAACGAAATCTTCAGTGAAAGGTCAATCAATAATAAGATTTTTGCACTAGTTACTGACTCAGGTGCAAATATTTTCTCTGCAGTAAATAAATTTGAGGATAATGTTCTTAAGATTCCGTGTGCTGGTCATCGTTTGAATCTCGTGGTTAATCATCTTCTAAACGCACGAGATATAAAAGTAAAAAAATTTAAAAATGGGTCAAAGCGTTACCAAGTAAAAGATTACGACGGTAATGGAAAACTAATTAATAGAGAAATTACAGAAAGTGAAGTTAAAGAAATTGAAAAAATTAACGAAGGCAAATTAGAAATCGCCAAGGTAATTTCATCCTGCAGGCACATTGTTGGTTCATTTAAGCATTCAGAGATGTTACAAAAAAAGTTAAAAGAAGTTCAAGAAACACTTCGTTATGAAACTAAAGTAAAGTTAGTACAGGATATAGCTATTCGCTGGAATAGCCAATTCGATATGATTGAATCTATATTAACAAATAAAACTGCATTGGATATGATAAGCATCGAATTCCAAAATATAAAAGACTATCTTCCCACTGCTACTGAATTTAAGGTGCTGGAGGATTTGTGTGATTTGTTACACCCAATTAAAAAGCTAACAAAACTTTTTAGCGGAAAGAAATATGTTACAGTAACATTCCTGTTTCCAACACTGTATTCTCTACTAAATGAAATACTTGAATCGCAACCTATTTTTACAGAACTAGTTAAGACTTTTCAAAAGAAATTATTAAGGTCTCTAAAAGGACGTTTTAAATACATTTTTGCTAATGATTTTTTTTTAGCAGCTACTTTTCTTGATTTCAAATTTCGTAAATTCGAGTTTATCAAAAATGATATCTATAGATATGAATGCATTTCAAAGGCAAAAATGTTTATAAAAACATTTTATGAAATGCATCTAAAAGAAACCGAAGAAATCGATATAACAATTGAAACAAATTGTTTAAATAACACTTTGAACTCGTCAAACAGCTCAGCTGACAATACCATAAAAACATTTCAGCAATTGTCAACGTCACCTATTGCAAATAATATTACTTTAGTTAACAACAAAAGACGAAAGTCAATCAACTTAATTGAACTAGTAACAGATAAATCTTGTTGTAATTCAATTGAGAGCAATGATAAACTTAAAAAAGAAATAAATGATTACAGTCTGCAATACTTTCATAGCTACGAAAATAGTGCCATTGAATTTTTCCAAGCTAATCAAAAATTGTTCCTGGTTTTGACACAAATTGCACGGATAATATTTTCAGTTCCAGCGACATCCGTGCCATCAGAATGCTTATTTAGTTCAACCGGTTTAATAGATACGGAGCTACGGAACAGGCTTGCGCCAAGCTTATTGAAGCAGTTAGTTTTTATTAAAGAAAACAAGTAATCAAAAACATTTCTTTATTAAAATAAAAAAAATTATTTAGTAAAAGTGTATTTTATAAATCTTAGTAATTTAAAGCACTTGTATTCTTTTTTTTTTATCTGATGAACTTTTTTACAAACAGCTTAATTAATGACAATATGTTTTCCGCTACATTCTTTTCAATTCTGGAAAAAACACCAATATCCAATGATTGAGCTGCCATCAGGGCAGGTGCAAGTAGGTGTGACGTGGTGGGATGTCATTAAAATTTTTGTTGAGTAAAAAATTAGGTCCTTGTTTTTTGAAGTTCGACGACTGACCTGTCTAAAAGGTCTACATTTGCCGACTTCTTTAAAAGGGTTATTTTTGCCGACTAAATGCACAAAAAATGCATTTAGGAAGGTGTGTGTGTAAATGATTCGTAAATTTAAATAATCTTTCCCCGTTATTGAATGGTTTAGAATTTGTAACTAAAGAGGACTAATTTCATAGCTTGTAGCAGTAGCATTTACTGTTATGATATTGCCCTTTTTTAAGAAATCTTGTTGTCCAAACAACTAATTATAAATTGGATTGTTTTATCTTTCCCTAACTTGAGGAAAATCTTTATGAACAAAAAAGTGATTAGAAGAGAGTCTTTTTTTAACTTTCTAGGAGTGATTATAGATGAAAATATATCATGGAAATATCATATTAAATCTATTGAAATTAAAATATCCAAAAATACTTCAATGCTATATATAGTTAAACCTTAACTTTATTTAGCATAAAAAATATATAATTTTCTTAATACGGAGTCTTTGAAAATTATATATTTTTCATTTAGGGAGAGTGGGGCAAAGTGGGTCGAATTTCTTTCTTTTTTAATTTGAGTGAAAGTTAAAATATATATTTTATGTTTGTCAAGGCTAAAGGATTGAGAATATGTCCTTCATGATAAGAAATAACTAAAACCTAAATATATATTATCTAACAGCTCACAGAAAGGTTTAAAGTGAGATTTGTTAAGTGATTCACTGTACCCCAGTACTGGGGTACAGTGAAACAATTAACTCATTTGCAATTTAGTGGTAGTTAATGGGGGCGTTGCCAAATAATTTTGAGAATGAGGGTGTAAATACATTGTACACTATACTTTTGGTGCACTTTTGGTAACTAATATTAAATAATTTAAATTTTTTCTAAATGACAAAATAAAGAATAAATTTTATTGATAACAAAACTTATTCAACCATCTAAAATCACAAAAAAAAATTTATTTAATAAAACTTATTTAACCAACAACACAAGAAATTTTTTAAAGTGAATTTTTAATTTTTATAAACATTTTTATCACAGTGAATTAACCGTTTCACGGTACCCCGATTCATTGTGCCCCACTATAAAAAATAAGGTTCAAGTTTAATTTCTTGGGGCATGAGTTTTATTAAAGGAAAAGCAAAACTACTAAAATGAACCATAAAGATCAGTATTCCGAATATAAAACTTTAACTTATAAAATGATTTTAACCATGATCTCCACAACAAACATAAAGATGGTAAGAGGATTTACTTTAGTTAGCTAAAAACATAAATTACCTACCTAAAACCGAGAGTCAAAAATTATGTGGTAACACCTATAAATAAAGATGGGTGATATATGCGCACATAAACTTATTACATCATCGTGATGAACAAAATCATAATCTTTGAAAAAATGCTTCTTATTCACTGTGCCCCTCAATCCACTGTACCCTGACTTCCCCTATTCATAGTTTTTTTATTTATAAACTTAATATATACCAAGTTATGCTTTTTACGTTTAAATCAAAACATGCGTTATCTCCTTATATATTTCACTCTTACTTTGCAGAAATATCTCATTAATACCCATCTGATAATTTTGTAATTCCAAGATCTTATTTAAAACTCAATTCATTTCAAATTCAATACCGTGGACCATTTATATGGAAAAGTTTTTAAAAAAACATTATTAGAAATAAAATTCTTCTAAGAGCAATTCTAAGAACATCTCCTTAGAATAATTCGAAAGAGAATCTAAACGTTTTCTATAAGAAAAAAATTTCAATATTTCTTTTAATATTTCTTTTAATAAGTTCGAAATTAATTTAGCTTACCAAATATCTATTGGTTTTTTCTCGAAATTAATTGCACACTTCGAAACTCTTTTTTTTCTTTCGAAATTAATTTGGCTTTTCAAAATACACTTTTTTTTTTCGAAGTTAATTTGACTTTTCAAAACTCTTTTTTTTCTTTCGAAATTAATATCACTTTTCGAAATACATTTTTTTTTTCGAAATTAATTTCACATTTCGAAATTCTTTTTTTCCTTTCGAAATTATTTTCCTATTTCGAAATCCACCTTTTTATTTCGAAATTAATTTCACATTTCGAAATTCTTTATTTCCTTTCGAAATTAATTTCCTATTTTGTAATCCACCTTTTTATTTCGAAATTAATTTCACATTTCTAAATTACTTTTTTTTTTCGAAATTAATATGGCTAGTTCGATTATTATCGGAAGTTTTTTTAGATTTCGAAAAAAAAGAAGTATTTCGATAACGTTTTAATCGAAAATTTTCGAAAATTGCAATTTCGATAATGAACCCTAATAATAAGTAATCTTACAAATAAATTATTTTTTAATTTATTTCAAAATCATTAAAAAACTTATTGACATTTAAAGTTCAAACCATGTAAACTTAAATCTTCCCTTCACTAGAGTTTATTAGTTATTAGCAAGTAAAAGTTAATAAAATAATCAAATAAATAACAGGAAATCAAATTGTGAGCTCAAGTTAAGGAAAAATTAATTTATATATGAAGATGATCATGCCCATTATTGTAAAGAACATGATAATGATAAAATTCTCTTGTAAATTGTAATAATTTGGTTTTTACCTCATAAAAATTTAAAAAATTTTATTCATCACATTTAATCAACCCTGAATAAATAATAAAATCAACCCTTTATAATTAACTCTTTTAAGGTAAAAATTAAGATTGGTCAGTTACTAAATACATGTTCATCAATCACTGTTGAAAAAAGTTGATACAAATACTTGAAGTTGATACAAATACTTGAAGTTGATACAAATACTTGAAGTTGATACAAATACTTGAAGTTGATACAAATACTTGAAGTTGATACAAATACTTGAAGTTGATACAAATACTTGAAGTTGATACAAATACTTGAAGTTGATACAAATACTTGAAGTTGTGTCAATCTCTAGAATACAAAATTTATAAATATATACCGTCAATAGTTAACACAAAATTAATACAAAAAAAAAATATGTGAGATTTTTTATGTTGTTTCTAAAATTAATAATATTTAAGTAGAAAATAAATAAAGTTGTTTTATAAAATTTAGCTTGCTACTTGAGTTTCCAGCTACTGGTGGATGCTTCCCGATATTTTATTTTCAAACATTAAAGCTGTTGCGCTATGTGACCTCTATGGATTATTTTGTAATGGCGTGTGAAGCAATATTTATCCTTCTTCTCATTTATTATTCCATTGAAGAAGCAATTGAGATAAAAAAACATGGTACTTCATATTTCTCAGATGTATGGAATGTCATGGATATTATAATAGTGTTACTGGGTTTTATTTGTGTGATTTTTAATGGTGTTCGTACGGTATCAGTTGCTAATAAGTTACGTATTACGTTGGAGGAACGAGATAAGTATGCAAATTTTGAGATATTGGCTGACATGCAGACAAAATTTAATGACCTTGTAGCAGTTTATATATTTCTTATTTGGATTAAGGTTTGCTATTGTCATGTTTTTAACATGAATTTTTTAATTAAAAAATATTGTGTTGTAATAAAGTTTGCCATTGAATTTTTTTATTTTATTTTTATTTTTGATAAGTTCTTAATTATTTTGTTTTATATGTGATATTGTCAGTTTTGTCATGAGTTTTAACTACAAAGTATTTTCGTTCTCTTAAAGTAATAACCTCATCAACAGTCATGCTAAACTTTACTTTATTGTCACTTTTAATTTTGTTGTTGTTGTTGTTTTTCATCAAAATAATTGTGCAGAAGTTTCATTACATCGCTTTCGTTAGCAGGGAGTTTAAATCCATTTTGAGCTATTGAGTGGTGAATGAGGTTATGGATCAAATTGAAATGCCATCCATAACCAAATCAGAGGCATTATTTTGAAGAACTTTCTTTTTCACAAAGAAGTTGCTCACAATTTTTTGTCTCTTCTCACTTGCTCTCTTATCTGTTAATATGATTGATTCTGTTGCCTTATCTAAACAAATTTTGTGACTTTTAAGTGATGGTTTAAGGTAATGATAGAATTTCCTGAACATTTTATTACTTTGTTACAAAACTTACACTACCCTTTCAACTCTTGTGTAATTGGATTTTTTTATTTTGTTGCATATGTTCAGACTGACATAAAAATATAATTAGAAAATAAGAATATTAAGTAGCCGTTTTACCCATCATTAAAAAAAAATTCATAAATGGTAACTATGCAATTTTTTTTAAGTTAATATTAATAGGAAATTGGTGCTCGAAGCCCTATTTATAACTTAAGAAACTCTTAAGAAACTTTTAATACTAGATTAATAAAAAAAAACCATTAAAATAAGAAACTACGTAGTATTAAACTAAGTTTTTTTTTTTTTAAAAAAAAAAAAAAAATGCTATCTACTAAAGTTATTTATTAAAGTTACTTATTATCCTATTTTTAAAGCAATTTTTGAAGTTGTTATTAAAAAAGAAAATCAATCAAATTACAATTTAAATTAATTATTTAACTTTTAATAAATATGTTTTCGGAGAAACTTTGAAACTCTTTTAGCATTTGTTAATATTTTATTTATATATTGTATAAATTTTATTTTAAACTTTTATCTGAAAATGTTTCATATATATTCAGATTTAAATAAAACTGTTATGTAATATGCTGTTAAAACTCGTAATTTTTGAAATAGAATTTTTGAAATAGAATTTTCGAAATAGAATTTTTGAAATAGAATTTAATCATTATGGTGAACGCATGAAAATAGTTCAAGGTTTTTAATTTTTTGTTGCTTCTATTTTAATAAAAAAAAACAAAAAAAAAACACTCATTTAAATATTATTATAAATTAGTAGAAAATCATATATAAATTAGAAGATATATAATAAATTAGTAGAAAATCACTTATCAAAATTTTTTTACACTATCTTTCATCAATAAAGACTTGTCAGAAATGATCAAATTAATAAAACTCCAACTATATTACTATAATACCAAAAATTAGATTACAAAAAGTCGTTAATGTCTTAACTACTGTAAATGTTCACATATTTGTAGAATATGCTGACACTATTATACAAAGAATTCTTCAGAATTGTTTTTTTCTGCTTTTTTTTAAAAAAAATTTTAAAGGAGGGGGGGGGGGGGGTTAATATAATTATTTTTTTGAACTTTCATAATTTTTTAGGAGAAAATTTCATGTCTGCATTTAAAAATCAATTTCAATTTTTTGTTTAATAAACATTCTTGGTTTGCATATTTAATTGTTTTAAATTTTTTGTGTAGGCATAATATACACTTTTTGGGAATATTATTATATGCAAGTGCTGTTTTAAGGATGGACCAATTCAGTATAAAATCAGCAGTGTTTTTATCTTTTAAATCCCATATGTATTTTAACTGATGGTGTCTTGTGGATACTTTTTATTTTTAATGGCTTATGACTGGCAAATGTTTTTATCATTCATACTCTGTTAAGCCAATATATTGCTTATCAGATACATTCTTAGAGGAAGCAACTTATATATATTTATATACCTTCTTTTATGATAAAAATTTTCCACTTATTAGACAATTGATTTTTTGTGCAACTGTAACTAGCTGTAACCTATTTTTGTGCAACTGTAGCTAACTTTAATTGTATTTCAGTTGAAAAATTTATGTAAAATATTAGAGGGCAGGAAATGCAGTTTATTAATTTATGTAATTTATTAGAGGTTTAATTTATGTAATTTATATAAAGGCAGGTTGTATTTATTGACCAATTTTAAAACAATTTTCCTATGTTAGTGGAAACATTTTTACTATATGGGGGATTGAACAAAATTACATTTGTAATTCAATTTTTTTTTGTACTCTTTTTTCAGGGTCAAATTTTCATTTAAAATTTTGAAAACCACTTTTTTTAAGGACATCTTTGAAAATACATTTATTGGAATTGAATACATTTTTATTAGAGGAATTTTGGTTTAGCTTGTGTTTGATAATGTACAATAATTCATCATTTAGTTTTTCGAAAGGCTTATATAAATTTTCAGAAAAGTTAAATGTTTAAGTTTATGCTTATTTCGATTTGAAAGCCAATATTTAAAAAAATATTTATAATATCTTTTCTAATTTTATTGAGCTGTAGACCAGATTTTTTACAAATTACTATTAAACCATTGTCGCAATAAAGGTCTAAATCATTAATATTAATTATTTTACTTAATAAATCTCAATTATATAGTCCAACAAATTCACAAAGTTCTTCTCCATCATAACTGCCCATTGTTACATTAAAGCAGTCATGTTTTTCTTTTTCCGAATTTTCTATAATAAAGTAAGGTTTTTCTGCAATATTTTGTTATACAAATTGTCTCTTCTGGAATAAATGTATGGCTTTTTGCAAGTTCAATTGTTTTATCTAAAATATCTGCAGTTATTGAGGGGTAAAAATCATTAATGTCAAATTAAATGAAAGTTCATTTTTATTTTTGTATATGGAGAATTACTTTATAACATCAGTGGTATTTTTCCAATGTTGTAAATTTAATTTATTTCTAATAATATTATTAATTTTGTCTAATTTAATTTTGTTTACATGTTTAATCTCATTTTTTGAGGGAACCAATAACCTAAATGGAAGTTTGTTTTAAAAATTTGGTTTATAATCTTTAAGTGTTACAAAAGCTTGGGCAGGGGCAGTTGATTTGATTCTGTTATCAAGATTAATTTTTTTAGCAATACTTCTTCTAAATTAATGGATTTTTTAAATTTTTAGTCAAAATACATATGAGAGTTAAAAGATAAAAAAAATTAATAATTTTACACTGAATGGGTCCATCCTTAAAACAACACCTGCATATAATATTATTTCCGAAAAGTGTATATTATGCCTACACAAAAAAATTCAAATAATTAAATATGCACCCCAAGAACGTTTATTAAACAAAAAGTCAGAATTGGTTCCTAAATCCAAGCATGAGAGTTTCTCCTAAAAAACTATAAAAAAAGTGGGCTTAAAAAATAATTATTTAATCCTCCCTTTAAAAATATAAAAAAACAAACAAACAAAAGTAAACAATTCTAAAGAACTCTTTTTATAATGGTGTCAGCATATTCCACAAATGTCTAGAAGTTGTAGTAGTTACGACATTTATGACTTCATGTAATTTAATGTTTGGTATAAAATGATAAGTGATTTTCTACTAATTTATTATTGCTCTGTTCTTTAAGAACATTGAGCAATATATATATATATTTATATATATATATATATATATATATATATATGTATATATATATGTATATATATATATATATATATATATATATATATATATGTATATATATATATGTATATATATATATATATATATATATATATATATATATATATATATATATATATGTATATATATATATATATATATTTATATATATTTATATATATATCTGTTCTTTTAAGAATATTGAGTGCTCTATTTTATTGAACACATTTAAGGTTATTCATATATATATATATATATACATATATATATATATATATATATATATATATATATATATATATATATATATATATATATATATATATATATATATATATATACATATATATATATATATATATATATATATATATATATATATATATATATATATATATATATATATATATATATATATATATATATATATATGTATGTATATATATATATATAATGTACATTTAGTATTGCCAAATTCTTTCTATCTTTGTTGAACTGCATTCAAGCTCTCTTTTGTGAAGTTTACAAACTTCCGTAATACCTCTAAAGTGACTTTTTTCAGCCAATAATTGATTCTTTCAATTATTATATTAACATTTTAGCCATACTACTTTAGCCATACATTCATCAGGACAGTTAGGCCTTGTATCAAGACAGTTACCATGGTTATCTTTCTCAAGTACATAGTTTATAATTTCACTGCCTAGCATATCAGTAATACTTTAGCATTATAAGCTGAAGGTAAGTCAAGCCATCAGATAAAATTGTTGTCAGGATATTGTTGATGTATAAACAAAGTTAATACAATTTTTTTGTATGTGTTTATATGACTGATTGTCCAAAGTCATTCCTATGAGATTAATTCATAGGAATGACTTCACTCTATACTTTACTTTTAATTTTTTTCTTTTATCCCTTAAGTCTCGTGCTTTCTTTGTCAGACTGTAAGATTTTACAAAGTAAAATAAGATTTGTCATTCAAAATAATGTTCTTGTTAAAAGCTTTTTAAGTTTTGACTGTTGCTGCTCACTTTTTTGCTAATTTGATTTAATTTAGAGTATATGGTGTTGGACTTTGTTTTAAACAATTTTTAGGTGTTTGTTGGCTTTTTTTAAAATGGTTGCTTAGGGATAGTTGTCAAAATAAGCAGCAAGCTAGTTGGTTTTTTTTTTTTTTTTTATTGAAAATTTCTCTTTGTTTCTTTATTATACATTTTCAGATGGTTTTTTTACTTTAAAATGTTTTTGGCTTTTTGAAATCATTTTTAGGAGTGAAAAGCATTCATTTTAATTAACAAGATTTTATATTGTTTATATATTTTATTACTGTTATTATATAGTTATTATATAGTTATATATTGTCTAGTTTACATTAACACTAGGTCATATGTTTCTTTATACTAATATGCACATAAGCCATTGCATTTTGTGGAGTTTCGTTTTTGAAGGAACACCTGTTTTTAAATACCTTAAGTTTTTTATTTTTATTTTAAATATACGAACTGTTAATGCTATAATATTTTTCTTTATTTTTAGTTATTCAAGTATCTCTCATTTAACAAAACAATGACACAGTTACAATCAACTCTCTCTCGCTGTGCTAAAGATATTGCTGGTTTTTCAGTGATGTTTTTTATTGTTTTCTTTGCCTATGCATTATGGGGCTACCTACTTTTAGGGCCTCAATTGGCTGATTATTCTACGTACTTAAACAGCATGTTAGTTTTTTTTTTTTTAGTAATTGAAAATGTTCTTTTAATGATTTTTATGTATATACTAGTATTTCTTGGTTTAAAACTAAAATTAATTCATAGAAAGACTTAAAAATATAAAACTGATAAATAATTTTTAAACATAAGTAAAATTTTTTACATGGAATTAATGGTTTAATACTATTAATATTTCATTTATTGCAATTCTAGCTTAGAATGTCTAAATGAAAAATTACTAATAGCAGAACTGTAGCTTCATAGTTTGATTCTAATAACAGTATTAAAACTGTGTATATTAAAAAAACAATTCTTTTATTTATAATTATCCTAGAAATTCTAGGTTTAATTTTACTAATAGTTGCAGATCATTTATTTCCGGGCACAATTGTGCATATTTTAATTTACTTAAAAATTCTCTTACACTAGTAGTATTATGCCTTATATTTTAAGATGCAATTTCCAATTAACCCAGACATGCTAGGTTTAATTCTAATATTGTATCTAATCTGTAATAAATTAAATGTAAAGTTATATTTCAAATAACTTTACGTTTAGGCTCTACTGGTAGGTAAAATGTTTATCAAAAAACTTAGTTCTAAGTTTTTGTATTAATATGATTTTTGCAAATTTTAAAAAATATTTTAAGAAAAGTTAATGTTATTTCCATTTTATTGTTATTATCCAAAAAAGTTGTTGTTATTTTAGTAATTTTAACTGTCCACAAAAATCTCCAAAAAGATGATATATTTTGCAGTTTTATTTTTACAAAAATTTTTTAATACTTTAAAAATATAGAAATATTGATAATTTTTCAATATTAAACTGAATCAGAATAAATTAGTATTGTATAGCAGTTGTTCAAAATATTTTTTATTTAATGTGCTCTATATTTTAACAATCATGTTCAATCATGTACACTCAACTTAAAGAGATCATTTATTTCAGAAACCTGTATAGTGTCAATTTTCAAGAAACTGTAAAAAACTTTTTTAGTTTTCTAAAAATTAAAAAAAGGTTTTGGCTCGGGGAAAAATTTAAAGCAAAAAAATTTCTTATTGTAATGCAAAAAGAAATAGTAATTAGAGTTAATTTTTAAAATTTTGTTTTTCATGGAAAATATTTTAAAAACCTTTGTACTGGATAATGTTTAAAAATCAGGTAGATGAGGAACATAAAAAAAAATAATCTTAGACAAGCGAGATAACATAAAACATAGTATAATTTAAAACATATATACCATATAGGCCAAGTCTATTGTTTGAGTTTTTTTTCTAACTATCATCATACACTATTTGTTGCAGAAACCTTGGTTTTAAGCCACTGTAGGATTTCATCATTAAAATATTCATAGTCCGTACTATACTTGGCCAACTTCTTCAGGTCATTAATTTTCTTTTTATTGATATCTGTTTTTCCAGATGGACGTGCGATGACTGTTGGCAGCTCTGCAACTGCAAAATATTTTTAAAATGTGAACATTAAGTAAATGAAACTATCAATAAAGTGCTAAGTAACCCCTTTTCCTCATCAGTTTTTTTGTAATAAAACTTTTTCAAGATGGATATTTTAAAAGGAGTCCTGTTTTCCTTTCTAATTTCCCTCCCAGAAGTTTCAACTGAGTTGACAGTTCTTTTTGTAAAAATGTGGCCACCAATTATTAAAAGCATTTATCATGTTGTTTGTTACTTGGTGAACAGTAAAGCGCTCTTAATTATTGAAACCCAAAGATATTTGAAGACAAAATACAACCATTGAAAGGCTTATTAGTTTATGTGTTTCTGCATAAGATGGTTTGGCTAAAGTCAGGCTTTCATAATCTATAATAATATCATTTTTGACAAAAATAATACTTGACATGTTTCTGAAATGATCAATTCAATTGTTAAATTCTTCTATTTTTAATTGCCTTAAGCATTACATAATTGTACAATTCTTCTGAATATAAGTTTAATGACATCATGTCATTATGTGTAATAACTATGGGATATATGAAATGTAATGGAAGACTAAAGGCTTATGTAATGGAAGACCAAAGGCTTTTTATACTCTCTTAATAAAATAGAATCTCTGTAGGAGGACATTTCCAAAACATTTCGATTTGACAGCATTTAATGTTTTGAATGCAGCAATATACTCCTTCAAATTGAATTAGGAATTTTATTTAATTCTTGCATAATGAAAATTTGTTAAAGAGCTATCATCATTAGTTTCAATTTGATTTTTTCTATGTTGATCTGTAAATGCTAAGTTTGTGTACTAATTGGTAACTTAAAAAGGAAAGGATTTGTTTTGACTAATAATTATTATTAAATGTTTAAATAGTATGTTAGTAAATAAAAAAAAACCACAACTTATGAAAAATTATGAAGAAGGACTTAAATCTTTTTTTTTTGTTGCTTAGAGTTTTGATTTTTTTAAATGAACACTAATAGTTTTTTTTGCAATTAATTACATTAGTTCTAGTCATCTCAAGTGATTTCAATTTCCTGACATTGCTCAATTTTCTGACATTGCTTAAAGTTATTTCTAGAGGCTTTACTCCCACACCAAACACCATTTTGTGCGTAATATAAAAAAGTTGATTCTCTTTTAATGAATTAGCAAGAATTTAAAGCTTTCATTTCAAAACTTCAATTTTCTCTATAAATCTCAAATCCGTCCCTGTATGGAATACTGTTGCCACATCTGGGGCGGATCTTCTAATGATGCTCTTTCTCTTTTAGACAAGGTGCAAAAACGAATTGTAAACATAGTTGGACCTGCTCTGGCAGCCAATCTCCAACCTTTGTCACATCGTCGTAATGTTGCTTCTCTTTCTCTTTTTTACAAATACTATAATGGGCACTGCTCTAAAGAGCTAGCGTCCCTTGTGCCATCTACTAAAATTCATTCTCGTGTTACTCGCCATTCAATTAAGTCTCATCCTTTTTCTGTGACTGTTCCTAAGTGCTTCAAAAACTCTTATTCTTCTAGTTTTTTTCCTCGAACATCAGTTCTTTGGAATTCGCTTCCTTCATCTTGCTTTCCTGATTCATATAATTTGCAATCTTTTAAGTCATCAGTCAATCGTTATCTTGCTCTACAGATTTAGTCTTTTCTCTTCCAGTAACTTCCAACTCTTTTAGTGGTTGCTTGCAGCCTTGTTGGAAGTGAAGATGTTAAAAAAAAAAAAAAAAAAAATTTTAAATTTTGTAAAAACAGAACCGAACAAAAGATTCAATTATGTGTCTTATATAGTGGTTTTTCTAGACATTGTATCAAACAGAGTTAGACACCTGATATTTATTTACTAATTTAGTTTTTATTTATCTGCCACTGTTGTTTTTATTTTTCTTTTACTGTAGTTTTAAGATATTCTAAATTACTAGAAATAATTTTAACTACGCTTTTTTTATAAAAACAGAATAAATAAACTAATTCCTGATTTTTAAGAATCTTATTGAAAATATTAAAATGACAATAACCTTTTCTTACATTGCAAAATATTTGTTAATATCTATTTTTTTATTTTATATTTAAAAATTGATACTATGACATCACAGCTATGTTTTTAACATAACAGTGATGTCATAATGTATAACTGTCATTGTAAAAACATTCCCATATAAAATCATAAATTTTGCCATAATGTATTTATGGCAAAATCTATGATTTGAAATGGGAATGTTTTACAATGATATTTAATTTATCCTTATAAAAACATACCAGGTATAAATATTTTTATAGTTTTTTTTTTTTTTTTTACCCTTTTAAGTAGTCCTGTGATTCTTTTTTTTTCCCCTCCATATATTTGTTTTTAATTAATCATCAAATGTTTTTTTTGCTATAAAACATTTTTGTTTAGATTTGCATGTTTTCGTATTATTCTTGGTGACTTTGCTTGGTCTGATATAAATGGTGCTGCACCAAGTATGGGCCCAATATTTTTCATTTCTTATGTATTCATGGTGTTTTTTATTTTGATAAACATGTTTTTGGCCATTATTAATGACACTTATTCTGAAGTGAAGTCAGATCTTGCAGAGCAAAAAGATGAATTTGAAATTGGTGATTACTTTAAAAAAGGATATGATAAAATGATGAGCAATTTATCTTTTAAGCGAGAAAAAATTGTTGACATTCAAAAAGCTCTTCAAACTGCTGATGTGAACCATGATAATATGTTAGACTTCGAAGAATGGAGAGCGCAGTTAAAATTGTAAGATACTTGAACAATATTTATATTAGAATTTAGTTCATTCATATTTTTTCTATTGTTTTTTACTGTTTTTTTAGGCGTGGCCATGCTGATTTAGAAATTGAGGCTGTATTTACTCAGTATGATTTAGATGGAGATCGTGTACTCAATGAAATTGAACAACAAAAAATGCATGATGATCTTGATATAAAAATGGTTACCAAATTTTTAATTTTAAATATTAATTTTCTTAATTTTTTTGCTTGATCTGATTTTAATTCTTTATTTTGATCTTAACTAAATCTTGACAACTGTTTATTCTATATTACATTAGTCTAATCATTGCTCAGTTTCTACTTGTTCTCATTTACATTAACCATTTTCTAATCTTGGATTAGGACTTTTCATTTTATCTTAATCATCAATTTTTATCTAGATGATTGCATCATATTTTTTATATGGTTACATCATATAAAAAATATGATGTAATAATCTAGATAAAAATGAAAAATATTTCACAAACATTAAAAAAAATATAATTTAATTGCTCATTATTCTAGCATGAGTGATAAACTAACATTGTTTGATAATCTATTAATAACTTTTATCTAACCGATGAAAGATCTGTCCTTTGACTTGTATCAAATTTTTTTGTTGAAAATAAATATTCTAAAAATAAAAAAATTAAAAAGTATCAAAAAAAATATAAATTCAAAAAAAATTACAAATCCAGAAAAAGCATGTTACTGCACACGCCATTTTTAATATGTACAATAACATGCAGAAAGATTTTTTATAGGAATGCACACCATAGGTTTTGGTTTTTAAGGAATGTGCACCATTAGTTTTTTACATAAAGTAGCAATTTCTTTTTCTCTTTAGGTTGATCCTTGTTTATATTTAGAATTACTAATTTTTTTAATTTCAAATAAATATGGAATTAATATTGCTTTAATTAAGCAATTCAAGGTTACTTTCAAGTTTTTTTTTGTTTTTTTTTTTTAATAGTTAATTTACATGTTTGATTTTAATGATTTTATAGCATTTCTAATAAGCTTTTTAATTTTTATTTAACATATACTTTTAATTTTAAAATCTAAAATCGTTTTTTGAAACAAAAAATTTAATTTTTTTGAATTCTAATCTCAGACAACTTTTTTTGTTTTTTAATATTAATGTTCATTTAAAATTTTAAACTAAAGATCAATTTTCAAAACCTGTTTCAATTAAAAAAGAGTTGTACTTTTCTTTTCCAAGTTTAGTATTACATTGTCAATGTTAAGTTATGTTTTTAAATAAAAATTGAAAAGAGGTTTTTACAAATAAATTTGTTGCTTTAGATGGCATGCAAAATAATTATCAAACTTATTTTGGAAGGATTTAGTTAAATTCTCTAAGCATAATACTAGAAAAATATGATATTATATGATATGAAACATTATTCATAAATAAATGGTTTGACAACAGCTGTTTAATAAAAATACTTTGTTTACTTTTTTTTTAAAAGTAGCTAAGAGTTAATAAGCCTTTAAATTAATAATCTAAAATATTAAATGGCATTTGATTTGTAAATATCATTATGAAACTAAGACTATTTGATCACAGTGCGGTTGACTTTTACTTATAATTTTTAACAAAATTTCATTTAAAATTTTTAACGATTTTTTTTTTTTTTTCTATAGGAAGAGTTAGAAGATGAAATTGAAGAAGTTCGCAAGTCAAAAGGAAATTTAAAAAAAATTCAAAGTAAAATAAACATGAAATCTGGTGATGATGATGATGATGATGAAGATGATGATGAAAATGACAGTGAACCAACAGGACTTGTAAAATATGAAGAGTTCTCAATGTATGATTGCTTTGTTTATGCAAAAATCTTATATTTTTATTTTCTTATATTATTTTATTTACTTATAATAAACATTAGCTATAATAAACATTTTTACATTTATATGTGAAAGTTAATTACTTCTGAACTTACTTATTAATGAACATTTTATTTTAAATTAACATATGAAACTGTTTCTAAATTTATTTATATAAACTTTAATTATATAAGTAATTTCTAATATGTAAATTTATTTTTGTAAACTATAAATATATAAATTTTTGTAATTTAAAGTAATGTAAAAATCTTAAAATTTTTGTTTTTACTCATTTTTATTTTTATACTTTCAACACATTTTTAAAAATATTTGTATTATTTTATTATTATTATTATTAAAATTTTTATTATTATTATTATTATTATTTTTATTATCATTATTGTTATTACTATAAATATTATTATTATTACTATTAATGTTATTGTTATTATTTCTTTTTATTAATATAAAAAATGAATACGTATACAGAATTTTTACAGTTCAACAGTTTTTTATGATTGCAATTTTTCATGACTATCGTATTTAGGAAATCTTGTTTTCTTTATTCTCTATTGAAGGTCAGATCCAGATTTGTAGTATTACAAAGTTGTTAGATTTTAAAGATTAGTAGTAGAAAATTTACCAGAGTCTTAGTTTTAAAGGTCTGGATACTATGATATATTCATACGAATCTGGATATCTTAGATTAGACAAGATATTCTGGCTATTGTCTGGCTATCTCATAAAACCAGACTTATTAAACTGAAAACTTGGTAAATATTTCATTATGTAATGTAATTTTTAAAATCACACTACTTTGATGCATTCATTATAAAGAAAGATTACAAGAAAGATCAATTATCTCTTCTTTTTTTTTTATTACAAATAAGTTTTTTAAAAAAATAAAATTCCATTTTTAAATAATAATTAAAAAAAAAAAAACAAATTCGTAATAAATATTTTTTTATTTGTTTTTTTTAATTTCATTTGTATTAAATAGGTTCTGTTTTAAATAGAAAGCTTATTGTGTTGTTTTTTTTCTCCATGACAACTTGTTTTTTTTACTCTCACAATTAAATTCTTGTGAGATCAAGTAAATGTTCCAGAAACCAATTTTGAGAAACCAAATAATTATTCTCCTATTTTAAATACACATAATATGATTTTAAGATTTTTTTTATAAAAAAAGATTTACCTCTAGACTCAAAATCAAACCTCTAGACTAAATTCCTCTCAAAATCTTCAAATCTTTTTTTTTTTTTTTTTTTATTAGTAATATACATTTCTGCATAAATAATATTTCACAGAGTATTTATAAATACAAAATTATATAAACTAAATGTGCAGCCCACCAACAGTAGATGGTGCTTTATAGCAGCCCAAAGCTTAGCCTGTCAAGTAAAACTTTAAATTCATCGACTCATTTTGATGTTTTAATGTCATTCAGTAGATTGTTCCACTCCTTAACAATTCGTCTTTTAAAAAAATTATGTCATATGTCTGAGTTTTTGACTTTTATTAATGTGTTTGTTAGTTTTTTATTAATAGTTTATTAATATATGTTATAAAATTTTTTTTTAATGTGAAAAGAGTATTATAACTTAACACAAATTTTGTTTAAAAACTACAATTTTTGATATAATAAAAATTTTTAATAACATTAAAAATTAAAGTCTTAATTTCTTGAAATAGTACTTTTGTAACAAAAGCAATAATATTATGACTTCAGTTTTGACAATAATAACAATTATTGGGTAGTTTAAAAAATTAGAAAAATTTATCACACTTTCTATAAGCTGATTTGCATATTTAAATATATTATAAACTATACTTACATTGCTTTCATACTTGAATTTTGATATTGATAAACCAACTTAAATTATGGAATATAGGAACAAGATAGAAAGAAAAAAAGAAGCGAGACAAAAGAAACAAAGAGACTGCCAGGTCTTATCTAGTTTTTGTCATTAAAATTTCATTAATATTGTAAATATTTTTAAATGACTTATAGTACTTTGTTTGGATTTTTAAAAAAACTCTATTGTTACAAGACAAATAGTCTTGAAAAGGTTTTATTTGAGTGTCAACAACATTTGAGTTACACAACATTTGAGTGACATGACATTTAAGTGACACAACATTTGAATGACACAACATTTGAATGACACAACATAAGCCCTGGTTGTCTCTTTGGCCACCAGTGAAGTAAAAGTGTGAACTAATAAAAAGCAAATTTCATTTGTAGTTAAACTTTTTTAGAAGATAAAGCCTTATTTTTACAAAAGCTTTTTTTTTAAATCTAAAACTGATTACTTTTAATAGATAAAATCTTATTGTATCAATTAAAGAAAACTAACTACAGGTTGCAACTAACTACAGATTGCATATATATCATTTGGACAAAATGTTCCACTAAAGTTTTTGAAGGTTCATTGAAAATGCAGTTTTTTAATTTCTTTATCTGATTTTTCTTGTATCCATCTGTAATAAACTTGTTTTAGTTGATTTACTCCACTCTCAAGAGGACTTTTATGTTTTTAGTTTCTCTTCTTTTCTCTTCTTTTCTCTTCTTTTCTCTTCTTTTCTCTTCTTTTCTCTTCACACTTGAGACAGACATACTTGTCACTTTTTATTTGGTTTTTTAAACCAAACAAAGAGTTACCCCATTTAACATCAAATGCTATCAAATATTTTAAATCATTCAGAGCTATTGATTTCAATAGTCTGCTAAGTTTTGCACTTTTGTTCTTCAACTAAAGCTAAAAAAAATGTTTGTTTTTATTCAACAGAATTATTTAGACTTTATAAATTTGCATGTTTGATTAATGGGTTAAAAACATTTACAATACCTTTAAGTAAATCCATTATCAATGTAGTCCTAGCAACAGTGTAATCAGGAGTCTAACCTCTTTCTTATGAAAAACCTCTTTCTTATTAATCAGAATTATTATTTACAAATACCAAACTGCTACTTATCTCTTTTCCCTAAAATAAATGATTCTGTTTTGAAATTATAAAAATCTTGTGGTCCAGATCTTGCGGTCCAGATCTTGTGGTCCAAATCTTGTGGTCCAGATCTTGCGGTCCAGATCTTGTCGTCCAGATCTTGTGGTCCAGATCTTGAGGTCCAGATTTTGTGGTCCAGATCTTGTGGTCCAGATAACTATCACAGTCTTAAAAGTGTTCTTTAGAAATTTTTTCATTACTCTTCTAAAATTCAAGTGCATAGTTCTAAAATTCAAGTGCTGGAAAATGGCATCTTTATTAGTCTTCTTACTATTAATCACCATTGAATCTTTAATTAAAAAACTTCTAATATCTCATCTTGAGTCTAGATGCTTACTCTCTGACAATCAATAAGGATTTTGATCCTAGTTCTACTGCTAGCTTATTAACCAAACAAAAGGATTCTGCTATGCGTGAGGTTAAAGCTTAGACAAGAGCTATTGGTCTTGACATATCAAAAAATGTTGGTGAAATCTGGCTTGTACATCTTCTTTCTAAGCTTCATATGGTGTATTTAGAAAGTTTAAAAAAATTGTTGAATCGTTATTTTCTAATTACAGCATTTAATTTGTCCTTGATTTCAATACTCGCCATTATTTCCATTAACTTCTGAGGTACCATAAAGTTTTATTTTTGGTATAACATTTACAGTTTTTAAGTCTTTTGCTTATCGCTTTCTTACAGCTTTCAACAGTTCTCTTTATCTTTGTTTTTTGTTAATCCAATTAGTGGTCCCTTGCAGCTTTGGTAGAGATGAATTGCATCATGCTGCTCCCTAATCTGAGTTGATATATTAAGTCCAAACATTGTTTTCTATAAGTTTTATTGCATGTTTTTGCAAAGTAGCTGTGTTTTTTTTTTACTCAAGTTTAAAATACTTGATTTCCTTTACAATATCTAAAGGTAATTTAAAATAATTTATTTATTTAAGGGAAATTTGCTATATTTCTTATCAGGTGTGCCAACAACAACAAGATAGTTTCCAAAAACCAAAGAAACTTGTCTCTAGGTTTAATGCTGTTTAATGCTGATACTAATAATGATAATATTATTAGTAGTAGTATTCTGAACGTCTGCTAAATTGCATTTAAAATTTTTTTTGAAAACAAACACTTTATCAAGTCATACTATACTTGAGAAATACATTATTTTAAATTTGTTTAAGGATATTAAACCTTTTTTTTAATTTAATTCACTCTCAACAAGACTATAAGCAACAAATATTTAGTTGGGAGTTACAAGAAAATAAAGAATAGACTTAATGAGCAAGAAAACGTTGACTTCAAAAATTATAAATTGTATGAGTAAACATGAAGATGGGAGAGAGAGAGTTCCAAAGGGTTGAGGTGTGAGGAAATAAACTAGGCAAATAAAAGTTTTTAGAGCATGCAGAGACAGATACAGTAAAAGGATGAGACTTTGCTAAATGGCAAGTCAAGCCTGAATTAGTTTTGGCTGATGGAACTAAAGCTTTTTTGAGCAGCGCCCATGATAATATTTCCAGAAAAAAGAATGAGTTGCAACTTTACGATGATGGGAGAAAGGTTCAAGCTTGGCAGATAGAGTGTATTACATTTACAATGCGTTTTTGGACCTTGTCTAGAAGAGAAAGAGCATCATTAGACGAACAAGCTCAAATATTACAACAGTATTCCATACAGGAATGAATAAGAGATTTATAGAGGTAGAGAATGGAATCAAGAGTAAGAAAATGGCAAGCACTATGAAGAAAAGCAACCTTAGTAGATGCTAGCTTAGCAATCGATTGTATGTATAGTTTCAAAAAATATAAGTTTTATATAATTGTTTTAAATTGTTTTTACGTCTTTTTATTTGTATTACAAATGATATTACCTTTTATAGATGTTTTAACTAATTCTAAATGTTTAAAAGTTAGTTTAAAATTCAAAAATTATATTAAATACTTGACAAAACTATGTAATAATAGTTAAACAAAAAATGTAAACCTAAATTTACTCTGGCAAACTCAGAAGAGCACAGTGAAGAGATTTTATAAAATTTATAAACTGGGTTGTTTTTTTAAAAAAAATTTATAAAAATAAAATAATTTTTATGTTTATGAAAATCAGAATAAAAGCTTCATTTTATAAAAATAATCCACTTCTTTTGTTTACATTCACTTCTTAATTTGTTCTGATTTAATCTTTTTAAATTGGTGGTTAGATATGTTACCTGGTACTACTGGAACAGGCCAAAATCCAAACCCTACCCCCAGATTCAATAAGTAAATTGGTCTGTGCTTGTGTAGGATCCATTGGTACTTGATCCAATTCATTAACAGCTATACTCCATGGTTACCTTATACTAAAATTATTAGATGGAGCTTACTAGAAAAGTATAAACGACAATGTATAAACAACATGAGTCCAATATAACATTATTTGTCCATTATAAATTACCTTTTCCATACCACTCCCTTTTTCCTTAAATATAATAGCTTTTGTGATACTTTCATAGATAACTTTAAAAAATTTGCAAATATTATACTTATGCAACCTTTATCTGTTTACTGACTATATGTGAACTGTTACCCAACTACTTTTTTCTTTCATTGAAGACATAAAGAATTCCATATTTGGTAACAACAATAGCTTACTCTGATCTATAAGCGACAGCAGGAAAATTCCTTATTAAATGGCATTTTGGAATACCTTAAAAACCACCAAAAAACAAATTAATAGTTTTTATAAATATTTATATTTTTTTGTAAAAGTAGTTTTATTTTTGATATGAAAAGTTTTTTCTTTTAATAATTTTTTTGCTTTTGCTTTTTAATTTTGCAGGTTAATTATCAAATATTTTGGCTAACTATTATTCTTTTTTAATATTCAGCCTGGCTCGACGCGTTGATCGTGTTGAACAAAGTATTGGCAGTATGGTGTTAAAGATTGATTCCGTTCTTTTAAAGTTGGAAGCTATGGATAAAGCTAAAATAAAAGGAAGAGAGACAATGACAAAGCTTTTAGACAGTATTGCTGAGCAAGAATTGAGTGTTTTTAAAGAGTTTGGGAATAAATCTAGCACAAATATATTTCGCCCAACATCAACAACTTCAAAACAATCTAATGATAGCGTCATCTCTATCAAAGTAAGAATATATGTCATTTATATTCATCAAGTTCAGAATTAAAATAAATTTTTCAGAGTTGGTAGTATTGTTTAGTAGTAGTAGTAGTAGTAGTAGTAGTAGTAGTAGTAGTAGTAGTAGTAGTAGTAGTAGTAGTAGTAGTAGTAGTAGTAGTAGTAGTAGGAGTAGTAGTAGTAGTAGCAGCAGCAGCAGCAGCAGCAGCAGCAGCAGCAGCAGTAGTTGATTTTATTGAGCACGTCCTAACATCTTTGATTTAGAGTTTCATATTTGATCAGACATTAATACACTCAGGCTACTGTGGCTAAAGTTATTTCTTACTTAGACTTATCTACAGTTCAGACAATTGTGGTTTTATGATATATAAAATAGTTTTGCGAAGGTGTTTTCTTTTGTAGCCCTGAAACTATTTAACAATTGTTTATTTGATTTTTGTTTCTTGCCTGCTAAAAGTCACCAACTATCATTCTCATTATTTTAAACTCTAGGTCATTTTTTTTTTAATTTTATTTTTATTTATTTAAACTAAGATCACTCCGACTTTTTTAGTTATTATTCAATCAATTTTTTTTAATTCAATTTTTTTCACTATTAATAGCAAGATCTTTAATCCTTTAGAATATCTTTAATCCTCTAGAAAATCTATAATCCTCTTGAGTCTTAAGAATCTCCTAGAGTTTTTAATCATCAAGTTCTTGAATTCAGTAACTGTAAGTTATTTTATTACGCAACAAAGAGAAATGTCGAGAAACTGTGCTAATTGTTTGAGAGATTTTATTTAGACTAAGAGCCAGCGAACTATTGGGGCAATAGGAGAAGTGACAAGATCTTTTTAATTAAAGACAAAACAAAATAAAGTTTTATTTTTTAAAAGGAAACGACATCAACAAATGGTTTGGCTTTCCCACCTTTAATAATAAAAACTAATTTGTAGCGGAAAAGTATCTTTGAACCTTCTCAAACCATATCGGGGTTTTGGTTTGAGAAGGTTCTAAGCTTCATTATTTCATGTTTTCATTACTTCATTATAAATGTTTAATTATTATAGGAGGACCATGATGGTGATGACGATGATGATGGTGATAATGATGATGGTGACGATCCTGTTAACTAAAGAATTGGTGATTAAATTTTTGACAAGGCATATTTGTAAATAATTTTTAAGTCTATTATTTGTAAAGTTGTTGCTTGAAAAACAGCGAGTGAGTGTGAAATGATTACATTGAGAGAAAACGTTTTACTAAAGAAAAAAATTAACCTATTTCTTTTTATAAACTAAAATATTTTCATCCTCGTTTTGTTTTTTATTATTTCCTTTTAACATTGCCGAACTTATAAACTAAATAAAAATACAACAAATGTATAAATTAACTTAAAATATTTTCGATTTTAATTATCAGAATATAATAAACACTTGTAATATTTATTATAAAGCACTCGTAATATTTAAATAATTTTTATTAATTATAACATTTGATATAATTATTTCGAATACAATATTTCTTGTGAAATACTTAGAGCGTATTATTTGATACTAGGTGACCGGATCCGTAAAAATACTGATCTTTGTAGGTCTATTACACATCGAAATTTTCTATACTATTCCTTAAATATATATATATATATATATATATATATATATATATATATATATATATATATATATATATATATATATATATATATATATATATATATATATATATATATATATATATATAATCCCAGCTTTCCGGACACTTAAAATGACAATATTTACCAAACCGACCATTTCTATACTTATCTATTCCACGCCGATCATTAATTTTTAGTACTGATTGCATATTTACTAAAATTAATATACCCACCTTTTTCTGCATACGCAGAGCTTATAAGAGCACTTTCTGCAGTAGTAGACGGGCTTATTAATCTTTTTTTATTATGTTTCAGAGTTTATTAGAAATGATTGCCTGAGTACATTTTGGATCTCCTGCTCATAAAGCAAGCGCTCTTACCACTGTGCCACGGCACGGTTCTTTAAGTCCACTGTTTTTTTTACTTGGTAATTTATATCATACCCCAAATTTATTGTAATTTTTCCATTTTTTTTAGTTATATTTTCTTCTTGAAAGTTCAAGCTCTCTTTAGTTTCGTAAATTTTTCTTTCAATGAAAGCAACTTTTGAATTGCTTTCTTAGGCTTCATATTTAAGTTTGTCAAGTCGTTCTGTGAGAATTTTAGAGTTTCCACTTATTATTAATATAAAGTTTTGTTCTTGCTCTTTTAATAACTTACTTGTTTTTGATAGTATAATAGATTTTTGCTCTTCAAGATTTGTTGTTATTAATTTTTTTATGTTTTTTAACGTTAGATCCATATTTTAATTTTTTGATAAGATTTATAAAAACACGTACGTACACGGCGAGGTTTATCGTATACGGGGAGGTTTACCGTACACGGCGAGGTTACCATACGGGGAGGTTACAGTACGGGTTACCGTACACGGCGAGGTTTACCAACTTCAAAAACACATGTAAAAAATATTTATTTATTAAAGTTAATTTAAAAGCTAGCAAACATGTGTGTATGGCCGAGAGGTTAATGCAACCGATTCCATGTCGAAGATCAAATCTTAGACAAGTCACACTTTACTTTTTATTTTTTAAAGTCATAATTTACGTTTTATTTTTGAAAATCAAATAAAATTTATATATATATATATATATATATATATATATATATATATATATATATATATATATATATATATATATATATATATATATATATATATATATATATATATTTATTATTATTATTTTTAATAACACTTTATTACAATATTTATGATACAGATACAAATAATATAAAAAAGAAAAAAGAAAAGGTAACAAGTCAAGATATCGTTAAGTAATAAAGAATAAAAATAATTATAAAAAACGCGGATACTCAAAGAAGACCATCAGGTCTTGTCACAGAGAAACCGCTATTGAACTTTTTTTTTTTTAATTTTTTTTTTTATTATTATTATTTTTTTTTTCATTGTTTTCAATTTTTTGTATTTATTTATTTTTGTTCAATTTCTTTTTATTACAAAATTAAATTTGATAATAAAAGTATACAAAGTTCGTAATATAATATTATAAATAAACAATATTACAATATAAGAGTTCTAAAACGTAAAAACTAAAACATGAATTAAAACTAAAACTAAACATAATTCACTAAAATAAAACATGTTAAATAATTGCTTGTTGATAAAAAATAAATAAATAACAAAAGAATGTACATTAAATATATATACATATACTAATATAGATAAGAGATTTTCAAAAATTTAAAAGTAGATTAGTATATTTTCAGTTAAAAAAATGAGTTTTTTAGGATTTTGTTTAAAAGAATCAAAATTACATTCTTGAGAAAAATCTTTAGAAGTATTTAAAACTATACTATTCCATAAAAATGGTCCGCGAAATGAAATAAAAAATTTTCCTAAATTAGTTTGAGAAAATGGTTGTCGAGTTAAGTTATCGTTCCTTAGCGTATATTTATTTCTATCTATTTGTAATTACAAGTTACGAAAAGAAACGAGTGATAAATTTACTTTCGGGAGACGTTTTTTTAGCACCCCTCTTTAGTAAGTCCGTAAAATACGAGTCTTACGCAAGATGAGTAATATTGAAAACAAAACCTGAAATCCAGAACCAGGGCAACCTCACACCCCCAAATGAGAACGGGAAGCTAGCAAATTAAGAACTTCTGTTCCAAATTTAAGGGCTTTATTTTTACCAATACCTTGGAGAAATGTTTTAAAGGTTTTAGAGCCTAATAACAAAACTTTTTTTTTGTTAGGGAGGGGGGCTTCAACCCATTTGCATGGCATAGATAAAATCTGTTTTTTGCGGACTCAAAAAAGAGGTTGCTTAAAGTACAAGTCCGTCTTACTCAGGCCCAGTGTATAATGGGTGGCATGTGTATGCATAGAGGGATACTATGCCCTCGACTCCTCTATATCATACATCATTTTATGTTGGCCCACTAGCTTTAGTCAGAAAATTATTGACAATTAAGGAGAATTATGCACAACAACAATACGGTATGTTTTTTTTTTTTTTTTAAGTTGTTTGTTATTAAAAAACATTTAGTTGTTAACAAGTATTTGTTAATAGTGATAAAATAGAAAAACAAACATTACTAAGTAATTTTTTTTAATTTGTGGGCAAGTAATTTTAAATGAAACCCCCTTCCCCCCTTCATAAACTTATGTACTTTAGTTGAAGACCCCCAATACCCCCCCCTCTTCACTTTCAGGAGCGTACGTACTTTGTGGACAACCCCATACAATAACATAAATATGAAAATTCAAAGCAAAACAGTTTAAGCGAAAAAGACTTGCATTAAGTATATAAGTAAACTTTTTACATTTGCATATAACGTATTTGTTTATTGTTATATTATGTTATGTTACATACTATGTAATAAAGCTGGAGAACCCGCTTGAAAAGTGTTGATTAATTGCAATCAGTACAAGAGTTTATAAAAATGTTTTTTTGATTACATGCATAAACTCGGTAGATCAGTAGTTTAATGCGCTGTTATCGGTGTCGTTTTGCGAGATTTACATCCGTTCCTTAACACAATATATTTTCCAATTTTTTATAATCTATCCGTATATACTTATAGCAAAAAAATTAATATAGCAAAAAAGACTTAACTGTTAAAAAAAGTTTTTAAGTTTTTTTTATAGCTATGGGCTTTTTTTTTTCTTTTTTTTTTTCCTCCATAGCAGCACCTTCTGGAGTAGCAGGACTGTTTTATTAGTTTCTTTATTTAGTTTTTGGACCATAAATTTTTTTCAGACCATCTGCAGCTTATTAGGACTAATTACCTGAGCACATTAATAACATAAGTATCTCCATGAAGACAAATGCACAACAAATTTCTTTCAGTGTTTTGATGTTTTTAGAACTATTAAGCTTTTGTAAAAACTCTCTCCTTTTCGTTTATTACACAACATATATAAACGTTTTATACACTATATATAGTGTATCATATCTTTATATATGTTATGTATATAATATCTATAAAACTTCAAAAGTTTTTATTTTGTATTATAGAAAAATCAAAGATTTATTTAAAAAAAAGATTACAGAGGTAGGATTTGAACCATGGCGATTTGCTTTAGAAAATCTGCAATCTTAGCACTTCGGTCACTACGGTGTATTGATTGTGAAGGGATTTAACGCTATTTAATAAACAAAAAACTTTATAAAATGGTAAATAAATTCTATAAATCAAAACAAAGGAGATGCTGCCGCAATGCAGTTTTCAAGTCAAAGTTAAACTGTAAACTTGATATATGTAAACTTTTAATATTACATAATTTGAAATTTACATAAATTAGATACTTGCATACACTCTTCACGGCGATTTTTTTGCCTTAAAAACTCCCATACCTTTATTTTGAGAAATACGAAATTTGGTCCAAAACGTCCGCAATTTTTTAATTTTTGTGAAAAGTTGCAAAAGATTACCATCTTTATCATTAAATTAGGGCTATAGATTTATATTTATGTATTTTTGTTTATTATGTATTTTTAAGTGTAAATATATCTCGTGTGGTTTTTTATAATCTGCTCTTTATAAGCTATATAGATATTGAAATTCAATTTTTTTTAAAAACTAGTACTAAAACTTGAAATAATCAGCTGGGTAGACTAAATGACGGTTTTCCTAACTACCAATATTATTACTTATAAAGATAAATTTCAATTGGATCCAAATTCCAGTTTACAACTATATGTCTAAATTACAGTTAAATAGTAGTTTTAAGCAAAATAGACATAAAAATCACTGTTTTTTAATGAAATAGTAATAGTAATAGTAATATATTTAAATAAGTCTTTATATATTACATGACAAACAAATTAAAAAATAATAATAATCAAATAAACGGATTAAAAAATAAAAGCATTTTTTTTTTTTTTTTTTATTTTTTTTTTTATAATTTTTTTTTTTTTTAAATTTTTTTTTTTTTTTTTTTTTTTAAATTTTTTTTTTTTTTTTTTTTTTTTTTTTTTTTCGCTTTTATTTAATTACAGTTTATGACAAATGTACCTAAAAATTCAATATTTGTAGCTGCTTATGCACGAATTAATTAAACGTAAAAAAAGTTTTTTTAAAAAAAAGTAAAAAAACGTAAAAAAAATAACTACAAAAAAGTATATGTAAACATAATAAAAACGTAATAAAAAAAAAAGTAATAACTAAGTATTTTGATTAAAAGTTTGCCAAGAATTTTTCTTTTACAGTTTTAACTAAAAATGCAGACCATAAGTAGCATTTTTTTACCAACTATTTGCTCTAGCCATAAATACTATGTTTAAATATTTTAATTGTGTACATTATTTATTAAGTATAGAAGTAAGTTTTTGCAATAAAAAAATAATAATAATAAAAATTAAACTAAAAATAATTGGATATTATTAAGCTAATTAATTTAAGCAACGGAACAATAACTGTTCAGTAGTATAAAAATTAACACGAGAAAACTAGCACACGTTGGCCCGACGTCGGGCCAACGTGTTATATTTGGCTAGAAAATTTACTACGGCATGATTATGTTTTAAATGTGTTTTGTGGTTTTCTGCGCTTTATTTACTCAATTATTAAGTTAAGCGCAGAAAACCACAACGCACATTTAAAACATTGCATTTCCTACGTTATGCCGACGTAATTTTTCTAGCTGATATAAAACACGTTGGCCCGACGTCGGCCCAACGTGTTCATGTTATCTGGGTATCAGATACCAAGTTTTTATTTAAACTAGTCTATTTCTTTTTTGTTATTTTTATTTTTATTCTTATTGATGTGGTGATTATATTCTCTATCATAATTTATAAAAATTCCTATATTTGTAATTGGAAAACTTTATATATTAAAAAAAAGAAGCAAACTTTATATATACAAAATGTATTTATGTATGTGTGTATATATGTATGTGTGTAAGTGTGTGTATTTATATACGAATATGTATACATACAAAAAAAAATAAATATAAAAAAATTATCAGACCGGAACATATTGGTCAAAACAGCAATTTTTCAGTATCTATCTCTTTATTGATTGTCAAGAATTTGAGACGATTTAAAAAAAGAAAAAAAAAGTGTTAATTTATTAAAACTGAAGAACGAACTTATCGATGGTTTAAAAGGAGAAAAACAATATTAATTTTTTAAAAAACTGAAGATTTGGATGTTCAAAAACTAAAAATAACTGAGAATTTCATCAAAATTATAACCGGGTATAAAAACTTAAAATACAAATTTCTACAAGTAATGACAGTCAATTTTTGCATGTAAACATTTTCACCACTAACAAGTTATAAAGATAAAAATGTAAACTATATTATTGAAATATATTAAATAAAAACTAAAAATTAAAAAAAAAATAAAAAAATTTTTTTATCATTATCTTTTATGCACGCTCGTAAATTTGATTGTGCAAATGTAAATTTGTAAAGAAACATATTAAAGTGATTTACAAATGCCTTCTTACCTAATAAGTAAGTGATTTACAAATGCCTTCTTACCTAATAAATAATAGTTTGTGTTTATCAATAAAATTGCAAAAAGGTTGCATTAATCTGGTTCATCAATAAGGTTGTAAAAGCTTTACAATTCTATAAAGCATGTAAAGACATAAACTTTTAAAATTTGTAGATTTATTTTAATTTCATTTTAACTTTTTTAGTTTTATTTTATTTCTTAATTTCACTCTCATTTTATTTTAAATAAAACTCAGTTTAAATATCAATTTGATCAGTCTGTAAATCTACCTGTAGTTTGTAAAATACACTTGCTACAAAAAATAAAAATTGTACTTAAAGAAACTCTTTTCCATGAATATAATTTTTAAATTTTCAAAATATTATACTGGCCATACAAAGTTTAAAATCTCCTCTTTCATTTGGCAGCATCAATTGATCACAAGTAAATATGAATATTTTACCACAACGCATAATGATTCAAAACAAAACAAATTGACAATAAAACCCTAAAAACTTTTTTGTAAATAAATTGTCCTTCTTTAAAATAATATTAAATTACAATGATTTTTTGTTCAAAAAGTTAAAAAGAATTTTGTATAAAACCTTTATTTTTTATTTTATAGTTAAAAGAAGTTAAAAAACTTGATATTTTTTATGAAGAAATCTAAAAAATGATTTTTATTTGAGTAAATTAAAGACTTAATAAAGATTATTTAGTTTTTATATTTTTTTAAATATATTTGAAATAGTCAAAAGATTATCTTAAAAGAAAATATAGACTTTTTATTCAAATTAAGAAATCTTTCTTTTACTAATTGAAATAAATAAACAAAACATTTACTTTATTATAAAGTAAAAGTTTCTTTAGCTATATTTATTTCAAAGTTGAATAAAAAAACTAAAACAATATGGCAGAAATAACGATATATTAAATATACTGTTATTTCTGCCATATTGTTTTAGTTTTTTTAGCATTTGCACTTCTTGCAGAAGCTAAAGAGATTAAAGATGTTTAGTGGCTAGATCTTTTATCTATTCTTTTTTGAATTGTTCTTAAAGGACCCCTTTATTAGTCATTAATGACTAATAAAGGGGTCCTTAAAGAAGAAATCTATTTGGATTTGTTTAAAGCCAATGATAATCTTTGTTTATAAATATTATATTTAAATATAAACATCATAAAGCTCTTTAGCTTCTGCAAGAAGTGCAAATGCTAAAAAAACTAAAACAATATGGCAGAAATAACGGTATATTTAATATATCGTTATTTTGTTGTAAAAAAAACTTTTATAAAAAAAAAAGTGTTTTATTTATAAAGATCAGAAAAGATCAAGACACATCGGATAAAAACTTTCATTTAAATATGAGCTTAGAGGAAGATCTTAAAAATGAACACTGGTGATATGGTACTAAATGATAAAAACAATGGCAACTTAATAAGTAAGAATAACATTGTGGTATTATATTTTTGTAATAGTAAAATAGTTAGAATGAAAATTTTAAAGGTTGAAATGTAAATAAGTGAGAAGTTGATATGAATATAACAGCAATATTGATTTTATAGAAATGTAAAAAAAGATTGTATTATATGTGTTGATAACATAAATAATTGTACCTTTGTTATTGTAGTTTAATTTGTATTTTGCATTCATAATCATATAATTTTTTTTTATAGTACAGAGTGTTAGTTAAAAAAAAAACATTAAACAATGATTTTCTTGGTAATACATTTTTTATTTATGTTATTTTTGTTCAAGACTTAAAGAAATTTTTTTTTATTTAAGAGATTTAATCAGGGTGACCACTCAAATTCGAAAATGAAATTCCATGACGTTTCAATGACTTTTTCATGACTCTTCAAAAACTTTCATGATAAATTACTAGAGTATTTTACTCTAGTAATTTATCATGAAAGTACTTAGTATTCAGTACTTGCCTTGCACTTAGAAATTTGTAACTTGGTCATAATAAAACATGCAAACCAAAAACTAATTAGTAGAAAGTCTGAAAAAAACTCTTTTTTTTTTACTTCTTTGATAATCTATAACACTGCAAAAATATATTTTTCAAAAAAGATTTAGACTAGACATACTAGTACTTTTCTTTGCATCTTAAAAATATCACAAGTAGAAAGAAAAAAAAGATCATTTTTAAAAGTTCCATGAACTTTCCATGTTTTTCAATGAAAATTCAAGAGTTTCATGGCTTTTTCCATGACCAAATAAAATTCTACGACATTTCCATGATTTCCATGACCAATGGCCACCCTGTTTAATAGTATGAAAGTTTGGTTTTTAGAGTTAGTTTGTGTTGATTATTTTTAATTAAAAACAGAAAATACATTACTTTAACAAATATTAGTTAAAAACTATGGTGTCACATATAATTTGGATAAAATAAAATTTATGCTAAATCTCCCATAAAATGGTTCAACTAAATCTGGTAAGTTTATACTAAATCCGGCAAGTTTATTTTTATGTTTCATAAAGTTAAAGCAAAATTTTTAATTCCTGAATTTGAATATCACAAACTATTAATTTACAGAATTTAATAAAATAAATAAACAAATTTCTGTATATCAAAAACTTAATATATTATTGTATAATATTGGCTATAAATTTAATATATTATTGTATAATATTGGCTTGGGCTTATGTGAATGGATTACGGCTGAGATTTGAGCTGGTTAAGAAATGATATATTAACTACAAGGAGATGCAAATGGTTTAGTGGTGTCACATTTTTTTTATACCGAAAAAAGCTTGCTTTGCATTGTTTTTAATAAAATGTTATGAATAAATATTAAATTTTTTTTTCAAAAAGTACGGGTATAGTAATGCGACATAATTTGTAGTAATTATACACTTGCAGGAATTTTCACATAAAGTTTATTTAATACCTCAGTGGTATCTTATTATAATTTTTATATACGTGTTCATTTATCAGTTAATTAATAGATTTTTATTTCTAACAGCAGACCATACATAGTAAAGCATTATGTTATTGATGCAATATTATTACAATAACCATTTTATTAAATTCTATATGCTTACATGTATTTTCATGTAAAGTCACTAATCACACTAAAACATTTAAAATTCATCTACGTGTAATTAGTTTTTGAAATAATTTATCACGGGGTGTTGTATTTTTTTTAGAATTTGTTGTGAAATAAATTGAATAAACAATCATAAAATGTCAGGTACATTTTATGATTTTATGTTTTATTAATTTTATGATTTTATGTTTTATTAATTTTTTATTGCAAAATAATTTTGCAACATGAAATTAAAAAAGAAGTTTTATCAACTGATGATAACAACTGAAAAAGCATTATTAATTGTGTCATTGAAGCTTCAGTTCTTCAGTATTTATTTTTGCATTTAACTTTTATTTGTTATTTTTTAACAATTAACTTTTTGTTTAAGAGATTTAATCTTTTTTTGTATTTTCTTTTTAAAGTTGCTTTGAGCTAATTAATGTGTTACAATAAGCGGTGGTAATAAACAGTTTTCTTTCCCTGGGCTTCTATTTCAATCTGGCCTCTACTTCAATCTGGCTTTAGTAATCTTACGCATTTACAATTTATATAATGTTTTGAGCTTGCATTTTATACCTGTATTTTTGGTTGCCTAATACTTGTTTGTTACGTCTAATAATTTTTCTAATCTACATTTCTTTGCAAGTTTATCTGCTATGATGTTATTTACTTAATTATGATATTATTTAAATCTTTATTCTTTATAAAATTAGTGTAAAAGTGGATGAAAACACAAACGAAGGAAAACGATACAAGTTAAAGCAGAACTTTGTCATGCAGTCATGGTGGCGTAATGACGCAACTATTATCGAACTGTTTTGAATCAAATCATTGTATAATTTTTTTTTTTTTGCAAAGGTATGAAATTTTTGTTCTATTTGTGTTAATAAGATTAACTAATATAATAAAAATTTCACATTCTGGAAGTAATCCACTATTATTAATGATGATAGCCCTTCTACTCTGATATATCTTTATTTGTTAAGTTGAATTAGCTATGTCAGTTTTAACAGATTCATACCTGAAAACAACTTTAGTTGTCTATGCTTTGAGCAAAAATATAGATGACTTAGTAGTAAATAACAAGAAACAAAGAACTTTGTTATGAGTTTGTTGCTTTTAGCAAGATGCCATGACAAATAGAAATGCTCAAGGATGAAAACTCTAGTTAACAAGAACAGCTCGAGTATTTTTGAAAGAGAAAATCTTTTTCACAACAGATACACACTGTTAAACCGTTTTATACATACATCACCAAAATTTGATCAGCAACAAACTAAACTCTTATGAATACAATTGTAAGAAACTAGCGTTTGCCAAAATATTTAATGCTGGTATCAAAAATTCACAAAAAATAACTTAAGAAGAGTGTTCAAAGGGGGACATTAAAACATTAAACGATATACTTGTAACACTTAATTTAAGTATAAATATCAAATTAATTAACCGTCTGCTTAACACAAGCCGATCATCTGCACATTTAACATAAATTATTATAATACATAATTTCCCAGCATCTCTTATTGTTGAATTTGACACTAAAGAGGCTTGTAGTAATATACTCAGCAAAACGGTTGCTTAAATCAAAGTACAAAGAAATTTTTTTTCAAACAACTCTGGCTTAAACTCACTTTGCTTCATAAAATTCTTCTTCTTGGTTACATTTATGGCCCACCAAGAAGCGGAATAAATGCTTTAAATGAAATTGTAAACACTATTTATTAATGATATTCATTTATAACATATTTGCAGACCTATTTATTACGAATAATTTTAACTTTCGTTACATCATTTGAAAAATTTGAAAAAAAAACCCTGGATCCAAAGTAAAAAAGACAAGCATTCAGGGGTGCCGCTAAAACAAATAAAATATTTAGTTGGTTTAAAGTATACCTTTGTTAAGGTAAACTTTAGATACTATAGAAAAACTAAAAAAAAACTACAAATGTAAGTGGTGTAGCTTTTTCAAGATTTTCACTTCTCCTGTGAAATCATATAGTATAGAATATGCAATCACCGCCTGGTGCCCTCATCTTAAAAAGAAATTAAATAAACTGAACTTATTCAAAAATACCCCATGAATTTAAACGCTTCGACTACATAACAAGATGTGCTAAACTTTGTGACAGAATAAAGTGTGCTGATCTTCTTCAAAAATTCAAATTTGAAAACAAATTTGAATCAATCATCTGGATTATTGATATAAACTATAAACTCATCATATATATTATCATTGCAAACGTTCTCGTTGCAAAATTAATAATAATTTAATAGTAATACTTTTTATAAAAGATTACACCCTTGCAAAAAAATGTCTTCCTTCCTATTAGTCTTCTGGCTTATTCAATAAGAGAGGAAACTATCATGCAGTGCGAGAAAGCAAAATATTTTTAGTTTATTCTATACTGCACAACAAATCATTCTCACATTGAGAAAATGTTGTTGACAATTCGCTTTGTGCAGATGAAATTTTCTTTGTGCGGAAATCGCCATTAAAGAACATTTTAATTTGTTTTTACCTGTAGACTGTCAAACCGGAGTTCACTCGACAGATGTTTTCTTAAACAAAATAAAAAAATTATTATTAGACATGTAGAACTGTCAAGGTTAGGATTTTAATTGAGCGAACTTAAAAGGGTGCCATTCTGGTATTTAAGCAAGAAATTAAAGTCTCTACCTTTTGTTTTTTTTTGTTCTTTGTGCTTGCCATAGCTTGAATTTAATTTTATCTGATGCTGCTAAATTTTTTGTTATTTCAGTAGTTTCTTTGGTTTCATTTAAAACAATTTTTTCAGCAACAAAGATGTTGAATAATCTTAAATATTGTCTTCAAAAATTTGTCTGTGACGCTTAAACAGTGTGAAAGCATTAAATTACCAGGTTAGAGAAATATATGGCGCATTACATGAAATCATTAGCAATAACTTTTTTATTGCCGATTGCTGAAATGAAGCTGAAATACTTAAAAAACAATTGAGAAGTTTTTCTTTCCTATTTTCATTAGTTGTCTCGTATGAGATCCTATTTTGTATTAACGTAATTAGCAAAATGCGAACAAAAGATTCAGATTTTACAATAGCAGCTGAATTAACAAAAAAAGCACTAACATTCCTAGCAAACTAATAGCTTCTACAGTTGTATTACAGACGCTCAGGAGCTAGCTAGTGAACTAGACGCGAAACCAGAGTTTATTAACGCCGTTTTCTTGAAAATGAAGGATTATTTTCATACGAAAGTAAGAATGACCCTATTTTATTCATAACTTTTTAATTTTATCTTGCAACTTCAAAACCTGATACCTCGAGATTAAGAAAACCTTTTTTAACTGAAATTTTTGGTTCATCTTCGTTAATCAAAAAGGTTTAAAATGTACTAAAATGATTAAAGTAGAATAGTTTTATAAATTTTTATAACAATACACATGTTTTTTTTTTTATGTGTAAACTATTGTGTTCCTTTTTTAATATTTAAATTATATTTTCATTTTTTCAGTTTTCATGTAACGAAGCTATAAACACGAAAAATGATAAAGGTTTAACCAAATTTGATCAAGAAACAGTTTTAAGTTGTTTTGCTTTTTTTACTTCTGATTTTGTTGAAATTTCCTTTAAATATAATTTATTTACATATTTTGTAAAAAAAATTTTGAGTTTCATCAAAAAATACAATAATAATAATCATGAGCCGTTGCAATTTCTTCTATTAAATTTATTTATTTAATTCTATTTTATTTTATTTATTAAATTCTATTAAATGTGTGTGTATATATATAAATATATATATATATATATATATATATATATATATATATATATATATATATATATATATATATATATATATATATATATATATATATAAAAGATTTTAAAATGTATTATACAAAATAGAGTGCTCAATGTTCTTAAAAGAACTGAGCAATTATAAAGTAGTAAAAAATCACTTTAAAAAAAGTTTTTGACATTTTATTAACATTTGTTGAGCACTCTTATTTGTATTTTAACATTCCATGTAAATATGGAAACTAATAGTTTCACTTACTTGTTGAAAAATATACCTATACTAGATGAAAAAAGTTATACTATTTCTTTGATTGAAAAAGTTGAGCATTTTATTAAAAGAATTCGTTGGAAAGCCTATTTTTTTTTAAACCAAAAACAAACACAGATGACGTATTTAATATTAACCAAGATAGTAATAATTATGGATTTAAAACAAAAAATATCCGACCTATTGATAACAGAATTGCCCCTGCCCAAGCTTTCGTAACACTAAAAAACCATAAATCAAATTTTCAAAACAAAATTCCTTGTAGGTTATTGATTCCCTCAAAAAGTGAGATTGGACATGTAAGCAAAGTTAAATTGGACAAAATTAATAATATTCTTAAAAAAATTAAATTTGCAACAGCGGAAAAATACCACTGATGTTATAAATTGGTTCTCTATAGTCGAAAAAAAAAATGACTGTACATTTATTTTAATTTGACATTAATGATTTTTACCCCTCATTAACTGCAGATATTTTAAATAAAACAATTAAATTTGCGAAAAGCCACACACTTATTCCTGAAGAAACAATCCGTATAATAAAACATTGTAGAAAAACCTTACTTTATTGTAATAAGGAAACTTGGAAAAAGTAAAACATACAAGACTGCTTTGACGTAACAATAGGCAGTTATGATGGAGCAGAAATTTGGGAATTTGTTGCACTAAATATTTTAGATTTATTAAGTAAAATAATCAATATAAATGATTTAGGCCTTTATCACGACGATGGTTTAAATAGTAATGCGGAAAAAATCTGGTACACAGCTCGATAAAATTAGAAAAAATATAGAAAATTTTTTTAAAAATATTGGTTTTCAAATCGAAATAAACATAAATTTAAAAATTGTGAACTTTCTTGACGCCACATTTAACCTCCCTGAAAGTTCATATAAGCCTTTCAAAAAACCAAACGATGAATTATTGTATATTAATATTAACTCAAATCACCTACCCCAAATTCTAAAACAAATCATAATTTCAATTAATAACAGGCTAAACCAAAACTTTTCTAACGAAAATGTATTCAATTCCTCTAAACAAATATTTGAAGAGGTCCTCAAAAAAAGTGGTTTTGAAAATTTTTAATCGAAATACAATTAAAGTTAGCTACTCTTGGACAAAAAATAAGGAAAGAATTATAAAAGGTCACAATAATGCTTTGTTAAACAAAAAAGAAATCATAAATGAAAAAACTACAGAAAAATGTAATTGTAAACAAAAAAACATTTGTACAATAAGTGGAAGTTGTTTATCCAAAAATGTTTAACCAAAGGTTTTATAATAATTATTTGATTTTTATGAATCATTCTCATGAAACAATTTTTACTGTGTTTGACAAACGTAAGGTGTCATTACAAGTCATTGCATTGTGAAATCATTGCATTGTGAAATCATTATGAAATCTTTTGTAAACGAAAAATGAAAAATAATCTTTGCAGAGCTGTAATTACAATTCTCTACTATTACTAATTCACTTTTAAAAGCAAACGATAGAGTTAACATACCTAATCAAGCAGCTGATAGAAAAGAGCTTCAAAATACTGCAAAGTAATGCAAATCGTTAGCTGGATATTTTAAGTAAAAAAGTTATTTTGATCTTTTTTTAATAATAATTACCTTGATTAGTTTGATGTTAACTAGATATAGATATTAACTAGATATAGATATAGATATTATCTATTCGTTAAATTTTTTATGTTAGTACTTTTGTTATTACTTGTTTTTTATTGTAATGTTTACGCGAGTTTTTTTTATTTTGATATAGTTTAAGATCTGAAAGTTTATTATTAATTACTTACGTTTCAAGTTTTTTTATTATCGACAGTTCTCAAAATTTTACCGATAAAACATTACCCGAAGTCGAAGAAAAAGAGGAAGTCATTAAAGATGATAATAATGTTAACAAAAGCTTGTCATGCAAAGTAGACCAAACAAATTTAAAATAATGTGATTTTAAAGAAGAAGAAAAATGATATGTTATTGACAAACACTTACGCGGAAAACAAGATTTATCACCACATGAAATATGCAAAATGTTTACGAATAACTTGAAGCAGAAGATACATTTTCAATTTCCCAAAATATTAAAACATGGTTGAAAACGCGCTTGAAGAGAAGAGTATTTACAAAATGGATTTGTCTACAGCAAAAGTGAAGACGCAGTCTAATGCATATACTGCACTTTATTTTTTAAGCAGCTTAATTTCATAAAAAAAAATCTTTGAGAGCTTTTGTTAACCGTGGATTTAAGAAATGGCACAACGTTTTAGAGAAACAAAAACTACATATAGGCAATAGATACCATAAAGAAGCTATCGAACAAGCTAATGGCATTTGTTGTCATTTTGAAGATCCAAAACAAACTATTCTATTACAAAGCGATAGCACTTTAAAAAACCGACTACAAACGAACCCGTACATTGTTGAAACATTAAGTAGAATAGGGCATTTGATGAGGAAACAAGGACTTGCATTTCGAGGAAAATTTCCAGGATTACCAAAAAGGATTACCTGGAAACTTTCTTGCAATTGTAGAAGAATTTTTTTTTTTTGTAGTTATTTAGATGCCTCCAGAAGTCTTTTGGTCTTCTCACAGAGCACCGCAGGAAAGCATACCTTGCAATAACGCTGACCTTAATGCATATATACAAACACCATCACGCTAAGATGTCAGCTACCTTGACCCCAAGAGTCAAAATGAATTAATTGATATAATTGGAAAAAAATGTATACAAGAGCGGCTAATTAATGAAATCAAAGTTGTAAATTACCATTCAATTTCAGAAGACAAGATGCAGACAACTGCAAATCAACAAATTTTATCAGTATGTATGAGATACGTAAACGGAGAAAAAGAAATTAGAGAAGTATTTCTTGACTTTTTAAATCTTGACATAACAGGCAAACATATTGGGGAAAGCTTGATGAAATTTTATAGCAAAAGTGGAATTGATCTTAGTTCTTGCAGAGGCCAGTGTTACAATGGCACACCAAACATGCAATCTGTAAAAAAAGATGTTGCCAGCTATATTTGAAAGGGATCACCAAAAGCAATTGTAACACATTGTAGCTCACAAAATTTGAATTTATCAATTGCTGTAACATCAAAAATACCAATCATTGGTAACATTTTGGAGGTATACAGAAAAAAATCCGTTTACTTTAATACCTCTCCAAAAAGAGCGCTTGCCGGAGCATGTTGCAGATGTTCGTTGTAAATCAACTGAAAGAAATAGTTTTTTGATAGGGATGTGCAAAACAAGATGGTCAGAAAAAGATGCCGCGTATAAACAATTTTATTTAGCTATACCATTATGGCAGAGACATTAGAGATTATTTTAGGAATACACTCTAATATAGAATAGTTCAATATAGAGTTTAGTATGGATTGGGATGCACAAGAAAAAAGAGAGGCCAACTCACTCTTACGCAATCTACCAACAAGCTACTTGTATGGCAAGTAAATTGTTTTTAGAACCAACGATTCCCAGAATCACTATGAGACAGGCCTACAGAAATAACGTACCTGCAGATAGTCCCAGATAATATTATAAACGGGACTTGATTATACCTTTTCTCGATATCATCATTTCAGAAACCAAAATACAATTCCAAAAGACAAATTGCATTGCTGCTAAGATTTTATGCTTGGTGACCTCGATAATTTCCAGTGAGGAGATAACTGTTTTCCAGGAGTTAGTTGAAATGTATAAAAGTGATCTTCGAAATTCAGAAGCTGTAGATCAAGAATTCATGTTTTGGAAAAAAAAATGGTCTGTTATTAAAGATAGGCCTAATACTTTAGCTATAACCATTAAAATCTGCGTTGAGAATCAATATCCTAATCTCTTTGAGCTTCTAAAGATTGGATGTACACTACGAAGAATAAGAACATGGTTAAGAGCCAGATGTCTGCGGATAGACTTGGTTCTTTAGCCATCATGAATATCCACTACAATGAAATTGTGGATTAAAAACAAGTCTCAAAATTATTTTTTACTTTGCATCCAGAAATTTGTATGAAAAAAGTTTAGTTTTTCAATAAAAATTTGAACCATTTATCAAATATCATTAATCTTTGTATCGATTTTCTAACAAGAAGCCTTACTATACGTCTATGCAGTATAAAAATAGAAAAAATATTCGGAGAACAATAAATTCGAGTATGTAAACATTGTTTACACATTGCTATGTTTCACGAAAATTTTATTAAGTAAATTTAGTAAGATATTTGTTTGGTGTTTTAAAACTGCCTTTTTTTTTAAAAAAAAACGACCCTCTTCCCTAAAAAATTTCACGGTACGGCCCTGTGACATTTGGGACTTCCAGTAATTTAATTTTTTGGTATAAATTGAATTTTTATTAATTTGATCATTCATTTCCGATGAGTCTTTATTGATGAAATACAGTGTTAAATGAAAAAAAATTTTGCTAAGTGATTTTCTACTACTATATATATACATTCATATATATATATATATATATATATATATATATATATATATATATATATATATATATATATATATATATATATATATATATATATATATATATATATATATATATATATATATATATATATATATATATATATATATAATATAAAGTAAACTTAATAAAACTTTATGCAAATGTAAATTTGCATAAATTTTTATTAAATTTATGCAAAATCATCACACCAAATTCTGGACAAAATTTCAGCCTGATTGGATGACTGGTGTAGGGTTTATTGCAGTTTTAGTTGAAGTTTTGTCAGTTTTTTGCTACTTATACCTCAAAGCGTTACCGATTACTTTAAAATTCGGTCACTATTTTCAAAATAACGGTTACATGAGTGTTCTACTATGTAATACCAACAATTTTTGTTATAATTATTTTATTGGTACATGTACAGTTTTCATTTTAAAGACCAAAATAGTGATTTGCTACTTAAAGCGTGATTTGAATTGGCTTATGCCAATGGCGTTGACACGGCCTTCAAAGTGGAGGGGTCAACCCCTCAATTTCTAAAATAAAATCCATAGTTTCTAAAATAATTGCCTATATTTCTAAAACAAAAGGTCCTCGCAAAAAAAGTACAGAAGGACATGACCCCCTAGCCTCCCGGCGTTGACGGCGATGTATGCTTTGCTTGAATATACCAACATTTCCCAAGTTATAAACTGCTGCCAAAAAAAAAAGCTAAAAAAAAAGTGCAAAATCTGGTCAAAGGACTACCAGTTAGTAAAAAAAAAAGTAGATCTCCTAAAATATTTTGTATTGACCTCCTTAAATACATTTACTTTTAAAATTAAGTGAAAACTATTTAAACCCTATTTTTACATTGTATTACCATCAAATATTTAATTACATTTTAAGAAATGTTTTTTTGATTTTCTCCACCAAAAGATTATTAATAAATAGCTCAATGTACTCTTTTAATACAAATACTCTGTAATACTCTTTTTAAAGATGGTGAAAATATTCATTATACGTTGTTTAGATCAATTATGCAGCGCAACAATATTTCTTTGTACTCTGGATGATTATTACTTCGCTTATACATCGACCAATATTGATAAAAATCTTGATGAGAAGTTTTGACAGCTTGTTCACTAAAGGGCCCCTAGGGGGATCCTTTGTGACTGATGAAATCCTTGATGTGGTAGAAGACGGCGTGAATTTTGGGTGTTACACTTACACCAGTTATGATAAGGTAACACTTTTTGAAATTTTAAATTTTCTTAGCGAAATTTGGCTGAAAGATGTATCCAAAGAAAGCTTTGACCTACTAAATTGAAGCTTTTAAATGCTTCAATTATGCGCACAATATTGGGAACCATGTTTGTCTCAGCAAGTTGCTGCAGCATATCCACATTTTTAAGAAGCTTCCTGCATTCATTTCCCTCAAACTGGCCCCTGTGATACGGGCTCAGTTGAATGTGGAGGGCGGCTGGCCACTTAACAGCTTCTATTCAAGCAGTTTTAAGTATCTTGAAAAGATGGTTGACAACTCCTAAGAGGAGATGCAATTCCATTGGTGGAATGATTTCCAAAATCAGAAAATCAGGCCTGTCAACGCCCGCAGATGATTGGCTTTCGAATGACATTGCCTAAAAGTTTTGCATTAGCAACAACCTCTCCAAATTGCTGAAAAGACTCAAGGCTTGAATTAATTGAGCTCAGTGTTCGCAAGTTTCCAGAATTGGCAAGACAATTGGATTTGACGTCACACCAGGTGCAAGGGTGCATACTTGAATGAGTTTGAAGACCACAAATTATATTTGCAACTTTCATATCACAAGCCAAAATTAGTTTAACTCCATTTGCATTAATCAGTGACCAGATTTGTTCAATATTGGAGTGTGTTTCTGACAAATCTTCTGAAACCCCAACAATAATTTGTCTCTTGACTCCAGTGTTGTTACCAGTCCTTTGAGTGAGAAGTTGTTGTTGGTAAGGTGAGCTGGTTTCATCCCTTAACGCAGTATCAACAATGCTTAGACAAAACTTGAGAAAACCTTTGCCACCATCAATTCCAAGCTTAACAAAATAGCCACCAGAAATTTTGCGGGACTGAATAACATGCTTCCCAAGACTTGATAAATCATTGCAGTGAGCAACAACATGAACTGTACAAGAATCCGTTTTTTCGTCTGTCATTTTTAAGTCGCTGCAGGTGAAGAAATTGCTCAATTGTTGACCTAGTCTTAGAAAATGCATGTAAAAATTTCGCTCTACCATCATGCTGTTTAATGTTTTGTTTACAGTTCTAACAAGTTTCTTTAATCCAATTGTTTGACAGGCCCATATTTAATTGCACATTTACAAGGGCTACAGTGGTAAATTTCGGAGCACTTGATGGTGTCTGCGCACTACTTTGAACTAAAACCAAAACATACATATTTTATAGTTACAATAAACTTTGTTTAGTAAGTTTGTGTAAAACTTTAAAATCATTTATTTTTAAAGAAATCAGAAACTTGTCAAAAATATACTTCTTAAAATCTATCTAGTGTTATTTCTTAATAGTCAAGACTTTATTTCAATATATATGTTAAAATTATTTAAATATAAATATTTACCAGGGGTAACTGTAAGTGGAGTAGAATAGTTCTTTCCGGAGAAAATTCTTCATTGGAAATAACTCGAGATATGATTTGTTCGAATGATTTGGCATCTTTTGCAGCTAAAGATTGAGTATTTTTCCTAAGCATTATTTGATAGCATTGGTTGGGTAAACCTTTTTCTAAAGGGCTAAGGCATTTGCTGCAACGCACCTTTGGTTTTTTCTCAATAGTGGTTTGCTCTATAAGAGGATGTTTTTCTTGCAGTTTTGAACAACCAATTCGGCATATTAGGCAACAACACATTGTGCCTCTTGTTTCAGGTCTCACTTGTATTGACTTAAAATCAAACAAAGGAGGGAGTGCGACTTCTTTCCCCTCTTGTTTCCTGCGCAAAGTAATTATACACGTTTCGCAGAATCCTTTTGGCACCCGAGTATCACTGATATTGATCTTGGTCTTATACTGTTGGCGTATTCGATCTGCTTGAAATGTAGTAAGCTGTCTTAAACATTTTTTCAGACAGAGCAAGCACACAAACTTTCGATTTTCATCATAATTCTTTGCTTGATTTGGCATCGTGGCAATTCACTAAATTTGACTTCACTAAATCAAACTCTGCCTTTTACAAAATTGACCTAAATTTATATTGTTAATATTAATTTATATTATATTATTAATTTTAATTTATATTAATTAAAAACTATTAAAGTAAAGGAAATTTTTACTTGATTTAATTGAGTAATATTGAATTACAAGGAAATAATTCTTGAATAGTTCTTTCCTTACCAGGAAACAATTGTTTAAACTATTTACTTGAAAGGAAATTATTGATAATTGTCATACTTATTAAACTAATGATATTTGTCACACGGGTTGTTTTATTTCAAAACAACCATTTCAACCTAATTAGTTAATCAGTTAGAGTAATTTTCCTCCGACTGGCCCACCAAACTTTGTATTGGTCAAATATCTTAGCTAACTTATCTAAATTTTTTAAGTCAAGTATCTTTGTCTATATAAAAAATATTTGGTTTTTTCACAGTTGTTCTGTTTTCAGATTAATAAATATTTTTATTTTCAACTAAAACTGCAATAAATCCTACACCAGTTGTCCAATCAGGCTGAAATTTTGTCCAGAATTTGGTGTGACTATAGGCTACATTTGCATAAATTTTTATCATATTATATTGAGTGTTTCAAATTCTACAAGTGTTTTTATTGGCGCACTATGAAGTCAAAAATTTGACTTAATTTGAATATTCAAATTAAATTATTTTCCGCGGACAAAATTAAATGATTTCAAAATTTGCATCACAGTGTACCTTGATGTGTACACTAACTTTCCGTATAATTCTTAATATTTCGTGGCGTACTTGGGACAGCTAGGTAGGCATTATAAGGATCCGTGCTAACCGTGGATTAGTTCAGGATAAGAATAACGAGGGTTCGTGTGGCACAACTCTTGGCAAAAAATTTCCAGTAACTTTGCAGCGGATATTCAAACAATTTTCAAAGCGTAAAATTGATGACAATGATTCTACATCTTCCTGAAATAGTGTAACCGCGTAATAGGAAAGTGCCTTGAGCGCCAAATAACTAATTGACTAGCAGAATCAAGTGAACATTAACTGTGTCAGGATAGTGGAATTTAAATAGTTGTCAGTTTCAACTACCCACTGCCTAGATGAATTTAAATAGTTGTCAGTTTCAACTACCCACTGCCTAGATATGCCTAGATTAACCGTCATTTCGAAAGATAATAAAATAGTTTGACCCAAAATCTAACTTGCCAGGTAACTAAGAACTTAACTTGTAAATTATCGTATTTTAAGTTCAATAATGCATAAAAATTTTTAATCTTACAAATATATAAAAGTGCATAGAAATTTACATTAGTTAAATTTGTGATATTGTTATGGTTAGCCGAATTTTAATTTGATATAGTGCAGTAAATAGCCTAAAATAAATATACTATTATCGGTGCATCAAAAGGGCCAAACAACCCTAGAAAACCAAAATAAAATAAATAAAGTAAAATAACTTGAAGTAACCAAAAATAACCATGAAGCAATTATTTCACGGTTATTTTGTTAATTTATTTTTGGTTAACCTTGATTTTTGTAAAATTGCCGTAATTTATTGAAAAATACTCAAAACTAAAGCAAAGTTATGGCAAATTCCAGCAAATTAACTTTAACAGTAATTTAGCAAAAACTACTTATTTACTTCAACTTTCATACCATTACGCATAATTATAGTAATTACAACACAAAATGTTTAACTGCAATATTTATACTGTATGGTGAAACATGACACATCATGGTGCAATATAATGTGCAACACTAAAGAAGCAGATAAACGAACGTTTTTATTTACACGACTGAAAGAGACACCTGCACGACTGAAAGACTTGTTACCCAGTGGGCAC
>NC_061157.1:23240759-23263259 GCF_022113875.1 Hydra vulgaris | reverse complement strand
TACACTAGTGTTATCTTTTGAATTTAGAAATAGAAGTTATTATTAAATGTTGGTGGTTATTATTAAGTTATTATTAAATGTTAGAAGTTATTATTAAATGTTGGTGGCTCATCATGCAGTGCATATGAGAAGGGCATGCTTTCAAAGTAAGTATAATTTTACTATAAATAGAGCATTTTTAATACCGCAATTATATTGCATACTTGATATACATAAATATATACGCTGGTCACAACAATCCAGTCAAAAATTTCTTTAAAAAAATCAATTTAGAGTTGAGAAATTCGTATTTTTTGATGTTTGATGTTATGTTTGTAAAATAATAATTATATATATGTGTGTGTGTGCGTGTGTGTGTGTGTTATTTCTTTTTACCCCCTTTTATTTTTACATACTTATCTTGACAATATTTTTTTAGGGTTAAGACTGCTCCCCTGATTCCTACAGCAAAAAAACAACTTAAAAATGCTGGTGATAATATTTTAAAGAGTGCACTTGATCGAAAAGAAGGTGAATGACGTCAACTGTTCGAACATTCGATTCTTGGAAATTAACAAGTGGAAGAAGAAGTTTATAAAGTTGTAATTTATAAAACTCATCACAATTATATTATTAAAAAATTTAAACGATTTATTATTTTTTTCTTATTCTCAAGAAGTTCTGTGAAAACATATATTTGAACCTTACGTTTAAGTAAAGCCATGTAAAAACACGTATTTTAGACGTAGAAATAAGAACGTTTAAATTAGGTTGTTTAAAGACGTCATTTGGCGTTTCCATTTAGCACTAGTTCTGAACGTCCTAAATTCACGTATTTTAGACGTCTAAAAACACGTCTTTATTCCGTCCTAAAAAGACGTCCTAATTACGTCTAAAAAAGACGTCATCTGGCGTTGCCATTTAGAACCAGTTCCGGACGTCCTAAAAAGACGTCCTTTCAACGTCATATGGACGTTTCCGTGCCCGCTGGGTAATTTTTGTTAATTTGTCTTGATGGTTGGACAAAGAAGGGTTTTAAAGCATAGTTCTGGGAATACCTGCGTGTTTATATAACACCATCATTGATCAAACACTTCATGTTTTCCTGAATTTGACGGCAGAACGTTTAAAAGAATACCTTGACCATTAGAGTATTTGAGAAGATCAAGTTATGTTGGTTGCTTCAGACAATGGGTCTATTATGGTTAAAGCCATTAGACTATTACAGCAAACTATTACGCAATCATAAAACATGACGAGTCTGAATCTAAAGAGTTAAAATGTCTGAACATGAAACAAATGACAACCCAGTGGGCACAGGGCGTAAAAAAGACGCCCTTAGGACGTTCAAATCGCGTCCGTCCGTCCCATAAAATTTTAAACGTCATTTGAACGTCTTTTTTTGCGTCATGACATGACGAGTCTGAATCTAAAGAGTTAAAATGTCTGAACATGAAACAAATGACAAACTTATTCTTATTTTTTCCCGACAGATTTACCCATGCCAGTACAGGGTATTCGATGATATTCCATATCATCGAATGCCCTGTATGACTCAAATGTTTCAGCTTCTTATAAAACCATATTACGAACATTATAGTGCAACTGTTTTAGAAACGGTATAGGTTGTATCAAAAATTAGAAAATTGAGGGTGGCAGTTGAGAAACTTATTGACAAGTGTAGGAAATCTGTGGTCACTGGCTACATAATAAAATGGAGCTGTACATATCAGATGATTAACCAACCTCTATACTTAACTTGGAATGTCATCTGCAAGAATATCCTGCGAACAAGCCTTTGACAGCTAATCTTTTTGGAGAACTACGTCGCAGGTTTAAAATAATTCTGTAGCCTAACTCAGATACATTTAATCCTCTTTGATCCAACCAACGCTGTCTTTGTTCTTACGCCGGTATTGGGCACCTTGCTCCATGCAGCAAATATGTATATAGCAAATGTTCGTGGAGATGAGTCAGAATTACACGCAGATGCCGAGTCAAACAGATCTGAATGTGAACTTACTGCCAAGAAGCGCTTTGAATTCTTGTCGAATAAAATCTTTTCACAAAAAAAAAAACTGTTAACAACCAAGACAATTTCACTGTTGCAGGTCAATTGTCAAGATATTTGGCAGACATAAAGTGTAATGACGCTCTGCCAGGTAACGGATTACTTGGAAACAAAACAAAAGCAAGTATAGTAAGATTGCAATGTTGGCTAAAGATTTGTTGTCCACCTGTTTTTTCACTTTAAAAGGATTTTTTTACTTTGTGGAATTTTAACTGTTTCACGCCGTAATTGAATAAAAAAATCATCAGAGACAATAGTTTTTATGAAATTAAACAAGAAAATATGATTGAAATTCAAGGATACATTTTCTTACAGTTTCATATTAAAACTCATCTCAATTCAATTGAACTGTTGAATTTTACAATTATTGGTTGGTTATTTACATTGTATTATATTATATTAAGAAATTGTTTTAATACTGTTGTCTTGAAAGTTGGATAATGATACTTAATAAGTTAATATCCTGTTAAAAACTACTAAAAAACTTGGTAGAACATTAACTGAATTAGAAACTGAAATAAAAAGTGAAATTGTTAAAAAAATAAGAACTGAACTGAAGCTAAATTTAAAAGAGCTGATTTAAAACTGAAATACGAATTATTTTATAAGTAAAATCAGAATTAGAAATTAAATCAACGCCACAGGAACTGAATAAACACTGAAGTAGAAATTACATTTCGAACGTAAGTAACACTGTTTTACACGTGATATTTATTCAGAAATTTATTGAGATTATTGTTCGCATATTTCAGCTGTTAAGAAGACTTAGTAGTTTGACGGATGCAAGCAATACACAACATATCAAGAAAAAAATAAACAAACTTAAAAACTTTTGTTGAAAAAGTTCTGATTTCACCGATTCGCTGGGACAAGACCTGATTTTTTCTTGGAGCAACAAGAAAAAATCAGGTCTTAAGTAACAAGAACGTGGTTCTTTATACTTTATTTCTTATTCTTTGTATTTTAAAAATATCTTCTCTTATAATTTTTCTTCTTTCGTTTATTTTTATCTTATATATTGTAATAATAAAAAAGTAAAAAGAAAATTAACTCAAAAAAAAGAAAAACTTTTAAAACAAGTAAGTAAGTAATACTTGGAAATTATTTTTAGTGCGCTTCACATTCTTCATTTTTAGTTAGATTAGTTTCCGCTGAATGCTGCAATAAAAGGGGAAAAAAAACATATAATAAAACTTTTTAGTCGTAATAAGTGTGGAGGTTTTCTCTGCTATGTGTTTTTTAAATGAACGGTCTGCCTGCATTTCTCTATTCTGTCTTTTTTTAAATCGCTAACTTCCTACTTTATACTTTAGTTACTTCTATTTTTCCAAAAATCTTTTATCTTAGCCAAGTATCATTGTCAAAGTGCTCCAAAAGGAGAATGTTGTCGTGTATCCGGGTTTTGGTAAAGAGGTGACACCGCAACGCATCCGTTGGAGTAGGATAAACCACAATACTCTGCAATGAAAGTGCTATTTTAATTATATCATTAAATATTTATTTTTAGAAACCAATATCAGTTTGCAGAGAGCGTTTACTTATTTGGTTACTTATTCGGCTAAATACAGAGCTGTTGCCAGAAAAGTAAACATCACCAATCTGTAAGTCAGCAAAGCCATTGTAAGCAAATCGGTAATTAAAATTGCTTGTTATAAAATATGCACGGTATTATAAACAGCATACTGTAAAATATACACGCCTGATAACCAAAACTAATTAACAAAACTAATTAATAAAACTTATATAAGATTCATGAGAAAACTGCACGCGATACTTATTACTTTTTGGAAAAAATAACGTGTGGCTTGAAAAAAGAAGAAAAAATAATTATTTATCTTAATTTTAAAAACAAAGCAATTTAGATTTAATTGGTTTTTGATTTTTTATAATATGTCAGGCTCGAAATGTTTTCAAAAAAAAGTAATTATTCTTAGAGACACTAATTGTGGTTTAAATTCGAATTTGTTGGGTGAAATGGTCATGTTATATAATCAAATTAAGCAAAATAAATTATTGAGAGGTTACGTCATAATTTGACTTTTGAAAAAAATGTCTGTTCGCAATTTATTTATTAATTAAACATTTTTTAAATTAGTTCAAACTGTCTAATGCTTTATTTATAAAATGTCATGTTTATAAAATCGAATCGTGTCACTTTTTAAAATAAAAAATGTCTCATTAAAATTTATCTTCAATTAGTGAACTGTTTTTGCTAATTAGAGATTTATTTCATAGGATTTTAAGATTTATATTTTTAATTTAGTCTCACATTATCGTTTATTTAAAGAGTTTTGAAAAAAGGTTGTGTTTTTTTTTTTTACTTTAATTTTTTTTTGATACTCATTTTAAGATCAAACTTCTTTACTTATTCATGCTCTCTAATATCTTTTTTTATTAAATATAATATTAGCTATTACTACTAATTTTATAAAAATCCTCGTAACATTTTTATAAATTATACACTTTGTTGTAAAAAAAATAAAAAGTAAATTTTAGATAGCAATAACTAAAAAATGAATAAATTTTTTGTTTATAAGTTCATACCAAAATTGATATATATATATATATATATATATATGTATATATATATATATATATATATATATATATATATATATATATATATATATATATATATATATATATATATATATATATATTATTTAAGTGACATCTTTAATAAGAAAAGAAATAAATAGTATGATACCGTATATGATGTTTAAATGCTTATATTTACACATACTATTAAAGATGTCACTTAAATAATATATATATATATATATATATATATATATATATATATATATATATATATATATATATATATATATATATATATATATATATATATATATATATATATATATATATATATATGTATGTATGTATATACGTATTTTCAAGAACTATGCAAACTCCAAACAAAAGTACGTTAAATGAGAGTGTTTTGCAGAAAAACATGGTGATTTTAGCCTGGAAGCAAAATACCTAAAACGTGTACTTCCCCCGCCTTTATAACCCTCTATCACTAAAAGATTATTAAATGAAATTAAAATCCCATCAATGAATTTGATTTTTTTAATATTTATTTAGGTGCCCCAAGAAGTTCTAATGGTTTTGTCACAGAGCACCACGAATCTGGATCTCCTGCTTATAAAGCAAGTGCTCTAATCACAGCACCGCGACCGCAAATTTAGTATAATATGCTAAAAAGTATATATTTTGTTAACTCGTTACCCTCACATTCGGGGAGGAAGCGGTACACTTTTTAGCACAGTTTTGTTCCCAGGCTCCAATCACTGCAATTTTTTGCAAAACATTCTCATTTGACATTGGTATGACGATACTAAAGTTTTGAGTTAGAACAATGTCTGGAAGTGTCAAATTTGAAACATCCTGCCTACTGGTCTAATTTTGAAAAATCTTTTTAGAAATGAGTGCAAAAAAAAGACAAAGAACCTTTAACTTTTCGCAAGTATCTATTAGAAAAGATCATGAAAGTGATGATTCGAAATTCTTATCGTCGTCACATCAAAAATTGAGTTGGCAGGATGATGTGGATCACATTTACTCTGACCCAATAAATCAAGAAATAAACTTGAGCCCATACGATGCTCAATCATATAAAGATTTTGAAGCTAAAGCTACAGTACACCCAAACGATTGCTGTAATGTATTCCTAAAAGGATTCAGAGGTTATTGTCAATTTGTATTAGCTGGCATAATAAAAATATATATTATTAACATTTTTTCATTTTTATTTAATTTACAATATTTTAGGAATATGGAAAACACAATATACAGATGATATTAAAGACCGAGAAATAATTCTTAAATCGTTATTGAGAGAGCTGGCAATTTATTTAATCTTTATCATTATTTTGAGTATAAGTAAGCTTTCTTAACATCGCTTTTTTTCAAATGGAAAAAATTGTTTTTTTTTTAATTGTAGATATAACTTTATATTATATATTTGTTTGTAAATTTCAGTATCGTTTGGTATGACCAGCTCAATTATGTTTTACTTTACCAAATCTCTAAAAGGTATGATAAAAAAAATTTAAAATTACATGTAAAAAATTTGCTTTGAAATTTAGTAAATTATTAGCTAATTTGTTATATAAACCTTGAAAACTAGAAAAGTTTTAACAACAATCAGCTGCACAAAACTTATATATAGAAAAATTTAATGTACAAAATATTATATTCAGCTTGATGTTTTTTTTAATTTCTTCATCACAAATACATATTAAACTAAAAATAGAACCAACTTAGTACTTAGTATATTGACTGTGAAACTGCTAAACCTCATGTTACAAGTTTTATAGATTTTTTATAATTCGACTATTCAGATATCTTGTCCCTCCTGGTAAGTCAAAATATAAAATTTTAATGTAGTTTTAAAAATGCACACCAAAAGAACCAACATGAACACAACTTATGTGCAACATGGCAGTACTAAATTTTTTTGTTACGTTGTTAATATTTAATAATATTTTTTAATATACTTATGTTTTGCAGCTGTTAATAAAATTTGTTTAAATTATCATAGAATTCAAGAAACCCTTTTACTAACAGACCGCATCAAACTAGATCACTAGCCGTAGCCATTTTAAAACTAAACATTTATTAGAAGATAACAAAAATACTTAAGTCACAAAAAAAAATTAAGAACTTAAGTATTAAGAAAATCCACTGGTAATCATCCTACACAGAAAACAAAGCGACACAAATTTATATTGACCCCAGCTTACAATATATAGAAAAGACGTCTTTTGAACAATGCTTTGTTGAAAAGACGGCTTTTTAATAAAGCATTGGTTTTCCTTTAAGTGTTGGCTCAGTATGCTTTATACAATATTGTAGCTTGATTAAGTTCACATATTACAAAAATTGAGTGCTTTTATGAAAACAACATTTTTTCTATTACTAAATGTCCTCGACTTAATAGCACCAAGTTATATAAATCATTTAAAGGTTACTTTTAATTAATTTTTCTAAAAAGCAAATATTACCAGTCTGTAAAAGATTTAAGTAAGTTGCACTAGATTACATGTTATTAACTGTTAACTAGTTTTAACTGCTAACAGGTTAAACACTTTTAGCAATGTTTAAAATGTGTTAGATTAAATGAGTATCCAAGATTTCAATTCTATAATAAAACTTTTCTTATGAGTTAAAAAAAACAAAAAAAGTCATGCAATAAATCTAAATATTCTTAACTAATAGGTCAGAACCGTGAATATGTTTGATTTTTTTATATAAAATGTTCAGTATTTTTAGAATAATTAGGTTTACTAATTGATTTTTTATCGTGTATTAGTTTTTTATTTTTAAATATAATACTTAATAAACTATTTAGATCTATTTACTGGTCCTAGTCCTCCATCAATCTTAACATTTGAAAATGTAGCATCAATGGATGATTTTTTCAACGTGAGTACTACTTTTTGTTGTAATTTTTAGTATAGTCATTTTTTTTTAATAAGGTTTATAAGAAATAGATACTTTTATTGTTTAACTTTAAAGTTTAGAAATTGATTTTAGTTATAAATTGATATATTCTAAATTAACAAGTATTAATTACATTGAAAAGAATTAAAATACATTTAAGGACAAAGATGGCGCAAAACTGTTTGTCTGCACAAAGACTGTTAAATAGAAGTAAAAAGAGCAACTCAATTAAATTAAAAAAATATTATCGACCAATTTGCAGCTATAAAGACATAAAAAAAAAAATTCATTCGACTTTTAACTTTTTTTGTTCAACGTCACTAAAATACTAATACATACTGTAATAGTATATTAGTGAAATTGAATTATAATTTCTGGATTAAAATTTTTGGGGCTGCATTTTTGTTGTTGCTACGGTACTGATAAAATAATAAAAAAAGTAGTATTTTCATATTTAGGTTTTCAAACTGCATATTTTATCTACGACTAAATTATTTACCTTATCGATGAAAGGGTTTCATTTGATTTAAAAATATTGCGATGAAAGATCTTTTTGCAGTTGCCAGGCTTTTTTTTTTTATTATGCTATATTTAACATTACCCATTAGGGTAATGTCAAATATAGCGAAAAGTGCTGCGACTGTTTCAGTTAATGAGCAACTTATATCAGAATATGCCATTGTTATTAACGGGGCCGTCTCGAAAAACCATATTCCACTTAATAACAGTTTGATATTATCAAAACTATTACGCAGTAAGTTTTTTTTTGTTATTCCAATGTCTAATAATAAACAAATATTATCCAAATCCACATTTTTGGATTGTAATAAATCTGAAAAGTTATTTATTTGTGCTGGTATTTCAATATTTGACATCAAAATGCAAAGGCAATCTAAATAATCCATTTTTCTTTCTTTTACCTGTTATTTCTCCTTTTTTTTTTGCTTTCCAAAATAATTTAGATAAAGTTTTTATTACATCTACATATCTTTATTTAACGGCTATGCAAGGTGATGAACGAGACTTTATTATTAGTTTTTTTAACTTTACTTTTGATTCTCTTGTTATTTTTGTTAATATGTTCTATCTATAAATGCTAATGCCAAAAATTGCATACAATTCTTTTATACTAGAAAAAAAGTTCTTAATATGTGGCACACCATTTGTAGCATCATTTATAACTAAGTTTAAATTTTGGATGACACAATGAATAAATGTTGCGTTTAATTTTTTTTTACTCTTGTTTGTACTCCAGAGTAAATGCCATCGTGTTGTTTGCTCCATCATAGACTTATCCCCTACATTTTTTTTAAATCAAGACCAAAAGATTTTAAATTATCGATAATTTGATTTGATATTGTACTTGCTAATTAATTGTAAACTTAAAAAACCTATATATATTTTTTTATTTTTATTAGGAGAGTATATATTTATGTTATAAATAATTTTAACAAATCAAAAGGACATACTAAGTTGGTCTAATTTAGATAAATCTTGAGTAGTATCAATAATCATTGAAAAAAAAACTAATTTGACATCATTGATAACTTTTTTACTAAATTTTTTGACAAAATTTTCCATCTGAATTCGAAGCGATAAATAATAACATGGCCGCAAGACTTAAAGTTGAACATCTGATAAAATAAATTAATTATATATATTTTTAGGCAACCATTTACCTTTAAAAAGAACTACTATTTTTAGCTAATTTCAGTGCTATTTTGATAAGTCTTTTTAAAACTTTTGCCCAAAATGTTTTTTCATTTTGAACATTTTTGAGTAACATAGTATCTATTGTTTTTTCCTCATTCGATTGTTTCAAAATAAAAAAAAGCATTTATGCTAATCTCAGAAATTTCAAGTATTTTCAGTAGATATTCCGGAATTTGTAACGTTTTTATAGTAATTTATTGAGAAAGTACGCTTTTTATCATCTTTAGGAAAAGGTCCTTTGAAACGACAAGACAAAATGAATTATTTATCTTCTACCGTTATAAAATTTTTAAAATTTGCAAATTAGATATTGGTATGTGTGTTATTTTTAATACTGAAAAACTTAATAAAAATTTTCTTTGTCGGCTTGTGCTCCTAATAACTCTGCCCCTCTTCGATACGCTTGAGTATTTTATATATTTGTGGAAGGACTTTTTTTATTTCTACAATAAAACATTTAAAACTTAATTCACAAAATAACTTTTATATTCAAAAAATCATCTTTTTTTCCTTCAGATTATCTACATTATTGCTTGCTTTTCTCATTTCTTTATATTTGTGATTTCCTTATCAGTTTATTTATAATTTTATACAAAGTCGATAAAGCATTTTAAAACTTTAACTTTACTGTCATTCATAATTACAAATCTAATAAATTTAATGGCTTGATCGTTAAGACGAACGTCAAAAGTGCTTTCAAATATCACAAATGTAATTAGTTTGCTTTAGTTTATTTGAGATTATTTTTTCTCTCTACAGCTCCCAATGATAATCTATGAAAACATTTTGAATTTTTGGCAACTAATAAAATACACTATATTTACCCATCCTAATTTTTACAAAAAATTTATGCAATACTAGATTGCACTTAACCTACAAGTAAACAGGCTCTGGAAAATTTCAAAAAATTGTTTCAAAAAATAAAGCGAATTGTACGGCAAGCTTTTTATTTGAACTTAATGAATTTTCTAATATTTCGGCAGTATGTGTGGTAGATCTTTTCTTTCAAACAACATAGTTATAAACTATTTTTTTCTTCAAAGGATGTTTCTTCACACGGGAGATATATTTGAGGAGTGCTCCAGTTTTTTTATTCAGTATTTATTCCATTGCCTTCTTTTTTTTTATTGCATATAGTACGTGCATACGTACTATATGCAATAAAAAAAAGAGGTATGGAAGGGAGGCTGTTACCCAAAAACATAGGAATGCATACAAGGGAGAGTGGGGGTTTAAAGACAGCGAGTACATACGCGGTTGACTATCATTCTATATTTATTCTAAATCTTGATTTCTTTTTTTTTTTTAACGAAAGCATTAAATTTCTCAAATTAAAAAAAATTAATATTACGTTATGTAACAAAGAAATGCGTAATTCGAAGAAAGAAAAAATAACAAAGAATCTATTATATATTGTTTGAATTCTAATCAAAGCTACTTTTAAATTGAAATATAAATAATTTTAATAATGAATAGAATTTTTATAAAATTTTAAAAATCAGCCTTTTAATAAAAATATTTGTTGCAAAAACATTAAAAGTCAACTTTGATAGAGCCGGAAAAAAAACATTTCAAAGTATCTCTTCAATTTTTCAAAAAATTATAATTAAATAAAGACATATTTCATCAATAAAATGCCAAAAAATGGCTGCCCCAAGCTGCCCTGAAAAAAGATATGCAGATTTAAAATGTCTGGTCATACTGAAAATGTAATTTAATAAACTTTAATGCATTAAATAAATCATCATTAGCAAGAAAATTAGGTAGTAAGTTAATATGAGACTTAAACCCAGCATGTGAAATATTGTCTATTTACTAAATCTCAGGTTGATACCTTATTCCATTAATTAAGTATTGCTATTTAATGACAAAAAAAGAGTCAGCTTAAAGAAAAAAATTAAAACCTGAATATCTCAAAAGTCGTAAAGAGTTGGAGATTACAACTTTCAGATTTTCGTCGTTTTCATAAACCCTATAGAAAGCCGACGCAGGCCTATAACATATATAAAAATTAACAAAATCCAAACAAGGGGTGTCATTTTTTTGGTTTTTCTGCTGATTTGATATGGAATTACCCATATTTAAAATTCCTTGCAATAGTCTATTAAATATTAGCACATGGAAAAGAAATTACTTCGAAATCTCATGCTTTCATAAGTGCTTCGGGTAATGAAGCCCAAAGTTTTTGCAACAATATCAATAAAAGATATTGGTTACATCATATTCGCAAGTATTTAATGGAAGACAATGTTTTTAATGTATTTACACGTCCAACGAGAATAAAGTCCAACTGTAATTTCAATTTAGGTATAAGATTTAGAAATAAAACGTATTTTTGCATGAGTATTTACTGATCTTTAGATACCAAAAAAATTTACGTAAGTAAAAGTAGTGACAAAATGATTATAACACATCAGACGAGGGTAACGATATTTATCAATAAAATGAAAACTTTAATGAAAGTTTAGAAAGTATAAAGTTTAATAATTATAAATTGAATGAGTTTATCTGAAAAATAAAAAAAACTATAAAAAAAAATAACTTTTTTCTTATAATTTTTCCTTGAAAATGGTATGCATTGTTGAGGAAAAAAAGTTTTGAAAATTATAGTAATTCTTAATTCGCAAAAATCAAGTAAGATTTATTAATTAAACAGATGAATCGAACTTATGAAGTGAGCAAGTTTAAAGCAAAAGTTTGGGGCTTTTGACAAACCTAGTAGCGGCAAAGGTTTCACACCAAATGAAATTAATGTTTAAAGATAGTTTATCACAAGATAATATATAATAAAGATCATAAGTATGGGCGCCGGCAGGGGGTGAAAGTAGGTGCACGTGTACCCCCCTAGCTTTTGAAAAAAAAAAGAAATGCACAAAAAAAAAAATTAAAAAAAATCTTTCAATAATACTTTGGCTACTAAGGTTTAAGGTTGACATTTTTACTAATAACTGATTAAATCAATTATTCGTGATTTACAGGTGATTTTACATAACTATTATACAAATAAATGAACTTTAAGGAAAAAAAACTTGTAGATATAGCCAGCCAAGCAAGCATAAATCAATGCTAATTTTTTTTTTTTTTAACAAGCACTGTAAACAAAAAATGGTACGTTTAAGTTTAAACAAGAAGTATTTAGGCAGTTAGTAGCAGGAGAGTTAGTTAGGCAGTTAGTAGAAGTAGCACTGAGAGATTCAATAAGAAGATATCTAAGTCTTAAATTTAAAGTAAAAGAAGAGAATAATAAAAAAATAGAAAATCGTAAATTTTTTTTTTTAAAACGCCCACACATGGAAATGATAAGTTAGATGTTTTCTACTGAAAATTAATTATTTTACTTATTAGATTTGAGTTCCTCGGTAAAATTTTCATAAGAATCAATAAATATTTTTTTTTTTGAAAAAAATGTCAAATTAAAGAAGATCTACCACGTTAAACTAAGTAAACATTTTTTTAAATTTATTGCATTCAAATTATTTGCATATATGCTAATATATACCCTGCCCCCATAAACAATATTGAATGAATTAAATGAATTAAATCCTGGCGGCGGTATTGATCACAAGATAATGAATAATAAAGATAGTTTATCACAAGATAATGCAATGAAGATATTTAATGAAAGTTTTAATATTATTTTATTTTGCAAACAACTATCGCAATATTTTTGACATTCTTATATTGGTAAATTATTATCGTTCACTACTGACTTCTCATGGAAAACATATACTTAACCGTTTGCTAAACTAGCACCTCCTAAGGTTGCTTCTTTTTGTTATGCTCGCCATTTTCTTACTGCTGATTCCATTCTCTACCTCTACAAATCTCTTATTCTACCTTGCATGGAACATTGTTGTCATCCTTAAACTGGTTTTTCTAACGATGCTCTTGACGATGCTCTAGATGCTCTTCACAAGGTCCGAAAACGTATTGCCAACGTATTTGGACCCACTCCATCTGCCAAGCTTGAACCTCTCTGCCATTGTTGTAAAGTTACATCTCTTTTTCTTTTCTACAAACTTTATCATAATTCAATCATCTACCATGCTCAAAGAGCTATTATCTCTAGTTTCATCTACTAAAACTCATTCCCGCTTGACTCGTCATTCATCAAAGTATGATTCGTTTACTGTATCTGTCCCTGCATGCTCTAAAACTTTTGTTCGTATAGTTTTTTCCCGCACTTTATCCATTTGGAACTCTCTCTCCCATCTTCATGTTTTTCTGACTCATGCAACTTTCAACCTCTTAATGCTTCTGTCAACCGGTTTCTTGCTCTTTAACTTTTTTAGTTTTTTTCCAAGTAACTCCCAACTATAGTCCTAATAATAGTGGCTTGCAGTAACTCCCAATAATAGTGGTTTGCAGCCTTGTTGTGATTGAATCAGGAAAAAAAAGATAACTTAAGGTGTGTTTAATCGTGATACAGATATTGAAAATTTTATGATAGGTACAATTTTTGACTAAAGTAAAATAATCAATTATATTAAGTCGAAATAAAGTTATTTAAAAAGTTAAATTTTCGAGTTATGCTGAAGTTTTAAGAGACGTATAAAAAAAAAAGTCCAATTTGTCACTTAAAACTTTATTAAAAACCCCTACCAGTATTGTTAAATCTTTAGTTCTAATTGTACAATTACATGCAATAAACATTTGGTAAAATTTGATTGCAAATCTGTTGGCTATTGTCATAGGACTATATTGTTATACTTATATAGTCAATATCTGACAGTTTAAGAAAAACACTTTAAAGTGTTATTTTTAGTATTTGTGTGTTATTGTATCTATACCAGACAATAACCGAGATTCAAAAAATTAAAATTAAATATCATCCCATTAAAACTTTTATTCTGGTTTTGGACATGCGGGCACTTTTTAAAGAGTTTTTCCTAAAATGTATTAATATATAATAAAAATTTGGATGCCTGATGACTGAGAATAAAAAACCTGTACATGATTTTTAGGCGATCATTAAGTTAGCTAACACGAAAGAAGGTTGCTATTATGACATTTTTAGACCTTCTAAATCATGGCATATAGCCTTGGAGCAACCTCATAACAGTTTGCTGGAGGTCAGTTGTTGCAGTTTGTAATTTCCCTTTGTCGTACTCCAAATTACACACCATTATTCCAGGAAAAGTATCTTTAATATAAAAGTAGCCTTAACCACTGCCATTACCATAAAAGTTTATAGGGGAAGTGGGGGCATAACTGCATATGGAGGCACAACCGTTTTTCAATATTTCTCTTCAAAAAATGTTATCTAATATGGCAAAAAACATACCACGCGTTAGTAAAACAGTTTCCTTTATTTTGCATATGTCAAAAAGAGTGACTGTTAAGTTTCTGAGAAGTTGTGAATAATAATGTTTATTTTGATAAAAATATTATATTTATATCATACTTTTCCTGACCTTCTTTTTGATAATTATGCAATATTTTATTTTAGTGTTAAAGATATGTGTTAACAGCATTATTTCATGAAGTGAAAGCCATTTTTGATAATACCATAATCTAATAATTAAGCTATGAAACTCAATTCTTCTAAAAAACTCTCTTCTTGGGCAGAACTCTCTTCTGGGGCAAAACTCAAAATGTAGATACAAAAAATGCCTGCACAGTATGCAAACATGCAACAAATTCATCAAATAATCTGAGCTGTGAAAATTGTAAAAAAAATGTACCATGAAAGGTGTAGCCCCATCAATTTTTGTAAGGGTGCGGTTGTGCCTCACAATGGGGGCAAAACCGTTTTTTTCACTAAGTGTAATTTTTGCGTAATAACATTTTCAAAACCCATTCAATTTTTTACTTAAATGCATCAATTTAAAGCTTAAGGATGTGGTTATTGAAATAAACTGCTAAAAAAACACATTTCGTTTTTATTTTTGTATAACATTAATCCAAACGTTACGGGGGCGGTTATGCCCTCACTTCCTCTATATCTTAGTTTACTTTGTAAAATTAATCGGCTCAGTATTCTTAATGCACCCATTACTTCCATGCCAGAATTGAAGCCACAATAATTTATAAATATATAAAATAAAAGCCACAATAATGCAGCCGTGGCGCAGTGGTAGCGCACTTACCTCAGAAACGTAAGATCCGTGGTTAAAACCCCACCTCTGGGCAAGTTTTGCGACATCGGTTGGGAAAGAGGCGTGAACTTTTTGCGACATCGGTTGGGAAAGAGGCGTGAACCATTAAATGCTCTTCCGCGGTGCTCTGTGATAAGACCGTAAGGATCTTAAAATCAACTTTAAAAAAAATGAAAAAAAAAAAAAAAAAAAATTTAATCTACATACATTACATAACTTAGACCTTTTATTTATATGATTTAAATGTATTTGGATTATTTTCATTTTTTTTTTTTTGATTACATGCTCAGCATGACAGCCTCATTGGTTCGTAATCAAGAGTATTACCTGCGGCTATTGATATTACTGTAACAACTCAGTTTAACAAAAAAAAAATCCATCATGCTGCCAGCTACCATAAGCTTATTCTGCCATCACTACAATTTGAAGAAGAATGAAAATTATTTTTAACAGCACTTTACGTTTTTTATAGTATATATTATCCTTATATATGTTATTTATGAATATCTATAAAACTTCAAAGGTATTTTATTTTTGATTTTAAAAAATCAAAAAAGATTTTTTTAAAAAAAGGTACCAGTGATAGGATTGGAGCCACAGCGATACACATCAGAGGGTCTGCAAGCTAACCACTTTGGCTACTAAGGTTTAAGGTTCAATAAAAGTTTTAACATTATTTAATAAACAAAAACTTTTTATAATTTTATGATCAAAATTAGGGAGATGCAATGCAGTAATTATTACAAAAGTATTACAAAAATTACAAAAGTATTATTTGCATTTTATAGTTAACAGGGTTAGAATAATAGTATTAAAATATTATTTGAAAAATAGATAAAAATATAGTATAAAAAAATATAAGATTAAAAAAAATAGCTATAGCAGCCTAGCTACATCAACACAAAACACATTAATAATAGCGCATAGCATAAAATTATTGTTAGCAGACATTGCAGACATTACTGTCATTACAGACATTACTGTATCTCCAAAATAATCAAAAAATCCTAGGCAACACAACCTAATAACACAGTTTGGTGTTGCCAAATAACACCACAATTTTATAAGATTTTTTATTGATTAAAATATTTAAACAATTGAGGAACATTTATAGTTGAACAATTTGAACAATTATACCATAAATTAGCAAGCAACTGGTAAAACATTTCGTATACAACGTCATTACCATATGTGGCATTAAGAAATATGTAAGAGCTCAGTAGTTACATAAGTTTCATTATTGCTCTCTTTATTAATTCTAATTTAACTCTCATTTAAGAAAGAGAGGAAAAGAAAGGCAGTGTTTTCAAGGCAGCATGTTAAAAAAAGTTAATAAGGACACAATAAACATTTATAAGCAAAAAAAGTTATAATGACAAAAACAAAATTGTTGCACAGAGTAGCTGCAACACAAATAACCATAAAAACCGGTTTTATTATGTTACCAGTGAAAAAAATTATTTTTACCTTGAATATTTAAAGTTCTAGTTTCTCCCTAACTGTTGATTAATGAATAATATAATTAGTATTTAAAAAAATAAAGTTTACATCATATAAATTTACTAAACTAAAACCATGTTTCAGCAGTAAGCAAAATAATCAAGTAATGACAAAGGGAACTAATAAAAAAAAAGAATAAAACTATGTTTTAGTTTATAAAAAAATTTAAAATCATTCAAACTTAAAACTGTTATTAATTCTTATTATCAGAAGTAAAATTCATATTTAGCTTTGTTCTAAAGTGTCTCAAGCAAAATCAAATTAACAGATATTAGCAATGCTTGACTTTGGATTCTGGCGAGTAAGTTTTCTGCTCGCCAACTTCTTATATTTCAAGTACAATTACTATCATCTTGCCTAGCTCTATCTCTTTCATTTGGACAACAAATATTTCCAAGTCGCTTATTAGCATTTACACTAATAACTTCATCAAGCCTAATATTATCCTTTCTAATTTCACTAGTATCATTAAATATTTTACCTGCAATATTACTACTTTAACAAGTAATAAATAAACATAAAAGAATCTTTTATGTTTATTTAAATGATGAAATTGTCATCATTTCTAATTTATGTTTATGTTTAACAATAAAGATTTATAACTGAAGATTTATTGAAATCCGTATCTTTTTATAAGTTTATATAGAAAACTGTGTATAAATGTTACAAATTAGTATGAAAAAAAAAAAAAAAAAAAATGCAAACTCATTATAAACTAATCAAAAATATAAAACAATATTAAAAAATATAACATCAATTATTTTTAATATAACAAAGAATCTAGACTACAATACACAATCTTAAATAAAAAATTAGGTGATGTTTATGAAAATTTACCCGACTGTATTGCGTCAAATACCCGGTTATTCAACAAAATTCGTTGAATTATAACGTAAATTTAAATTATAAAATTAAATTATAAATAAATTATAAAAAAAAAATTTGTTGAAATACCCCCTCCCGCATCTCTCTCCGTAAAATTGCCTCTGGGTAACCCTTTCTACTTTTTATCTAATAAAAATGTACTATATAAATTGCTAAACTGTTTTTTATACTTACTTCTATTTTAAAATGATTATAGTAGTTCTATTATAATTTATCTAGTATTTCTAAACAAAATAATAATATTTTTTCTCGAATGACCGCGTCCATTTGAGAACACGCTTCAGGTTCAAGAAAAGCCTAACAACCAACTAAAAACTACTTTAAAAACGAAAACGAAACGACAGTAAACTTAAATCTTATAAATTATTATCAAACTTAATTGTACTATTACTGTCCTTTCGAGCGTGTTTGACACGGAACTCTTGGCAGCCATTGCAAACGAGGTATAAACGAGGTATAAACGAGGTAACAATGGCAAGAAAGACTCACAGTAGTTTTTTTTTTTTATGGGACAACGAGAACGAAAGTACATGCAATTATCTAACTTATGTAAACTTCATACTATGTAATGCTAAAACATATAATAACATATATCAAGTTTTTATATATATTAACATTTTATATACACTTTAACTTTTACTTGAAAACTGCATCGCGGCAACATCTCCTTTGTTTTGATTTATAAAATCTATTTACAATTTTATAAAGTCTTTTTTTTTATCAAATAGCGTTAAAACCTTTCACAATCAATTTATCTTAGTCAATCAATCAAAGTAATCAAAGTAAAGAAGTATTAAAAATAAAAGTTAATGAATGAAATAAATAAAAAAAGGAAAAGAAAAAAAAACTATTTATACATCGAAAAAGATCAGCAAATCAAGATTTTTTTTATATATTTCTTTACTTTATTTCATATATTTCTTTAGTTTTCTTTCATATATTTCTTGAGTTTTCTTTCATATATTTCATTATTTACGATTTATTTTTTAGTTATGCTGTTATGCGGTTTTGTAGTAACAATTTTTCTTTAGTTTTTTCGCGTATAAAATTTTTACTTTTTATTTTTTGTTAGTCATATATTGTTTTACTTTTTAGTTATTAATTAAATAGTGATATATGATTTTTTATACAGTTAAATATTATAAGGTTTTATTTTCATTTTAGCCATTTATTATAGATATTTTAATCTACTCTGTTTTATTATTTTTTCTTTATTTATTTTTGTTTTTTATTTTTAATTTAAGGTTGTTGATTTTTTTTTTTTTTTTTTGCCAAAAGTAACGTAACTTTTTCTTTTGTTTGTAATGTTTGTTGTAACTTTTATTTTGACTTTCTCAGTGTTTTTCTGTTTGTATTTTATTTATTTATTTATTCATATTATTTGCAATATATTTTGTTTATTATATTATTAGAACTATTATTAATATATTTACTAAATATCTATAATTTTTTTTAACAATAGTCATTTTTTGTCATCGTTAGTTGTTACGTTTTATCAGTTTATTACTGTTTGTAACTGTAACTTTCTATGTATAAACGATTGTTGAATGGAAAGTTATACCGATTTATTAAAATTATTATAATTACTATATTATTATTATTATTACTATTGTTAAAATGAGATGTTATTATTATTATTATTATTTGTTGTTAATATTATTATTTATTATTATTGTTATTATTATTATCAATATTATTTTTATTGTTATTATCATTACTATTTTAATGTTTATCATTAGGTTTTTACTTTATGTTAGTAGTTAATAATATTTGTAAACAATCTTGAAATTTAATACCAAATTTTTCAGAAATATATTGATTGATTTATTTAAAAATATTATACACTATAACAAACGAAACGTAAAGAATTTTTTAAAAAGCTTAAAAATTCTAAAAACATCAAAAAACCAGGAGATATTTGTTGCGCATCCGTCATACTTATGTTATTATAATGCTCAGATAATTAGTTCTAACAAGCTTCGGATGGTCGGAAAATATATTATGGTCCTAAAACTTAATAAGGAAAAAAATTAATATGACAGTCCTGCTACTGATTCAAAAAAAAAAAAAAAATAACCCCCGTAGCTAAAAAAAACTATAAAACGACACCGATGACAGCGCATTAAACCATTGACCTATCGAAATTATGCATGCAATCAAAAAACAAACTGCTTTAAAAACTCTCCGATTGCAATTAATCAACTCATTTTAGGGGCTGTTCATATGGATAAAATTATCCCGCCTAACCGGGACAGAAAAACAAACGGGATCCCGCCTATCTTAATAAACTCTTATAATTTTAACATTGCGTTCATATATAAATTCTTCGACCCCGCCTAGGCGGGATCTCGCCTATGGACTACCGGGATCCCCGTCAGGCGGGGTGAAAATTCTTCATATGAACACAAGTTGAAAATCACCCTGGCTCGACTGGACAGTTATGTTAAGAAATTCAATGACCATTTAATAATTTTTAAGTTTAAATCGTTCAACTGCGTATAGAAACAAAAATAGTTAATAATTTTATAAGTGCTTCTTATTTCAAATATATCGAACAAAAAATCGCAACTGTTGCGATTTTTTGTTCGATATATTTGAAATTCATCCCGCACCTGAAATTCATCCCGCCTAACCGGGGTACCCCGGTTAGGCGGGATGAATTTCCGGCTTTGTTGCATAGCATCTAATATAACATAAGGACTACTGCTGTTTTTGATTTTCATTAACGAGATGCCAGATCAAGTGAAAAACCCTATCAAACTACTGATAATAGTAAAATTATGAACATAAAAATCCGAATGATTCAATAAGCCTTTAAAATAGTATAATAATAGCATGGTCATCTATCTGGCTCACAAAATTTAATTATGAAAATGCAAAATTATGCTCATCAGTGCTTGAATTGACTAAATTCATATTTGAAATTTCAATTTTATAATGTCATAAAAGAAAAAACTTATCATGAAATAAGTATTATTGACTTGAAAATTGAGTATTGTTAAGTTATAATTTTTTTTTACCCCTTTAACATATTATAAGTGATATGATTATAAAATTTTTTTTAAAAAAAATAATATATATATATATATATATATATATATATATATATATATATATATATATATATATATATATATATATATATATATATATATATATATATATATATATATATATAAATTAGTAGAAAATCACTTAGCTAAATTTTTTCTCATTTAACACTGTGTTTCATCAATAAAGACTCATCAGAAATGAATGATCAAATTAATAAAACTTCAATTTATACCAAAAATTAAATTACAGGAAGTCACATGTCTTAACTACTGCAATTTTTCACACGTTTGTGTAATTTGCTGACACTATTGTAAAAAGAATTCTTTAGAAATGATTACTTAAGCTTTTTTAAAAAATAATATATTTTTTTCAAAGGGGAGTTAATGTAACTATTATTTGAGCTCACTTATTTTTATAGTTTTTAAGGAGAAACTTATTTTCGTGCCTGCATTTAGAAATCAATTCCGATTTTTTGTTTAATAAACATTCTTGGTTTGTATGTGTAATTATTTCAAATTTTTCTTGTAGACATAGTATGCATTTTTTGGAAATATTGTTATATGCAGGCACTGTTTTAAGGATGGACCGATTCAGTGTAAAATCATCAATATTTTTATCTTTGAATTCCCATATATATTTTGACAGCATGGTGTCTTTTGAATACTTTTTATTTTTAAAAGATTACTTGGCAAAAACATTGGCAAAATGTTTTTTCCATTCACCTTCTGTTATGCCAATATATTGTTTATCACGTACATTCTTAGAGGAGACAACACATTTACATACCACATTTTTTGATAAGCTACTTCCACTCATTGGACAATTGTTTTTTTGTTTACAATTACAATTTTCTGTAGTTTTTTCATTTGGATTTCTTTTTTGTTTAACGAAGCATTGTTGTGACCTTTTATAATTCTTTCCATATTTTTTGTGCAACTGTAGCTAACTTTAAGAGTATTTCGATTAAAAATTTTATGTAATTTATTAGAGGGCAGGAAATGCCCTAAAAAAATATGTATATATATATATATATATAATATATATATAATATATATATAATATATATATATATATATATATATATATATATATATATATATATATATATATATATATATATATATATGTGACTTTTTTTGCTGTTTTTTTCCCGTGTACTGCCAGATCTGGGGACAAATTAAAAATCAATCTTTTAAAAATATTTTTTTATTGCATAATAAAGCCATTAAAATCATTCACTTTCAGAATGACCGTTTCAACAATGTCTCTTTGTTATATAAATTATCACAGGTTTTAAAACTTCGCGACAACATCAAACTTATAAATTGTACCTTTGTATGAGATTACTTGCATGGTAGACTCCCAATTACTTTCACTTCTTTTTTCTCCCAAACCAGTTCTAAACACTCCTATCTCCTTAGATCCTCATCATGCAAAAGTATGTTTGTTGAACACAGTCGAACAAAAATATATGGTAAAAACTCTATTAAGCATCAATGCACCAATTAGTAGAACAATCTCTTCCACTCCATAAAAACTGAAAAACTAATTTCAAGATCTGCTTTTTTAAGTAAAATTAAACAAAGCTATCTTGACAACTATTCATAAAATAAAAGAGTTTTAGTACCATACTTAATGTTTATACTAGATTTAACTAATATTTCTATATTTATTTTTATATTAGTATTTATTATTATATTTATTGGTATTTGTATTAAATATTTAGTTAGTATTAGTTTTTTTTTT
>NC_061157.1:23193259-23235759 GCF_022113875.1 Hydra vulgaris | reverse complement strand
TTTTATTATTGATTGTAAAAATTTTCATTTTAAATTTTAGGATATGCCTTTTTAGGTAAAGGCTAGGAGATGCAAACTCCGACATAAAACACCCCCTGCCTTGGGGCTCTTGGTTGAGTTAAGGCTAGAGATAGTGTCTTGATAAAAATACTCATCTTGGGCAGATGTTAAATGCATCCGGCTGCTGTCTTGTAGAAGGCCTCCTAGGCAAAGACTTAAGGGGTAAACAGATTCTATCTGTTGACCAGCCTCGCACCCCTTCTCCATCTATTAGGCTGGCGCAGATGTATTTTTAAAACATTGTTTCCAGTTTAAGATGTGGAACGCTGGATCTTCTTGACTCGATGCATGGGTTTTGCTTGTGATTCTGTTTTTATGACTAGGCAACTCATTCTATTATCTCCAAATGAGGGTACAGCTCTAAAACTCAGTTTTATGGTTCTGAGGCCGGCTGGTTGTCAGGTTTCCCGAAATCTGTAGTAGTTCTCAGAGAGGCTGATTCCATCAACAGCTGAAAAATATCAGAGTACTAACAGTGCCATGTTGCGCATGGATGGTGTCCCTGTTTGTACTTTTGGTGTGCATTGCCAAGGCCACATTGGAGCCCTTTGTTACGGCTTAGGGTTTATTAGTGGAAATGAGACAATTGCTTTGGCTATAAAACAGTGTACTTAGTACTATCTATGTTTCAAGTCAAGTTCTTTAACAATATTAAAAATGAATAAAGTAACAAAAACTATAAAACACAAAAAACCACAGTCACTACCAAGTTCGCTAAACCTATCATTCACCAATATTCGTGGTCTTCGAAGTAACTTTTCTTCTATTGAGTCTTATCTCTTGCAAAGTTCACCAAACCTACTTGCTCTTTGTGAGACTAATTTGAGTTCAACTGTCTCATCTTGTGATCTTAGTGTTGATGGTTATCTTCCTTTAATTCGTAAAGACTCCAATAGTCACATGCTTGGCTTAGGTATTTACATTCGTAAAAATTCACCCATTTGTCGGGAAACTAGGTTTGAATCCACAGACTACCCTTTTATGTGCTTTCGTTTAGCACCACTTCACTCTATCACGTTTCTCTTTGTTCTATATCGCTCTCCTTCATCTCAAGACTGCACTCTTCTTGATGTTATTTCTAATTATATTGACCAAGCCCTCATTCTTTATCCATTAGCTAATATTGTTGTTGTTGGTGACTTTAATGTTCATCACACTGAATGGTTGGCTCTAGTGTCAGTGACTCCGCAGGCATTAGGGCCCACAACTTTTGCCTTTCTCAATCCCTAACTCAAATAGTCAACTTTCCAACTCGCTTTCCAGACAACTCGAATCATTTACCTTCTCTACTCGACATATGTCTTGTTTCTAATCCTAGTCAGTGCTCAGTGTCTCCACACTCACCCTTAGGTGCTTCTGATCATGGTTTGGTCTCTCTAAAACTATTATCTCATTCTTCTTTACTATCAGAATCCCCCTATCATTGTACGTCTTACAACTACCTTAAAACTGACTGGGACTCTTTCTGTGATTTTCTTCGTGATGGCCCCTGGGTAGAAATCTTTTGTCTTCCTGTTGACAATTGTGCTTCTTACATAACTTCGTGGATTCAGGCTGGCATGGAATCCTTTATTCCCTCTCGACAATTCCAGGTCAAGCCTCACTCTTCTCCATGGTTTTCCTCACATTGTGCTGCTGCAATTGCTACCATTGAATTGCAATTGAAACCATTACTTCCATATCTATCAGCATAACAATTCTCCAGAAAACAGACGTCTCTTTATTACTGCTAGGAACCATTGTAAAAAGGTTTTGTCTAATGCCAAAGCCCGCTATTTTCAGATCATGAAATCTCGTATTTCATCACAAAAATTAGGCTCTCGTGACTTCTGGAGAATCTTTAATAGTATCAATAATAAGGGCAAGTCTGTAATTCCACCTCTTTTGTACGGTTCAGACTTTGTCACCTCACCTAAAGGCAAAGCTGAATTGTAACCTCAGGGGTTCCTCAAGGTTCAATCCTTGGCCCTATACTCTTTTTAATTTACATTAACGATCTTCCAGATATTCTCACATCTAAGGTGGCATTGTTTGCTGATGATACTACCATTTATTCTTGTCACGATAAGAAGCCAACTCCCTCTGATTGCTTGCAGGGGGCATCTGAGCTTGAAAAGGATCTCACTTCTGCTACAGCATGGGGTTCACAGTGGCTGGTGAACTTTAATTCAGATAAAACTCAATTTTTTTCAGCCAATTGTTATCGCAATAATTTAGACCTTCCTATATTTATGATAGGTAATGTACTCAATGAGTCTCCTACCCTTCATCTTCTAGGATTAACTCTTACTTCTGATCTTTCTTGGAAACCTTATATCAAATCCGTTGCAAAATTAGCATCTGCTAAAGTCGCTTCTCTTTATCGAGCTCGTCACTTTCTTACTCTAGATTCTATACTCTATCCCTATAAATCTCAAATCCGGCCTTGTATGGAATACTGTTGCCATATCTGGGGTGGATCTTCTAATGATGCCCTTTCTCTTTTAGACAAGGTGCAAAAACGCATTGTAAACATAGTTGGACCTACTCTTGCAGCCAACCTTCAACCTCTGTCACGTCGTCGTAATGCTTCTCTTTCTTTTTTCTACAAATACTATAATGGGCACTGCTCTAAAGAGCTAGCGTCTCTTGTGCCATCTACAAAAATTCATTCTCGTGTTACTCGTCATTCAATGAAGTCTCATCCTTTTTCTGTTACTGTTCCTAAGTGCTCCAAAAACTCTTATTCGTCTAGTTTTTTTCCTCCAACGTCAGTTCTTTGGAATTCGCTTCCTTCATCTTGCTTTCCTGATTCATATAATTTGCAATCTTTAAAGTCGTCTGTCAATCGTTATCTTGCTCTACAACATTTATCTTTTCTCTTCCAGTAACTTCCAACACCAATTAGTGGTTGCTTGCAGCCTTGTTGGAAGCGAAGATGTTGAAAAAAAAAAAAAAAAGGTTGCTTCATTTTTGATTATTATCACTTAAACACCTGTAAATTATAAATTTGATTTTTTAAAAGACTATTATAAACTTTCATAAGTAATTTAAAACCTTTTAAAATATTTGTAAGTTATATACATTTATAAATTTGCATTTATATTTTATTCATAAAATAAAAAACCAATGTTAGAAGCTTTTTCTATTTCATAAGTTCTTTAAATTTTGCAAGCTGAGAAACATTTAGTTTATTTTTAGTTTTTGAATGGTTTTTTAGAATTTAAACTTGAATTGAGTTAATTTGATTTAATGTATATTTAATAAAGTTAATTATTTATTAATATTATTATGTTATACTATTTTTTTGTGATATTTAAATGCGGTACTATTTTTTTGTGATATTTAAATGCGGTAGTCGTGTAGTGGTTGAGCGCTCGCTTCATAAACGAGTGGTTCCGAGTTCGATCCCCACCACGTCCCTGGTAGTACCGCTCTCAACTCGTTTCTCCGCGCAACGGCCTTGTTCATCAAGGTTCGTGTTTCAGAGTTATAGATTTGAGAGAGGGTTATAACCACAAATAAGTAGCCTCCTCGTCTGTAGTGGCCTTCTCGGCCTTGAGGAGGTGAATTAAAAAAAAAAATAAAAAAAAAATTTATTTACAAATATATAAAGTTTTATTCCTAATATTAACTAATGCTGATTTTTAAATATGAATGAGTATATGCTGATATATATATATATATATATATATATATATATATATATATATATATATATATATATATATATATATATATATATATATATATATATATATATATATATATTATTGTAAAATAACAAAGTTATTTTCTTTTTTTGTATCTAAATTTACATAACATTTACATAAAAATATTTATGTAAATTTAGAGTTCATAAGTTCTTCAGAAATTATGTTTCAAAATGTTTTGCTTCTTATTCGCCGGAGAGTGAATCTAAAGATGATTTTGGTTTGGAAAATGATATTATGTAAGAATAAATCTTTTTATTTGCTTAGTAAGTATAAATATTTTGATAATGAAAATAGTATTTTTGAGTTTCAGAAACATTATATTATTTAGAGCAGTTAAAAAACATCTTATCAAATGTTTTTGCTGCAATCCTTGATAATTGGTCAGAAAAAAGTTAATAAAACTTGTTGACTTTAAAAACCATAAACTACTGTAGGACTTGCATGTTAACTTGATAATATTTTTAGAGAAGAATCATAAAAGTTTTAAGATTAAAAAAAAATATTATGCTATTTTGAAACCTAATTCTTTATGCTACTTTGAAACTTACTTATTTATGCTACTTTGAAACTTACTTATTTATGCTACTTTGAAACTTACTTATTTATGCTACTTTGAAACTTACTTATTTATGCTACTCTGAAACCTACTTTATTATGCTGTTTTAAAACCAACTACATCATTCTCTTTTGAAATTTACTTTATTATGCTACTTTGAAACTTACTACATAATGCTATTTTCAAAGCTACTTATTTATTTTATTTTGAAACCTACTTCATTATGCTATTTTGAAACCAAATATATGATTCTACTTGAAGTCTAGTTCGTTATGCTACTTTAAAGTTTACTACATTATACTTAGGAATTGTAATACCGGTTATTGGCTTACCGGTTAACCAGTTAAATACCTAAATTTGGATCAAGTTTTTAACCGGTAATTTTTGTAATTTACCGTTAAATCAAGCTTATTGCTATGAAAGGATTATTTTAATTTCTAGTTGCTGACTATTTTTATCTAATAAAGAATGTACTATAAATATTAAATAAGTTATTTATTTTCTTGTCAATAGATTAAAAATTAAAAATATAAAAGTGTAAAGCATTCTTTTGTTTAAATTTAATGCTTGAGTAAACTTAACGACTCTAATTTATATGTTAAAAGAAATATACAAGCAAAGTTGCAATAGCATCGAAAACTACTTCTTTTATCAAAAGTATGCACAGAACTATATGAAAAGAAGCTTAAAGAGTTTAATATAACTTTGTCAAATATAGTGTGCATAACATCAGACAGAGATGAACATGCATAACATCAGACAGAGTTAACAAGAGAACGGTAATGTTACTTAATTAAAACCATCAGTTATGTATTGTACATGGCATACAATTGGCAATCATTAAAGTACTTTATAATATTAGGTCAACAGATGTACAAGATATTAATGAACATGATGATAATGTATTACTTAATATTGATTCTAATTATTTGGAAATTGAACTTGAAAATTTTGAAATAAACCACAAAGATATTGACTAACTAGTTCTTCAAACCGCAGAGCTAAATTCTTTAATTACAAAAATTCAGACAGTTGTAAAACTTTTCAGAAAATCACCAGCCAAAAATGGTAAACTACTGCAAAAATACGTTAAGGGTCGTCCATAAAGTACGTACACCAAAAATTTTCAAATTTGACCCCCTCCCGCCCCCTGGTGCCATAGATACTTTATATGACCCAAAAGCTGTTTGTTGCGGCACAGGATCCTAATTTAAAAAACGTCTTTAAATATATATGCAAATATTAATTTTAATAAAGTTAAATTACACAATGACAACTTCTTTGGTTGGTCGAATGATTAATACTGTGGTCTGCAGCGACGGAGAGTGGTGTTTGATCCCCAGTCAAGTTATACTGTGCTTTTTTTGTTTTAATGATGAATCAAATAAAAATAAGCTATACTTAAGTCGGACATTTTTTTCAGGCATCTCTATTTAGTAAGTTCGTAAAAAACGAGTCCTACTTGAGATCAGTAATAATCAAAAAAAAATAAATCAACTCATAATTACATAATGTTAGGCCAAGACGGATTTTGTCATCAATTAAAATGTACTACAGTTGAGTGTGACCTTGGTATTTTTGTGTCTGATGATTTGAAATTTAAATCACAAGTAGATGTAGCAGCAGCAAAAGCAAATTAGAAATTAGGTGTGCTAAAAAAAGCATTCAGAGGATGTTGTGTATTCCTCTGGAAAATATTATACACTTTATATATTCAACCTCATGTAAAGTTTGGAATCCAAGCCTGGTTACCACACCATATTAGCGATATCAACAAATTAGAGCAAATTCAACATCATGCAACAAAATTAATTGACTCCTTGAGACACCATAGTTATAAACAAAGATTAGAAGCACTTAGGCTGACAAGACTAGAAGCAAGGAGGCAAAGAGGAGATTTTATAGAACAATTCAAAATCAATCAAAACCTCAAACAAGTAGATTTCTGTGTACCACAACGCTACTTATTTTCCAAATCAGCGTCATACAAAAGTTGAAGCATAAACTTGCGGAACCACAAGTTTATGCTTCAACTGCAGCAAGTCAAAAAGTGTATAGAGAGACTCAACTTTTTAACAAATTGTGTCTGTGCATCATGGAATGCACTTTCTAGCAACACCATCAACTCAAAATCTGTTTTCAAGTCAAGATTGCAGCATCAGAACACTCACAAATAATATAACTATATTGATCAGATATGTCAGCATAGGAAGGCCTGGCACCGAGCTCTGTCAAATTTTATAACATTTTTTGTAAAATTTGTTTACTGAATAAACTAAACTATTATAAAATATCTTTTCCATAATAATTTTTTGAATTTTATTATTTTTTAATTTTATCAATTATAAAATTTTGAGTTTTAAAATTGTTTAATTAAATATTAAATATTAATTGTTTAAAAAAGTTTTTTTTTAATTATTAGATAATTTTTTTTTTATTTGCATTCACTCCCAACAAGGCTGCAAGCAACCACTATTAAGTTGGGAGTTACTAGGAAAAAAAAAAGAACAGAGTTATAGAGCAAGGAAACGGTTGACAGAAGACTTGAAAAGTTGAAGGTTGTTTGAGTCAGGAAAACATGAAGATGGGAGAGAGTTCCAAAGAATTGAAGTGCGGGGAAAAAAACTAGATGAATAAAAGTTTTTAGAGCATGCAGGGACAGATACAGTAAACGAATGAGACTTAGCTGAATGACGAGTAAAATGAAATGAATTTTAGTTGATGGAACTAGAGATGATAACTCCTTTGAGCAGTGACCATGATAGTATCTGTAGAAAAGAGAAAGAGATGCAACTTTACGACGATGGGAAAGAGGTTCAAGCTTAGCAGATAGTCCAGGTCCAACAACATTTACAATGCGTTTTTGGACCTTGTCAAGAAGAGAAAGTGAATCGTTAGAAGAACCAGCCGGTCAGAATAATAAACCGGTCAGAAAGAAATGATTTGATAATCTCAAAAACTTTCCCAGAAACACCATATGAAGCAAGCTTATGGAGAAGACCAGCATGTCAAACTTTGTTGAAAGCTTTAGATATGTCGAGAGCAATAGCCCTAGCCTCACCGCCTCCATCTAATGCACAATAAAATCTTTCAGTTACAGCAGTTAGCAAGTCGGCCGTAGAGCGAGAGGATCGAAAACCGTATTGATTATCTGACAGCAGTTTATTTGACTCAAGATGAGATGTGAGGAATTTGTTGATCAAAGACTCAAAGACCTTGCTAATAACAGAAAGAAGACTGATCGGACGATAATTGGAGGGGTCAGAATTTTCTCCAGAGTTTTTGAATATTGGAACTACAGATACCATTTTCCAACAAGCAGGAAAACAAGACTCGATCAAACACTTGTTAAATAGTTTAGAGAGAATTGAAGAAAGTTCTGGAGAGCAATTCTGCAAGACTGTGACAGGAATGTTGTCTGGACCACAAGCTGTAGACGAGTTTAATTGAGATATGACTTTAGCAACAGAAGCCGGAGTGATTTAAATGTCTAACAATGGGTCAACCTGTTTGACTGGAATGGAAGGAAGAGAATGTCCATAAGATTCAAGAGTGGAATTAGAAGAAAAGTTCTTTGCAAATAGTTCTGCCTTATCCTTGGGAGAGGTAATAAGATCAGTCCCATGAATGAGAGATGGAATGTTAGATCTAGCCTTGTTAATAATGCTGTTGAAGATTTTCCAAAAGTCTTTAGAGCCTAACTTCTGCGATAAGATGCGAGATTTAGTGAACTGAGAATAATGGAGTTTAGCATCAGAAAGCACCTTTTTACATCGATTTCTTGCAATAATAAATAGCCGTTTGTTCTCAAGAGAGTTGTTCTTTTGAAAAAGATGAAAAAATGATTACGATTAGATATAGCAGCCGCACAAGAAGGAGAAAACCATGGAGTAGAATGAGGCTTGACTTGAAACCAACGCGAAGGAAAAAAAACTTCCATTCCAGCCTGAATCCAGGAGGTTACGTAGGAGGCGCATTTGTCAGCTGAGAGAGAAAAAACATCAGCCCAAGGACCATCACGAAGAAAATCACGAAAGGAATCCCAGTCAGCTTTAGGGTAGTAGTAGGTGGTGCGATGATAAGGTGAGCTCAAAAAAGAAGTACGAGAAGAAAGATTTATAGAGATCATTGCATGGTCAGAACCACCTAAGGGAGAAAAGGGAGAAACTGAACATAAGCTAGGGTCAGAGACAAGACATAAGTCGAGGAGTGAAGGTAAATGATTAGGGTTGTCAGGAAAACAAGTCACAAAGTTAACTATCTGAGTAAGAGATTGAGAAACGCAGAAGTTAAAGGCTTTAGTGCCAGCAGGATCAGTGGTGTTAGAGCCAAGCCATTCAGTGTGATTGGCATTAAAATCACCAACAACAACAATATTGGCAGAGGGGTAAAGAGAGAGGGCATGGTCAATTTGATCAGAGATAACATCTAAAAGAGTGCAATCATGGGAAGAAGGAGAACGATAAAGAACAAAGAGAAAGGTGATAGAGTGAAGAGGTGCTAGGCGAAAGCACATAAAAGAATGGTCAAAACCTGATTTGAACCTGATTTCACAACAAATAGGGGAACTAATGTGTATGTATACCCCTAAACCTAGCATGTGACTATTTGAGTCTTTACGAATCAAAGGATAGTAGCCATCAGCACTGACATCTGAAGAAGGAGTTGCAAAATTTAAATTTGTTTCGCTGAGTGCAAGCAAGTCTGGTGAATTTTGCAGGAGGTAAGACCCAACTGATGGAAAGTTGCTTCGTAGACCGCGAATATTTGTAAAAGATATATTAAAATATTTAGGTGGTGGGGATGGTTTTTTAGATTTTAAATTTTTGGTTACTTTGGTCATGATTTGGGTTTAATAAGAACTTGACTCATTCATAGATAGAACACAGCCTCCTAATCAATGAGCTATGCAGTTGTCTCAGTCCTGTTAATTAACCCTAAGCCGTGACATAGGGCTCCTTATGTGGCCTTGACAATGCACACCAAAAGCATTAACAGGGACACCATCCATGTGCAACATGGCACTGTTAATACTCTGATATTTTGCAGCTGTTGATGGAATCAGCCTCTCTGAGAGCTACCACAGAGTTCGGGAAACCTTACTACCAGCCGGCCTCAGAACCATTAAACTGAGTTTTAGAGCTGTACCCTCATTTGGAGATAACAGGAAGTGTTGCATAGCCATTATCAAGGAGGCATAAGCAAAATTCTATGAGTAGAGTCAAGGAGATCCAGCATTCATCATCCTAGGCAGGAAACAATGTAACACAGGTTACATCTACGCCAGCCTAATAGATGAAGAAGGGGTTCGAGGCTGGTTAGCAGAATTTTTCTGCTTACCCCTAAAGTCTTTGCCTAGGAGGCCTTCTACAAGACAGTAGCAGGATGCAGTTAACATCTGCCCAAGATGAGTATTTATATCGAGACACCATCTCTAGCCTTTACTCAACCAAGAGCCCCAAGGCAGGGGATGTTTAGCTGGGTGCAGTTAACATCTGCCTAAGATGAGTGTTTTTATCGAGACACCATCTCTAGCCTTTACTCAACCAAGAGCCCCAAGGCAGGGGAATTTTTAGTTGGAGTTTATTTCTCCTAGCCTTTGCATAAGAAGAGCACACTCTGCAAGGCAGCAGGGCTTGTGGCAGGTGGTACTGGGTTACGTGATACCAGTAGCAAGATTGATCTCGATTATCCTGACCTGACCATGATGAACTTATGTAAATAAACTATAAAAAAAAAACATGGTTTTAAATGTTGTAACTTGTTTGGGTTTAGATAGGCAACTAACAAAAAAATAATTCAATTAATTTTGTTTTTAATTTAGGGGAAAAAAAAACATTCATTTTTTTTAGCTTGAAGACAATACAAAAAAATCAATAAAACACTGGAATGTTTTAGTTTTGTTTAATTTTACTTTTTTTTTAATGATGCATTTCTTTGTAATTCTGCAAAAAAAAAAAGGTGTTTTTAAAGCGGTTTATTTATGTTGCTTTTTTATGATGAATTTCTTTGTAATTCTAAAAAAAATGGCGTCTTTAAAGTGGTTTATTTATGTTGTAGCCAAACTTTTAAAATAAAATAGCTAATAATTAACTTAAGATTTTGAAAATTTAATCTACAATTTAAAATGGCAAAAAAAAATTAATAATAATAATAATTTGATGAACTTTCTAAAATTAAATGACATCAGTTAAGGAGTATTTATTAGCTCTCTACTCCAGCTTGAAGCAACTTAATATCAAAAATTGCTGGTACCTACTTTGTATGCACTCTCAAAATAAAATATAGAATCTCTAAAGAAGATTTCAGAAGCATACCTTTCTGACTGCATTAAATGCAATAAGCTTTCCAACCTTCAAATCAACATTTTGCTTTTCAAGCAATTGGTCTAGAAGTAAACATTGTTTAAGATGTGTACATTGATTTCAATTGAATTCTTCTCCATGCTTCAGAGGTCTGCGAATGCACAATTAGTACAAGAGCTGCTTTGACTAAGGTTATTAAATGATCAAACAGCCTGTTAGTAATTCCAAGAGCAACTCCATTATTGGTAAAATATAAGATTTTATATTTCATCAAGAAGGTCTAACAGAGAGAAAGGCTTACACAACCTTTATAACTTTGTTGCTAAGAGTTTTAATTTATTTGAATAAATACTGAGAGCTTTCTGATAATTAATGGAATTAAATCTAACCATTTTAAACGCCCTTACTTTCCCTGACACCAAGGACCTAGAAATAGGGTGTGTTTACTGTTTGTGTGAAAGCAACACTTTTAAGACAAATCAAACTCTAAAATTTGCTTAATGCTTTCTCAAGTTTCTTTTACAAACTCAAAATTTTTCAAGGTTATCCATTTCTTGTTGTTCTTCGCACACTTATTGTTCTTCACACACATATTGTTCCTCACACACTTATTGTTTTTTTGTTTTTTTGAATGTTGAATAAATTCATACAGATCTATAGAAACCCACTGCCTCTACAGCCCTCAGAACTAGGATCAACATTTGGCAATGCTGACCTAACTGCTGACTTCAAAATGTTAGATCTCGGCAAAAAATTGCTGACCTCTAACACTTTAACCATGAGTATTTTTAAAATTTTGTCAATTTTTTTCAAATTTTGTTTGCGTCAAATTTTTTTTGCTGACCTGATGCCAACCTCTAACAGTTTGAGATCAGCAATTTATTGCCGACCTCATTTTTCTTCTTATTAATTTTAAATAATCAGTAATAGATAACTTTTTGTTAATTTGAAATAATTTGTAAAGATAACCTCTTGTTAATTTTTGAAACTGCTATAAAATAGTGGAGATAGAGCTTTGAGGAGAAAAAAAAATTGAGAATTTTTATTGAAAATACTATTATCAAATAAAAGTCTCACAGTGTTTTATTTGACACAACAGAATAAAAATTTAAAAGCTAAAAATCATAAAAAATTAGCTGTCAATAGTTTTTTAATTTTCAATGTTGCATCCAAATGCAATATTGAAAATTATCATTCTTTATTTTGTTAACTTGTAAGAGGAAAGAGTTACACAAATTATAGATTTAATGATGGATATGTCTTCATTGGACATGAAAACATAAAAGCACTTTATAACATAAGCAATCTGTTGCTAAATATATCAGAGTTTTAATACAATTTAAATATTTTAATATTATAATGAAAACTTTTGAATGAATTGTTTTGAACGAATTGTTGTTAGTAAAACACACAATTATTTTTTTAATTTGTAATTTACAAATATTTTTTTAATTTGTACAAATATTATTTTTAATTTGTAATTTACAATTTTTTCTAGTTGGAAATATAAATCTGAATCAACTCTTGAAGGTAGAGTTTTTTCTGGACAAATATCAACATATGGAGGTGGTGGGTATGTTTCACTGTTAGCAAACAATAAAAACGAATCATCACAAATTTTATCTAATCTTAAGGTAATGTCTCAATATTTTAAATTTTTTTATTTGATATCCCTGAGTTATTATGAAAGTTTGCCTATTCAATTTAAAAATTAAAAGTAAATAAATTACTTACCCAGGAGAGCTCCTACAATGTTTTATACAATATTTACAAGTTCCTCCTCTTTACCCACATATATATTAGGGATTTTACATCAGAATATTTTTACTACTAGTCACCAGAGTTTTTTTCTCCTTAATTGGGGTGTAAGGTTGGAGGGAACCATAAACCATAGATGGATTTTGATCTTAGTTTTGGTATTGAAATAAATATACTCTTTTTCGTCATATTTATGTAAAATAATGGCATGATAAATCTGTACAATAAAAAAAAAAGAATATTTTTCCAAAATATGATATTGTTTAATATATATTCTGACATATTCATTATAATATATGTATATATATATATATATATATATATATATATATATATATATATATATATATATATATATATATATATATATATATATATATATATATCCGTTAACATTATAAAGTTATAATATGTATTGTAACATTAATGAAATTTGTTACGTTACATGTAAAATGTTTGCATTTTTGTGTAACTGAGGCTTAACATATTATGTAAAGATAGGTAAAATTTAGACCTAATGAGACTGTAATTTGTTGTATCTTTTTTGTTTTATGATTTTTTTTTTTCTCAATTAAATATCATATATGATATATATATAAATATTATATATAAATATATATAAATATATATAAATATATATAAATATATATAAATATATATAAATATATATGTATATATATATATATATATATATATATATATATATATATATATATATATATATATATATATATATATATATATATATATATATATATATATATATATATATATATATATATATATATATACAACCCTCAGAAGGTTGTATATATATATATACAACCCTCTTTCAGGTCGGCATTTAGCAATGCCGACCTGAAAGTTTAATGTAGGCAAAAAATTGCTGACCTCCTTTCTATGTTTTATGGTCAGACCTTTGTATCAAATAATTTTTGCTGACCTGATGCTTACCTTAAAAAGATTAAGGTCAGCAATAATTTACCGACCTCATTTTTCCTAATTCCGAAGGTTGATATATATATATATATATATATATATATATATATATATATATATATATATATATATATATATATATATATATATATATATATATATATATATATGTATATATATATATATATATATATATATATATATATATATATATATATATATATATATATATATAATGTTATACTTTATTCAAAAACAAAGATAAACATGTCTAACCTAATGACAAGTGAAAAAAAAGCATAATTAAAGTTAACAGACACAATAAAATAAAATTTAATCCTTGTAATTAACCAAGTAATAAACACAATTATATAGTTTTAATTTGCAACGTTAAATCTCAATTTATTTTTTTTTCCAGATTTCTCACCAGGTTTAGTTTTTGATTTTTCTCTCATAAATAATTATATTTATGAAATATAAAACACTTTCAGTCTTTTTTTGATATCTTATATTAATAAATAATATCTTTTTTATCAAATTTGTTCATCAAATAAAGTTGTCTGAAAATAGCTTTTAAAATGTCTTGTGTATTCTTCTGTAGTTCCATAATGTGTAGATCCATAATGGGTGAAAGGGCTATAACCATAACTGCATGAAGAAACAACTTTTTTTAATCAGTTTTTGAAGGTTATATTTAAAATTATTCAGCTGAATATAATTGATCATCATTAGGTAATAAATTGTCATTGTGGTGTAGATTAAAAAGCAAGATAAAAAATGGTAATATTAATCTTTCAAAAGATGAAAATAAAATTTCATCTAATTATTTTTATTTTAGCATAATCTTTGGCTTGATCGAGGCACAAGAGCTGTTTTTATTGATTTTACAGTTTACAATGCCAATATCAACTTATTTTGCGTTATCACGTAGGTGATTTTATTTTTCTTATAAAATTAAATATTATAAAATGTAATAAAAATAAATAAAAATTTATACTATTTTAGTTTAGTGTTTGAGTTTCCACCAACAGGGGGTTGCGTGACGTCTGCTCTTTATAGACCATTGAAGTTACTGCGCTATGTTACAAATATGGATTACTTTGTAATGGGTTGTGAAGTGATATTTGTGATATTTATTCTATATTATTTAATTGAAGAATTGCTTGAAATTAAGAAGCATAAGTTGGCGTATTTTTTTGATGTGTGGAGCATTTTTGATGTCCTTGTTCTTTGCATTGGAATATTTTGCATTGTGTTTAATATTTACCGCACAATAATAGTGAACAAATTGTTAGAGGATTTGTTAGTAAATCAAGAACAATATGCTAACTTTGATTTTTTAAGTGATTGGCAGTGTCGATTTAATGATTTTGTTGCAGTTGGAGTTTTTATTGCATGGATAAAGGTTAATAGCTTTTGTGTTTATTTTTTTTAGCTTAAAAAATTTTTAATTTTCATTTGATTTTGTATAACAAAATAAAAAACAGAAATTTGGAAATTTTTTCAGAATAAACAGGGTGGCCACTGCTCATGGAAATCATGGAAATGTCATGGAATTTTATTTGGTCATGGAAAAAGTCATGGAGTTCTTAAATTTTCATTGAAAGTCATGAAAAATTTATGGAACTTTTTTAAATGATCTTTATTTTTTTCTACTTGTGATATTTTTAGGATGCAAAGAAAAGTACTAGAATGTCTAGTTTAAGTCTTTTTTGAAAAAAATATTTTTGTAGTGCAAGTTATCAAAGAAGTAAAAGAAAAAGAGTTTTTTTCAGACACGATCTCTACCAATTAGTTTTTGGTTTACATGTTTTCTAATGACCAAGTTGCAAATGCTTAGTGCATGGCAAGTAGTGAATAATTTACTCAAGTGATTTATTATAAAAGTTTATGAATAGTCATGAAAATGTTATGGAAAAGTCATGGTAAAGTCATAGATTTTCATTTTCAAATTTGAGTGGCCACCCTGAATAATACTAAAGCATGATAAAAAGTTGTTTACAATGATCTTGAACATGTACTTTGGTTATTGTTTATAAGTGGCAGCTGTTTTTTTCAGTTCTTATTAGTACATGACTTATGGACAGTCTTTTCATCAGACAATAAGAATTTGTTTTGGTAATTTTCTCATTCTTGTTGCCTGCTGATGGCACTGTTCATAGATACTGTAAGATTTACAAAAAAAAAAAAAAAAAGTTAAATGATTTTTGGTTTTGAATGATTACCGTAAAAAGAAGTATTCATATAAATCTTAATCTCATATGTACATTTGTCATTAAATAAAGATTTCATATTTAAAAAAAAAATTATAAAGAACTGAAATAAACTGCAATTTTAAACTGAGTATTACCTATATAGAATTTAAAAAGTAGATCTAGATTTAGAAATCCAGTGAACTAAAAAAAAAATCCAGCGAACTAAACACAAAATATAAAGATTATTATTATTAGTTTTATTTGTTTTATTTGTTAACTGTTAAATTTGTATATACCAAATAATTTGATGACATTTTGTACCAGTTTCTATTTAAAGTTTTTATTATTACCAGATCTTCAAATACATTAAGTTCAACAAGACGATGTCGCAGTTGCAGTCAACTTTAGCTCGTTGTGCCAAAGACATAGCAGTGTTTGCAGTTATGTTTATGATAGTTTTCTTAGCATATGCTCAACTAGGGAACCTCCTATTTGGTTCCAAGTTGAATGATTATAATACAATTATTGATTGCATGTAGGTGGTTTCAGGTTTTTTTTTAAAAGTTTGTCTCTCCAAGGTTTTTATTTACTTAAAGTTTATTGTATAATGTTTTTTGTTTCAGATATACGTTGTTTCGCATCATTCTTGGAGATTTTACCTTTTCTGATCTTAAAAATACAAATCCGATACTAGGCCCAATATACTTTGTTACCTTTGTGTTCTTTGTATTCTTTGTTTTATTCAATATGTTTTTAGCAATCATCAATGATTCTTATGCAGAAGTAAAATCAGAACTAGCAAATCAAGAAGATGAGTTTCAGATGGTTGATTACTTTAAAAAAGGGTACAATAAACTGATAAATAAGTTATCCATAAAAAAAGTGAGAATCGTTGACATTCAGGAAGCGCTCAAAAGTTCTGATAAGAAACAAGATAATTTGAGTTTTGATGAATGGAGATCAGAACTTAAGTTGTATGCTTATTTAATTTTATACTTATTTAATAAGATTGTATTTCATATTTGATTAGTAGTTTTTTTTTTTGTTTTGTTTTAAATAGTATCCAACTTTATTTAATGTTGTTTGTTGTTTTATACAAATTTTTAAAAAATTTAAATATATATTAGACGTGGTTATGCCGATGCAGAAATAGAAGCTGTTTTTGCTAAATATGATATGGATAGGGATTTTGTACTTAATTCAGAAGAGCGTGGAAAAATGATGATTGACCTTGAACAACAAAAGGTTTATGTTTTTTTTATGCTTTTCTTTATTACTTTAACCAATATAAAAGTTTTTTTTGACGTAGTGTTTCCACAGTTTTTTAAAACCGGTATTAGATACTGACGTTGAAATAAATTTTTCAATACTGAATTGCATCAAAATACCAGTTTTTTACAGTTTAATAAAGTTAATAAAGCTAGTAATCTGCAAATCTTACACATTTAGAAAAAAAAACAGAGTGTTGTATTACTTTTGTAAATTAAAATAAAAAATTTTATTTTTTTGAAAACTTTTATTTTAGTTGCTAGAAGCAATGCAACAGCAACACTTTACATAGAATAAAGTTTGTAAATAAACAATTAAAAAAAAAAAAGTTCTTTTGGTCTACTACTTGTTGGTTTTTAATATTTATTAGTTACTGATTTAACAAGTATTGTCATAGTACCTTATTCATTCTAGTAAATGCTGTCATTGTGTGTTATTCTTGAAAATAATTCTTTTAGTTTATACTTATGAAAACAAAAATAGAAAAATTAATTTTTATTAGCAATTATATTATGTATGCAATTGTCATTAGTAAAGAAGAGAAACTCTTCTCCTGAGATTATATATCTCATTTTTATTTCATTTATTTTAACCTTTAACAATCAAGTACCTAAAAATGACATGCCATCACATAGCTCTACTGTCTGAAAGTATTTTGCAACATTTTACAATTTGACTAGAGAAGTAAAATGTATGCTATTCTCTAATATGATATTGCATATGATCACCCACATGAGAACCATCTGTAATATAATTTTTTAAAACATGAAAGCAAGCATCTGTTGTGTTTGGGTTTATGTCACAAAGGGCAGTGAATGTTTAAAATTAATTATAAAATTTGATACAACACATGGGTTTATTTAAAAGAGCATTATGAGGAATTCTCAAGTCTGTATCAAATAGTTTTTTAAATAAATTAGATTTTTCAAATTCACAATGTATTAGCTAAATAGTTTGTTTTCCAACAATAAATTAAAATCTTTATGCTAAAACTTGAAGTCAAAACTTTGTTAAACTTGTTGGTTTCTATAATTGTTAACTGATTAATAATTACATTGTTAATTAACTAAATTGTTGATTAATTCAATTGTTAATTAATAAAATTGTTAATTAATGAAATTGTTAATTAATAAAATTGTTAATTAATGAAATTGTAAATTAATGAAATTGTTAATTAATGAAATTGTAAATTAATGAAATTGTTAGTTAATGAAGTTGTTAATTAACTAAATTGTTGATTAATTCAATTGTTAATTAATTAAATTGTTAATTAATTAAATTGTTCAAATTAAAACCATGCAATCAAAACACCCTCTCAGGCATGAAAATAATAGTTTTTATATGGAAGTTGATTTTAAGATACTATTTATAAAGGCAAAAGGATCAAAAATGGAACAAGGATCAAAAATGGAACAAGGATCAAAAATGGAACAAGGATCAAAAATGGAACAAGGATCAAAAATGGAACAAGGATCAAAAATGGAACAATGATCAAAAATGGAACAAGGATCAAAAATGGAACAAGGATCAAAAATGGAACAAGGATCAAAATTTTAAAAATGTAAACTTTCTATGATTTAAACATATTCAGGCATAAAATTCTCAATACCAATATAAAATACATCTCTATTAACATCTAATGTGCATCTAATTTCATCTAATCACAATTAAACATCCCAAAAAGTAACTTACAACTAAAGTAAGGAAAATTTTTGCATTTTATAATAATTACATTGTTAATTAACTAAATTTTTGATTAATTCAATTGTTAATTAATAAAATTGTTAATTAATGAAATTTTAAATTAATGAAATTGTTAATTAATGAAATTGTTAATTAATGAAATTGTAAATTAATGAAATTGTTAGTTAATGAAGTTGTTAATTAATTAAATTGTTGATTAATTCAATTGTTAATTAATTAAATTGTTAATTAATTAAATTGTTCAAATTAAAACCATGCAATCAAAACACCCCTCTCAGGCATGAAAATAATAGTTTTTATATGGAAGTTGATTTTGAACTTTAAGATTTTTAAAGGCAAATTGGAACAAGGATCAAAAATGGAACAAGGATCAAAAATGGAACAAGGATCAAAAATGGAACAAGGATCAAAAATGGAACAAGGATCAAAAATGGAACAAGGATCAAAAATGGAACAAGGATCAAAAATGGAACAAGGATCAAAAATGGAACAAGGATCAAAAATGGAACAAGGATCAAAAATGGAACAAGGATCAAAAATGGAACAAGGATCAAAAATGGAACAAGGATCAAAAATGGAACAAGGATCAAAAATGGAACAAGGATCAAAAATGGAACAAGGATCAAAAATGGAACAAGGATCAAAATTTTAAAAATGTAAACTTTCTATGATTTAAACATATTCAGGCATAAAATTCTCAATACCAATATAAAATACATCTCTATTAACATCTAATGTGCATCTAATTTCATCTAATCACAATTAAACATCCCAAAAAGTAACTTACAACTAAAGTAAGGAAAATTTTTGCATTTTCACAGCTAAAATTGCTTTTTTTATAGATTTTTTGTCTCAATTTGGACTATCAGTTTTTCATATATAACTTCTTATCACCAGTTATAAATATTCCTTAATTTGCAAATATAATAACTATTTACAATTAATGTAAAAATACAAAAGTAATAACTTTCTTGAATTTTGTAATATTTTGTTTTCGAAATAAAGAAAATATCATTTCAGATATTTTTTTTAAAATAACATCACATTATAAGCAGCTTTATCTAATAGTAGTTATATAGTCAATTATATAAATAACCTGTCCTGTTGTTCCTCTAACAAAATTTATTTTTAAACCAGGTTCAAAAAGAAGAACAAAAAGAATGTCAGAAATTTTTTTTTTATTAGTAAAACAAATCAGCAATAGTTTTCTAGATCTTTTGAATTTGTATTTCATGAAAAAAATAAAAAAATTTTATTTTTTACAAACTTGCTAAAGTATTTTAGTACTTCTAAGTTAAACTTTTTTACCATACACTAATGATGTAGACAATCCTCAATCTCAATTTTTTTACCATACGCTTTGCTATCAAAATTGATGTTTTGTGGTTTCTCAAATATTTTTTTTACCACCGAAAGGAGAACGAGGAGAAAACTGGACACAAATTAGGGGGTCATTTAATGATTTTTCAAAAGTAGTTTTGTTATCTTTTTTTATTAGATAGCATTTTGTCATCATCTTTTGGTAATTGGATTAATTCTAAATAGTTAATACCTAGACTAAATAATTGTCAAGGTCTCTCAGGCAAAATATTATAGAAATTTGGTCTAACATAGTGTTAGGTTTTGTTGAATAGAAAGTAGATTAGATTATGAGTTTGTAATCTAAACATTAGGGATTTAGGTCTTACAATAAACTAAACCTAACTAAAAAAACAGTGTTAACTTTCTATTAAAAGATATCTAATTTCTAATAATATTTAGTTTTTGAAAGTAAAAATTTAAATAGTTTATGAAAACTTTTTTCAGCAGTTGCTTCTATTGTTGGGGTTGTATAAAAAATTTTCAAATTTGTTCAATATTCAGGTAGGAAGTGACCAGGATTGAAATTTGCATAAACATGTATACATCCTAAAGAATATTTTTTTTTTAAATTTTTATTTAAAATTCATGTTATATTTTTTATATATATGCATATATAAACATCATTATGGTAAACATGATCATCATAATCATCATTGCCATCATCATCATCATTGCCATCATCATCATCATCATCATCATCATCATCATCATCATCATCAACATCATCATCGTCGTCATCATCATCCTCATATCATAATCATCATCATATCATAATCATCATTATCATCATCATCATCATATCATAATCATCATCATATCATAATCATCATTATCATAATCATCATCATCATCATCAGCCTTCTTTATTTATGCCGTTTTTTCACTAATATAAACTATTTAGAGCATTTTCTTTCCTTAACTAAAACTTATTCATACGGTAAGGCACTCTCTTCAAGTTTTCTTACTTCTACCTTTATCATTTATTCCTGAAGCTGCTATCTCCTTACATGCTGATACCTAAATCATTTTAATCTTCTTTAACAAACGTTGTTTAAAACAGCATTTTAAAAACCCCTGAAAAATCTTATAGTTTTGGAGCATTTTATTATGATTATAGATTGTTTTTTATTCAGGATATTTACTGGACATATAAAACACAATGTTGTATCCCATGAAATTTTTTTTTATTTGAAAACAGTCTACTTGCACATTCCATAAATTTAAAAATTTAAATCAGCTTTTGGAGAAATCTTAGAAGTTTTATAAATAACAAAGTTTTGTTATTTATTATATTTTTCCATCAGCAATTATTGTTGTTTTTTCCTGTAACTGCAACACCAAAATTGATGATAGTAATGTTTATAAGTTTTGGATTAGCTAACAGCTGATATCTATAGGATGCTTTAAAAGACTTTGACAGTGATTATAAATGTTTAAAATATTTTTTTTTTAACAGTTCTAACATATTAGAACTAGTTCTAAATTAAGAAAAGAAATTCATTGCGAAACATCACAAAATATTGCGAAAGATCACTACAACTTTTAAAAATGTATTTATATATGCTGTTTAAAAAAGTGGCAATGATTCAGTCCAAATGCAATAAAGCAGGTCCAAAGCAAAGGGACAGTTTTGAAAACCTTATAGAGAACACGTATAACTGATGGGTAATGATTTGTTAATTGTGTTGTAAGGATAAATTATTTAAAATTTCTGCACCAAAAATTGGAGTCATTGATACATTAATCCCTTATAACTATGGATAAAGGATGAATATCTTTGCGTATTCAGTCAACATAACCATGCCATAACCAATATTTATAAGTTTTTCTGTTGCTACTTATCCGAATTTACATCTCAATTACATCATCTCATTAAAAAGCACTAGTCACAGAAATATTATAATCAAAAAAATGACGCTAAATCAGATCAAATTTTGATACATTTTGATTATTTATAAAATTATACCTGGTTATGAGAACGCTGTCCAGTCTGCATATTGGCCACAGTCAACAATTAACATGTTTGCAGTAGTAATCTCGTAAAATCTCATTTAATCTCGTAAAATGGTAGTCTTAAATGCAGAAGTTTTTTTTTGTAGCATCAAATGGGTCCAAAACTTATGTTAGGCTTATCAACACAGACACAATTAACTAAAAACGAACAATAATAGGTGATCAAATCGAAAAAAGCAAAGGCCATTTAAAATATCACTGAAATGCATTTCTGGAAAGTAAAAAATGGCAATTTTTTTACTTTTTTTTTTTTTTTTCAAAATTTAAAAAAATAAAATTGGTCTAGACCTATTACTTTTTTTTACCTAATGTTAGATAAAATGAACCATTAAAAGTACTTTTCGTAGTAATAAAATATTAAACTTATTTTGTTACTCTATCTTGTTTGGAGATGTCAAAATGTAGGCATTACGACTTCATGCTGTGTGAATTTAATTTTGAAAAAAAATTATAGACTTGCAGTCATACACATCTCTCCATTAAGATTAATGGAACTTTTATCTGAAATTACATTACAATATTTCTAAGTAAAGAAATGAAAAAAACTTATTTAAATTTGTTTAAATAAAACTAATGCTAAAATTAAACTGTTAAAAAAATTATATTTTTAAAGAATTTTTTTATTAATGTAGTAAGAAAAAAAAAACGAGATAAGAATACGGCCCTACATGCTTTAGCTTTTGCATGCTAAATAATACAACTGAATTTAACATTTCTTGAAAGTATTCTAGAGGCGGTACATCCTCGTTTCAGCGGACTTTGACGGTAAATCGTCGTTTTTTTTTCGCGAAAAAAATATTTTCAGCGAAAACCTAAAAAAAATAAAAGGTCCTCGAATTTTAATTTGGGTGGCGCTAAATCGGCGCCCAAATACGGTCGACGCTGTCGAAAACGTTCTAGAATAGCCCCTGTATATGTGCATATATATATATATATATATATATATATATATATATATATATATATATATATATATATATATAATATATATATATATATATATATGTATAAATATTTAGAAAAAAATAAACAACGAGATAGAAGAAGTGTCAAAAGCTAAACATCAAGTCATTCAGAGTCAGTTGATGTTAAATGATATGGATATACATTCTGATACTGAAAATATGATTGACGAAGACAATGACAACAGCGAATATTCTTTGAGAAGTGAAAGTGCCCAATCAAGTAACAAAAAGCTTGTTACATACAACGAGTACACTATGTATGTTGCATTATTTTTTTGTTGTTATATAAATTTATAGCTTTCAGCTGAGTTTCTGTTAATTCGTAAAGTTCAGAGTAGACAAATTATAACATTAAAATACAATAATAGTAAATTATAGAGTATAATAATAATAGACAAATATGAAAATGTAATTGTAATAAGTAAATAATATAAAATAGACAAGTACAAAAAAAAATCAATTCAAGTCTTAATGATTAATAAAAATGAAGAGGTTTAATCAAATTGTTCAAGTTGCAGCAGTATTTTTGACAAGTTTACTAAATTTAAGATTAAAAAATATAATTTTTTTTTTAAGTTTGTAATAAGCAAACCCAAATTTAGCTGGAATAAAGGAAAGTTTAAAAATATATATTTTTTTAAGTATAAGTCAAATTGAGCTGGATTAAAGTAACACTTTTAGGTTTTAATAAAAAAGGAAATACAAAACCACTTGTTTTCACTCAATAAATATTTTTTATATTTTTATAAGTTTGGCACGTCGTGTTGATCGTATTGAGCATAGTGTTGGTACTATTCTTTCGAAAGTTGATCGCTTGTTACTAAAGCTAGAAGCTATGGATAAACTTAAGGTTAAGCGACGAGAAACAATGGTTCAACTTTTGAATATTATTGAGAATCAAAATAATAATGGTTCTAACGCGGATCAAGTATCATTAGAGAACACTCAGTCTCAATCACCAACAACTTCAATAAAGAATGGAAGTATAAACATTTAGCAATAATAATTGATTAAGAAATGACATCTGAAATTACAACAAACTTATTATTTTTTTTGTAATTTTTTTTTTATTATTTAAAATGTTCATTTTTGTTTGTTTCGTGTCTTATTACTTACAAAATGTCAAATAATAGTATAAGTTAATAAAAACTTCACATATGTTTAGAATACTATTTAATGGTTTCTTTGTTAGCGTCAGTATATTTGATTGCTAAACAATCTTAGCTTAGCCTTGTTATTGTTTAAAATATTGAAGAAATCTTTTATGATCAGATCAAAGAGTTCATCAAAAATTTATCCTATGGAACAATTGCTTTAAATATTTTTACATTTGTTTATATATACTTTGATTATACTTATATTTAAGTATTTATTATTTAATGTCTAACGTTTTTTATTATATATGCATGCATTAAGCATATTGTTATGTATGTATGCATTATAGTAAAAATATATTGTAAATAAAAAGTTATTCTCTTTATATCTGTAATTGTATGCCAAGAAAAATTTTGTTAAGATTATGTTTAATGTACTATATACTCGAAACTCGTAATAAAAAATCATTTCTATTTTTATTTATTTGTTAAAGCAGGTATTTTTTACGGTGGACAAAATCACGTAAAACAATCATAACTGTGTTCTTAATTAAAGTAATAAACTATTTTATAAATAAAATATAGAGCATTAAAGAATATTTAAAATAATTAACTGCGTAATAAAGGGGACAGCAAATATATATATATATATATATATATATATATATATATATATATATATATATATATATATATATATATATATATATATATATATATATATATATATATATATATATATAAGCATTGCTAAAGATGAATAAAGCTCTTACATGTAATACTGTTTAATACTGTTTGGTTAAAATTATTTTGATAACTATTCAATTTTCTCCTAGTGCTAATTAAATTAAGTTAAAAGAGCTAATTAAATTAAACTGCTAATTAATAAGTATCTATTAATTTACTATTCAATTGGCATGTTTATTCCTCAAAATTTAGATTATAGGCATTATTATTAGTCCTTGAAAAGAGGTTTCTTAATCGGGGAGAGGCATTTGGTTCTAAGTCAAAAACCCTTACAGACACTTTCAGGAACCCCCCATCCTCCATCAATACCCACTTTGATAAGTTCATTTGACTTCGGACCTCTGATCTGAACTAAAGTAGAGCATCAACATTTTTGTAGTACACCAATAGACGTTTGGATTATTTTCTAATAAATTTTTGTATGTTTATGAAATTTGAGGTGACAAACAATTCAGAAAGATGCTTTCCAAGAGACTAAAATTTCCAAGATACTTAAAAACCCTGAAGTTTTTTTTAACTACTCGCTGGGGAGCTACTTAGTTAAATGTTTGAAAGTCCAGTCTGGTTTTGAACTTGTAGAAGGTGTTGAGCAGTCAAGGTAGATGCTGGGAAAAGTTCTCTTTGTCTTAATGGAAAAAGAGTTTACATCAACATAAACAGTTTCTCATGTTATAACGTTTTTTTGTTGTAATAAAAGAGTCACTAAAATAAAAGCATATTAATCATATATGACAAAAAGAAAATACTTTTTAGCTGGAGTAACTGGAAAATGTCTTCCTATTTCTTGACTTGTACGCACTGCGCCATGGGGTAAAGGATCCTTGTTAGCTATAACAAAAGGAGTTTTATGTTATGGCTTGTTAGCTATATTGTTATAGCTTGTTAGCTCTATTGATATAGCTTGTTAGCTATATTGTTATAGCTTGTTAGCTATATTTTTATAGCTTGTTAGCTACAACAAAAGGAGCTATTTTTTCTACTGCTTTTATGGCTTTTGCTGCAACTTCAAGCAAGTTCTGTCAAAGCATTCATTTTGTACAATTATGTTGAATGTCTCTTCGAATCAGCGAAATCCATGCTGAACGTTTCTCAACAACTGGCTGTTCTTTCGACTGGTTGTGTTTGTTGTTCCAATCGGCTGAGGGGTTTCAAACTTGGCTTTTCCTGCATAACAAATCACGCAATCACATTAGGGTTCTCTTGTTGCAGAACAAATTTTCATGTTTTGGTAGCAGTCAGGGAAGTTGAGCATCTTCACCATTGTCTCCTTTTCTAAGGCCTACAGTTTTTGCAGATACCTATTGGGACTCTTTGATCATCAAAGTTAATACTTTACCAAAAACCTCTTGACAGCGTTTAATCATAAAGTTAGTCAGTTGCCTATTATTTTTTTTCAAACAGAGAAAACAGAAAGTTTTTCTGTTGCCATTATGAGTTTTTGCTCGATTCGGCATTTTAAATAGTTTTGCACTGTATTTTGCTCAAAAGGCACAATGAAACTGTTTGCAAGCCTTTCCCGGAATTTTAAAATCAATAAAGCGCATAGGAACTCACGTAAACAAGTTGCTTATCTTTATTGTAACTTATGTGACAAAAATATACAATTTTTATGTAAAAAATGTTTTATTTTATTTGATTAATAATCTTGTCAATAGGCCTAAAGATCAAAATTTTCAAATCGATTTTTCTTTCACGGACGATGATGAAAGATTTTAAAACCAATTCTAATGTACAGATACATACTACCATACCCCCGAAGGATTTTCGCTGGAAAAGAGGTTCAAATTAAAAGTCATTTTAAGACACAGTTATAGCAAGTATTAAAGGCGGTCTCTAAATCATTGGGGTCTGGAAATACATTGTCCCGTTGTCGAAGCAGCCCTTCTCTTATATTGTTTTGCTCCACTATCATTTAAATAATATTATGTTAAAAAATAGAAAAGAAATATAAATTAGTTTATAATTTTTATTACTACTTATTTTAATTATTCCCATACTTCGACTAATTGTCGATTTCAAATATGTATTAGTCGATTTTAGTTTACTTTAGAAAACATATTTGTCGATTTAGTCGACAGTCAAATTATTTAATAGCAACACTATGATGATCATAGCAACACTATAATGATTATGAAAAACTAAATCTAGCCTTTTCTAATGTTGATTGGAGTTTTATTTCAGATAATAGTACTATGGACGAAGGCTACAAAAAATTTTTAATAAAGATTTTTTGGTCTCAGCAAGGCTTTTGACACTGTAAACCATCATATTTTATTAACCAAATTAAAAAAGTATTAAACACTCGAACCTTAAATGGTTTAAAAGCTATCTGTCAAATAAGCAGCAATATATTTCTCATAATTACGGAAAAACTAACAACATAAATATAGCTTGTGGAGTACCACAAGGATCTATACTAGGACCGCTCTTATTTCTAGTATATATCAACGATCTAAGCAAATCTTGTAATGTATTAGACGCAATCTTGTTTGCAGATGATACTAATCTATTTTATGCTCACAATGATATAAAAATAGTATTTAAATCTGTAAACACAGAACTACTATACTTTGCTGAATGATTTAAAGCAAACCAATTATCTCTAAATTTAACCAAGACAAAATATACTTTTTTTCATCGCTATCATGAACGAGACAAAATTCCATTAAAACTTCCAAATCTTTGTATTAACAATTGCGAAATAAAAAGAGAGGTATCATTAAAATTTCTAGGAGTACTCCTCGACGAAAATGTAACATGGAGAAATCATATAAAATATATTGAAGGTAAAATACTAAGTAGCATTGGCCTACTCTATAGGGCAAAACCTTTTTTGAATTCAAGTTGTTTAAAACTCTTATATATTTTTTTATTCATTCCTATTTTAATTACGCTAATATTGCATGGTGTAGTACGAATAAAAATAAATCAAAAAAACTCTTTAATATACAAAAACATGCAATCAGTATTATATCTAATAAAAACCGCAGTACACCCTCCCAACCTTTATTTACTAAGTTAATTAATTTTTATTAATTAAATAAAGTTAATTAACTTTATTTACTAAGTTAATTACTAAATATCTACCAAATAAATTTTTATCATCTTCTAATTTTTATGTTCAAAGTTAATAAAAGTATTATTCCAAAAACTTTTGATCTCTTATTCAAAGCTAATCAGAATAAATACTTAATTAGACATTCAAGTAACACCTACATACAACCCATAAGTTATTATGCGGCAACTGAGTTTTCAATTTCAATTAGAAGAGCAAAGGCATGGAATAAAATACTAACATCTGAACTTAAAACTCTTACATTGATAAAGAGTTTAAGGCCCAACTTAGACAGTTATTACTAAAAAATGATCTATCACAAAACTATTTCAAAAAAGCAAAATATCCTTATGATGGATTAAATAAACGAGGAGTATATTAATATTAGAAACGCTTGAGTTGAATGCACTTTTGACTTTTCAAATTTATTTGTTTTAATATGCGTTGTTGTTCTTTTTACTTTTTACTTTTTGCTCCTTAATAATGTTTTATTTATCACTTTACCAATTTTACGTTTGTTTATTTTATATTGTTAACGGAAATGCCTATTTTTAAATTAAACTTTATATTTACGGATTTTATCAAGGGGCTTGGCGATAAGACATATTAGTCTTCTTCTCGCCCCTGCTACATATATATCTTGTTATTAATAAACAAAACAAAAAAAAAAGATGATCATTTTATATTTTATAGCTAAGAAACCTTCGGTTCAAAAAAAAACAAAATTTCTGGCTCTTTTTAAACATTTCTAAGAATATTTTAAAAATGATCAAATTAAGGCGTAATGTGTGCGTGGGCTGAGAGCAATGAATTTTAAAAATAATCTTTACTAAATGAATTTAAAATGATTAGAAGGATGATACCAAAATCTATATAAAAATTTACAACTAAATATGAAAATCGACTATCAAATAAAATCAAAACTAATCCGAAGTTATTTTTTTCGTGTCAAAACTTAACAAAGAACATTATCCAAAATACAATCAATAAGAGACAACTATAACACAGTTACTGATAAAAAAAGTCATTGCAAACTTATTTAATAACTATTTTCAATCAGTTTTAGTGAAAGAAATTAACAACGAATGCTTTATTTCGATAGTACACGGTCGTTCAGACTTACTAAATAAGTGGAAAGTTATTATACGCAAGCGCAGTAAAGTTTGCATATTTTAAAAGTTTTCAAAATGGCTACGGATAACAAATATAAAAAAAGTTCTCATTGACAACGAGCTATTTTTCTAATTTTTAGCAATTAAATATGCATTTAGCCCTTTATTAAAAGGAAATTATAATAAAAGTAACTTCTAGTAAACGATAAAATGTTTCAAATTAAATATAAAACCTCTAAAAACGAATAAAATGTAATTACAGCAATAGCTTTTTTAGTGTGTTTTGTTTATCGTTTTCAAATTGTTTTTAAAAAAATTTTGAGCGTAGAAATTTTTAAATTTTAACTTTTTCAGATAGATGAACTGTTGATTTTTCTTAGAATGTTTACTGATGTTAGTATTCAATTTTTTTTTCAAGATTAAAAGATATTTTTTTAACATTAACTTTTAATAAGCTGTTGCTAGGCTACCCTATAATCACAATACATAATTACATTGATGTGAGTATATATATATATATATATAATATATATATATATATATATATATATATATATATATATATATATATATATATATATATATATATATATAGTATATATATATATATATATATATATATATATATATATATATATATATATATATATATATATGTATATATATATATATATATATATATATATATATATATATATATATATATATATATATATATATATATATATGTATATATATATATATATATATATATACATAAATATATATATATATATATATATAACCTTTTATATATATATATATATATATATATATATATATATATATATATATAAAACCTCTAAAAACGAATAAAATGTAATTACAGCAATAGCTTTTTTAGTGTGTTTTGTTTATCGTTATATATATATATATATATATATATATATATATATATATATATATATATATATATATATATATATATATATATATATATATATATATGTATATATATATATATATATATATATATATATATATATATATATATATATATATATACATATATATATATATATATATATATATATATATATATATATATATATATATATATATATATATATATATATATACATATATATATTTATGAATTTCAATACGTATGTATGTTAGACCCATGGAAGTCGGCCTAACATACAATTTTTAATATATTTACTTTTTGTTTTTGTTAAAATCATTTCATATTTTAATACATTCGAATTTTAAAAGTTTTTTCCATTTTTAACTATTTATTGCTAAAATAATTAATAAAATACCTTATAATATTTTTTTAGTATTTAAATGAGCAAAGTTTGATCAAATCGAGGAGGGTTTTAATTTTATATGGTCATAACTTTTAGGCACAATAATACAAATAAATTAAATTGAAAACTGAAGGTTTATTTAGTATTAGATAGAGAAACTAAGCATTTTATCAAGTCATTGTCATCATGTTTTGGCAGAGGCAGTTAGCTTGTAGGGGAAATTTTGTTAACAATTCATGAAATTTTTTGCAAAACATTTAGAATTGACCAAAGCATGACCATAATTAAATTTAGTTAAAAAAAAAAAATTTTTAATGTATCTTGAAATTTCCAAGACAACTTCATATTATTAGAGTAATAACATTCTAATAATGTTATTACTCAAGATTGTGGAAATTTATAATGATATGACCTTGAGCTAATTTCATTATAAACTATTAATAAAAGCAGGTTGATTTGATTCAAATAAATAGAGATTTTTTGAGTCAAGTCTTGAATCACTTATTTGATTTGATTCAAAATATTTAGGCTTAGCAGGGGCCTAATATATATATATATTATATATATATATATATATATATATATATATATATATATATATATATATATATCCACGACATGATATTAAATTAGTTTTTTGAGGTAGGTAAGATTTTTTAGGCCTTAAATTAGAGCACACATTGTTTTTGTCACGATTTTTTTATAAAACATTAAATTCAAAATCAACTAAATCGAAAACTAAAATGCTTTTATTTTTATTTTTTTAATACAAGTAAAATCTATATGCATTATGAAAATTCAAAAAAAGATCTAAACATATTGATTTAGATTAAAAATTAATAATAATTAAACATTTTATCTAAATTTAAAAAAACAATCGGACTAAAGTTAAGTATATATTTCAAATAATATATTAAAACAATAATTTACCAAAGAAAAACCATAAAAAAAGCATTTCAATATTTTGCAGATCCACCTTTCTTAAATAAGGATTGAAGAAGGCAATTATCTAAAATTTCAATGGCCCAAAAGTCTACGCTGCCATTACCTTGCTTGGTTGGTTTTCATGTACAATTCAAATCAAATTACTCTTGAGGTGATCGCCATAGCAGAACACGAAGCAATAACATATTTTTGCATATCTACCTCAACATTCATTTTGTCTGAGAATATAACATTTCACCACTTGCTGTCTTGTTTCATCAAGCAAATTAATTTTATTAATTAAAAACGTTTATCTCATTGTGTTGCCCACCAGATTATCCAGATCCATAATGTCATCTGTTTCAGTATAAGGTTTTTAAATATGTGAATATTCAATATTTAACTTATTGGCTATTTGACGAGGAGATAATACTTGGTTTTAAATAAAAATAGATTTGTAACATGTTTTTTCAGAGAATCTCAACCATGATTTTGGAGTTTCATGCTGTATTACTTCACTCGTTATGAGGCTTTTTCAATATCTAATTTCTTTGTGTTTTCATCAGTACTATTTCAAAATTAGAAATTTAGAATTAATAAATGCTAATGAAAATCAAATTAAATTATTAAAAAAAATATTACATTAATTTTAAAAATAAAGCAGTAAGCATTAATTTTTAACGAACTAAAAAAATTTTTAAAAATATAGTCGATGTTATAAAGTTACATATAATTAGGGATACAAATGAAATTTTATGGTAACAACTTGTCCATTAAATAAAAAACATGATACTTATTAATTAGAAATAATAAAATATTTAAAAAGCTAACTAGTTTTTAAAGTAATTTTAAGCAAACAGGATATATAAGTAAGAATGCTCTAATTAATGGCCAATGGTGTATGTAATATATATATATATATATATATATATATATATATATATATATATATATATATATATATATATTATATATATATATATATATATATATATATATATATATATATATATATATATATATATATATATATATATTTACTGTATTGTATTACATAGTATACTATGCTTGGACATATATTATTATTTTTAATATTTTATTATTTTTCAGAGTTTGATTTGTATGCATTAATTGTGTTTGCATACAATTGTTGTAATCATGTTGTAATATAATATGCACACAAATTTATTGGATACAAATTGTATATAATATATAGTTAAATGATTATGATATATTATAAAAACTATATTTTATAGTTTATATTACCTATATTATAAAAACAAATATAAATTAAATGCTATATAAACTATGTAATATAATACATTTATATTTAACTTATATATAAATATTTTATCTTACATACTTTATAAGTAACTTGTGAACTTTTTAGCCTTTTTTTTTTTGCATTTATAGTATAATCATTCACATATAATTATATATTATAATTTATATTATAATCATTTACATATAATTATATATATATATATATATATATATATATATATATATAATATATATATATATATATATATATATATATATATATATATATATATATATATATATATATATATATATATATATATATATGTGTGTGTGTGTATATATATATATATATATATATATATATATATATATATATATATATATATATATATATATATATATATATATATATATATATATATATATATATATATATATATATATATTAGCTATATACCTTAATATAAATGTATCATACATCTACAAAAGTAGTGTTAGGTGAACTCTATTTTTGTTCAGAAAAAAATTGAATACTCAGATCTGAAAATAATTTCAAATCAAGACAAGACTATTCGAAATAAAAAAGTAAAAATTATTAAATTCTATCGCTCAGATTTTTAGAAAAACAGTTTTGAAAATGTAAACAAATCACGCTTTTAACAGTCAGATAAATGTAGCAGAGAATCACAGTTTTTTATATATTTAAACATCTTTATATTGTTTTTATCATTTTTGAATCAACAATTCAATTATCTTTATTATTATTTCATTCTATCAAAAATATGCAAATAATAACTACTAAGTAAAACTTTAAAAATATTGTTGCTACTCAGAAAAAATTTTGGTATCTAAAGACCGTCACCATCTTTAAAATTATAATATTTGAATTTGACACTGCGCTTGCGTATAATAACTTTCCACATTTAAACGACCGTGAGTAATGTTAATGAAGTGTTAAACTAGAATTGGAATGATACAATTACTAAAACATTAGTTGTCAATTACCTAGTCTTAATGAAAATAAATCATTAGGACGGAGTTAATCCATATGTTCTAAAAAATTGTGCAGAATCATTAGCACTCCCAATTTCTCTTTAATTCAAAAAATCATTAAACTTAACTTAATTACCTTTGTGGAAAAATGCTAATATAACACCAATATTTAAAAAAAGGCGAAACAAATATCACCTCAACCAAAAAAACCATTCAAAATAAAAGTATCGTAGGGACGTCAATTTATAAAAATTACACAGGTGTTGTTGCATTCGCTGATGACATCATTTTTCTTAGTTCTACCCATCTGGAATAAAAAAGCTTATAGCAGCTTGTAATATACACACTAACGCAGATTATATAAAGATGAATGCTAATAAGACCGATTTCTTGTTCACTGGAAAAAAACAAATTGCAAACTGCACAATAACAATCGACCACCAACAAACAAAACTGGATGATAAACTTAATTAATTAGGTTTTATATGGGATACTAAAAGCTCTTCTTTTGCCTCACTTAATTGTTCAAATATTGATAATAGAATATCAAAATTCAGGGTAATAATTCAAGCTCTTATTCAATCTGGTATCCGCTTTGCTCATCAAAGCTATATCGTCCAGCTATATAAAACATTAGCGGTTCCGGTACTTACGTATGGTCTTGAACTTTGCGATTATAAAGACGTACTAATGCAAAAGCTTGATATGATAAGGAGGAATGCACTTAAGTCACTCTTTAATATTTCCAAACACAGCAAAAATTATATTCATTCTTTATTTTACATCCAAGATGTATCAACAATCGTACAGCAAAACAAGTTAAACTTATTTATTTGCATATTGAGCAATAAAACAACCTCTGCTATTGTAATTTCGCAGTTTAAAAACCAAACCGCTAAGCACCCTTTTCTAGATGATGTCATAAGTTTTCTAGATGATGTCATAGGTCTTTTCTAGATGATGTCATAGGTCTTTTCTAAATGATGTCATAGGTTTATGCAATCGGAATGAACTCAATCTAGAGAGCTTAATGCAAAACAAAAAAAAAGTAAAAATTATTGTGTTAAAAAATATAATTCCTAAAAAAGATCTTCAAAAGTTAAGCTATGCAATTGAGTTCTGGAACTCATTGGAGCAATGGAAAATATTCAAAGATATTCTTGAAATAAATATTCCAAGATAAAAACTTATTTCTTGTCAAAAATGTAAATTTATAATAGTTTACCTTGTATTATATACAGCGGGTGATTAGAACAAATATATAATTTTTATTTCAAATTATAGACCTATGTCTCTGACATAAGTTCTCTGTAAACTTTTAGAAAGATTAATTTACAAGATTGTATTGAATCATCTGAACGAATATGATTTGACTTCTAAACAACAGCATGGATTTGTGAAACAAAAATAATGTGCCACAAACTTATTAGAATCATTGGACATCATTACAAGCGCTGCTTATGATGGCGAGGATGTTGACGTATTATACATGGATTTTGAATAACCTTTCAATAAAGTCCCGAATAAATAATTAATTAAAAAATTAGCAGCCTATAGCATTTAAGGGAAGTTGCTAGCTTGGATCAAGCACTTTTAATTGATAGAAAACAAGGAGTAATAATGGGTGAAAATATATCTAATTGGTGTGAAGTATTTAGTGGAGTGCCACAAGGCATCTCATTTTCCACACCTTTTTATTATATACTTAAACAATTTACTTAACTTGCTAACTTTTAAATATAAATTATTTGCTGATAACAGTAAACTAATTTCAATTATTGGTAATGATGAAAACGTTTTAAAAACAGCAAATCAACTTCTGACAATAAAATAATAAACCGGTGTTGTATCTAAGAAATAAAACTCAATAAAGAAAAATATAAAATGTTTATTGCTAATTAACAAAATAAATATTATATAATTACTTACAATATTCTAAAAGGTAAATTGATATATATTTCAATTATTAACTTGTACATATATTTTATTTTATAGATTTCATTTTACGAGTTTACAGTGCCAAAAAAGCAAATAAAAAAGTCCGAAAAGGGTAATTGGAGTGAAGAAAATTTGATAAAAGCAATAAATATGAAAACTGAAAAAAAATCATCTATTTGAAGTACTTCTAAAAAATATCAGATAGTACACTTCATAACAGAATTCAGACTCAATAACAAAATTAAAAATTTTGTATTGAATGTGCTAGAAACCATTACATTTATATGCCTAGTATCATTATAACATATGATCTTATATATCATATACCATATAATCTATCAGCAACAAATGAATCATTGTTAATAAATGCTTAGAATTAATAATCCAGTAATAAATCAGTAAATCAGTATTAAAAAAAAAATAGAGGCATCATCTATTGATGAACCATCATTAGATGACTTAATAATTGAATCATTCTTAAAACAATTATTCAACAACGACTAATAAATTCTAACAGTATAGCCTCCCCTGCCCATTTTGTTTCTACAACATCTTATATTGCAACAACCGTTTCGAAAAACTATTAAGTTTCAATGCCGCTACTAAATCTGGTATTACTGATGTTTTAAATGTTATATTTCCAATTCCTACAATTATTTAAAAAAGAATAAAGTCTAGAAAAAAAAAAAGCTCAAAGAATTAAAACTCTCACCTTATGTTATATTTCCTTATGTTAAACAATTCATTGTTGAGCATAGAAATTTTCTAAACTCTCTTAATCAAAAAGCAATAAATCATGAAAAATGGATTGAAAAAAAAACATATATATGCTACTTGTTGGTCTGGAAGTCCTGAAAATAAAATGTATATAAAATAGAATGTATAAAATAAAATAGAATGTATAATATAGGGAGAGAACTTTGACGAAGACTGGGTTCAAAGCTTTCCATGTAAAGATTCGCGTTGTGTAGAGTTAGTTCCAAACTCTGATTTTTATGACTGTGACGTGTTGGCATGTTTCTTTTTTTATTGGTTTTGAATTTACTGATAGATATTTTGACTTGACAATTTTTAAAAAATATATTTTTCGAAAATTTAAAAAAACGCCTAAATTAAATGGTCCTATAATTTTAGACGCGTTTGGATAACATTAACTCAAAAAATAGTCACTTTTTTATGATTTTATTCCTGCTTCTGATTGTTGTAACTAGAATGTTCGTGGTAAAATACAAGTTAAATAATGTATTAAGTTTTTGCCTAATGATATAAAAACTTGAATCCTGTTTAAGTTATTTGTCCCTCCAAATTTTTAAGATATCCGTTTTCTAATATTTTTTAAAATAATTATTTTTTTGCTTTTCAATATCTAAGTGTTTCTATTTTTGTTAAAGTCTTTTGACACTTTGTTTTTTGTTAGCGTATTCTCGAGTCCTTAATACAAGGGGGAGGGGGAGGATCCTCTTCTAGTTCTAATAAATAGAGAGAGGGTTCAACCCCCCCCCCCCCTTAACGTACAAAAAAATTACCAAAGGTTAATGAAAGACTTTCATAACAGGTTTTATTATTGTTATATAGTAAATATGTAACAAATATATTAAAATATATAAAAATGATTTTTTTATTTTATCGGGTTGCTCCACCTCATTTTCTAACTGTTCATTGTCACCGGCTTCTAAATAAGGTTGTTATTCTTTCCACCGCGGCAAAATGTTATGTAGCTCCGTTTAAACCTTGTAAGATGTGGAATTATTTGGGTAGATGTTTCTGCAATACAAAAAGTTTTCCTAACTCATCAATGAAAAGAGCATCTTTTCTTAAGTTGTTATTGTCTCGACATAAACCATCTAATAAAATGTTGGAAGTGCTAAAGATATTTACATTACCTCGATTGTTTTCGTCTTGATTCTCAATAGCACTTGTTTTCACATTTGTATCAGTTTCCTCGTCTGTTTGATGCTTTTCATCGTGTTGATTTATAATTAATTTTTCACCTTCACAATCAAATAATTAATCTCCCTCATCTAGCGGCTCTGTTTCACTAGTTTTGTACCTTAGCTTTTGTTTGCATATTGGAGAAGAAATTAGTCGCTGCAGATCTTTTAAGTTTCTTGGGCTTGGGGTAAGCATCAGGTTTTTTTGAAATGCTTGAAGCTTTTCTCCCACTAAGGCAAAAACATTTTCTGAAACAAGATAGTCCTCGTTTCCGTCCGAAGCATTGGTTACCCACAGGGCCTTAAATCGACTGGTTACATCAATCTCCAACAAGTTCCAACTTTTTAGCAGCATTTGCATCATTTGATCCCTGGATGGCTGTGGAATTTTGTTTCAAGTCTTAATTGCTCCATCATAAGGTTTTGCTCCAGCTCTTGGTATTTAGCTTTTAAAGTCCTTTGGAAATCTGTATCTTAATTTGAACATCACCTGTAATACCACCACCTATTCCAACAAAAATATAGCCTTTTTTAAGAAAGGCAGTTTTGATTTCGGCATTATATGAACACTATAACTATTTAAAACATAAATCCCGTAATTTTGATGTGTAAAAAGATTGTGCCTGTTTGGTGAATTAGCTATTGTACTCAGCACATGTTCCATTGGATATGACTTTTCAGGTGCCCATTGGAACTTCACTTCTTTAGGAGGATTAAGCTTAACTCGAACACATTTGCCTTTAAAGACAAATTCTGGTTTGAGTGAGACTTTAGGGTCACTGCAAATTTAAGTGCAAACAGTAATTCGTTCTCTTGAAAGAGAATAATTTTCTTAAAGTATGTGTCCGAACCAGTAAAGTTCAAGGTCTTTTGAGAAGAACTTTTATTCTGATGGAGTGGCATTTGCTCACTATTCAGCATAGGTAGATTTACTCCAAAATTTTCAATAAAGTATTAACGTAAAGTCCAAATATTTTTTAGGTACTCAAATATTCTTTCTTCGCAGTCGGTCTGCATTATTTGAAAGCGTTTGTTAAGATGGCGCAAACTGACACCGTGCTTACTCTTCCAATTATTTATCCAATGGTTTGAGAAAATAGTTTTCTCATTCTCTGGCACCTCTTCTAATTATTAGGCAAGCCACTGTCCATAAAAAAGTTTGCATTGCGCTACAAATATTTTCCTGGGTTAACGTGCTTTAAGGGTTCCATGGATGTTTACAAACCACTCATATTAAACTTGTCTGACATCTGGGATAGTTAATTTTTGTCCTCCTCCTGCTTGATTAGCTTGGTTGAGCAGTTACAGCATCTTCATTTTCATCATCAGCATCTTCATCCTCGACTTGGTTTAGACATCTTTTTCCAAGTTTAAAAGCTTTTATTAAGGTGGGATTATTATGCTTAACGTCTTTAAGGTCCGATTTTTTTCAGAGAGTTTTCAAGCAATCAATAACTCGTACTGTTTTTTTTGTAAGTTTTACAAATTTTGCCTAAAGTATCTTTTTCTTCTAAACTATATTTTTCTCGGTCAGTTCGTGAAAAATTTCAATCTAATGCCATACTACAACATAATATGGCATCAGATGGAAATTTTTTTTTTATAAAAAATTTTATTTTATCAATCCAAATGTATATTTTTTACAAAACACGCATAAAAACTAGGGGTGTACCGGATCGGAAATTTTGAATCCCAGCCGGAACTGGATTTGCCGGAATTATTAATAAAATTCCGGCCGGAATTGCGGCTGGAACGAGAATCGTCCATAAAGTACGTACGTTCGGATGGAAAGAGGGGGTCTGCAAACGAGGAACTGCAGGGTCTGCAAACGGCTGGAACGAGGGATCGTCCATAAAGTACGTACGTTCGGATGGAAAGAGGGGGTCTGCAAATAGCGTAATTGATATGGGGGCAGGGGGTCAATTATAAAATTCTTTTTGATTTAATTTACACAGTCTGTATCATATGTCTTGAAAAATAAAGGTAAAAAATAATTTCAGGTCGGCATTCCGGCCTAAAAAATTTTAATCCCATCCGGAACCGGAATGACCTAAAAGTCACGAATTCCGGTACATGCCAACATAAAACTATAAAATTCTAGCATGGCTTGCGGTCAAATGCATATTTTCTAACAGCTTTTTTATCATAAATTCAATAGGATTTAATAAGTTTATATAAGTTTTATATTTCGATGAGAAATAAACCAAAAGCTCATTTTCGATAAACCGAGATTTACTAGGTCGACGGTTTTTAAAGCCTGTTTACACTGAAAGTTTTTGTTTTTATCGGTAATTGAAATAATTAATTATCAATTTTTAAGGGCAACTTTCACTTAATTTTTTTTTTTAGTTTTTTTTTTAATTTTTTGTTGAAAACAAGCAAAAATTAATAAACGGGGGTAGGGGGTGGGGGTCTTTATAAGTTAAGAGTGGGTGGAAAAAGTTTCCAAAAAATAATACCCCCTCCCTCATACTAAGGATTCGAGAGTATGAGCAATAAACTAGTTATTCCTTAAGCTACTTGACATATTCTAAATGTAACTTTAGTGGAAACACTATGCCGTAACACAATGACGTAGCACTATGGAACAAACTTTCGTCCTACATGGGACTAGCTTTATATAAATGGCAGTTAATAATTATAGTTTCTTTGCCTCTTAAGAATGCTCATAAAACACTAAAAATAGGAAAAATAAATTTAGGCAGTTTCCAATATATGCAATAAAATGTACCATACGTGCCCAACTAAAACCACCTGAAAAATTATTATTCATATTAATATAGCAAAATGGAATTCATTATTTTTATCTTTCTAATGGATGATGAGCTGTAATCCAAATATTCTCACAACCAAATGCAAAACTCAAATGAGAAATTTAATAATTTGGAGTAAGCGGCTAAAAAATCTTTTTGTTGATCAAAAAAATTTAAAATTGCAGTTTGTTCTGCAATAAACTAAAACAATGAGTGTTTTACAGAAGGTTTTAAACCACTTCAGCGTTTTAAACCACTTCATTTTTTTAAACCACTTTAGCGTTTGCGACGGTTTTAATGTGATTCAGTTTATGAAGATATAAATGTATTTATATTTCGCAAAAAATGTCAGATGGTGGTAAAAAGCGACAAAAGAAAATCAGGAAAATAATGAAAGTATTTATAGAAAAGCCTAAATAGATGTAAAAGATCATTATCTTCATTTAAAACTTTAAATGTTTTTTTTTCTCAAATACGTGTTGTTCTGTCTTTTGCTTCAACTTTAAAAAACATATTATATCAAAGTCATGATTCAGTTTTGATATTTTTACTGTTCAGTTAATATATACTTGTGTCATTTACCAAAACCAAGGTAATTAATATAGTTTTAGAAACTATGACTCAAAAACTCAAAAGCACTCTTTTTACTAATGACCTGATAACTGTTTGAATGATTTTTATAAATATTATTAATCTATAAGCAATGAGTAGTTGAACTAAATTTAAATGTTTGTTTTTTTTTTCAAGTTGTTCCCATGTTGTTTAGTTTAGAAGGTATGATTAAATTGCATTTAATTTACGTAAATTAAAAGGTATGATTAAATTGCATTTAATTTAAGTAAATTTTTGATTTGTTTTTTAAATCTAAGAACTAAAAAAATGTAACAAAAAAATTAAAATATTATTTTTTTCTATTAACCATTATTTAAAATACTATCAGCCCCCATCATGATTTAAACTGCGGATTATGAACTGATGTGTGTACTCAGGTAATTCAAACAATGAGCTTTTTCACTTAAAGGAAGATGTGTTCAAAAAAAAAAAAAATTCACTCTGGTTTCATTTAAAAATTTTGAGTTTTCTAAATTTTCGTTAAAGCTTCAAATGTTTACATTTAAATTTATTATAACAAAAATCTCTTTACAAAAACTCTGATGTTATGTAGTATTCATTTTCTAAGTTCTTTTTTTTTTTTTTTTTTTGTAATTATTAAGGTCCTCTAAGAAGATTTAACAGCCATCACAGATCACCGCGGAAAAGCATTTAACCAGGATTAGAGAAAAGTTGCAAAAAATGAGCAGATTCTATAACCTCGTTTAGGTAGACTACTAATTTTTTATTGCAAACTTTTTTTGGTTAAATAAAAGTTGTATAGCTAATATCCTTTCATTGTTTTATTTTTAAAAAATTTACCATCCCCGTTAAAATTTATTATAATTCAACATTTTGCAATTATGTCAGAACAAGATTATCAAAAATAAAATCCTTAATATTTTATTTATAAAATCCTCAATATTTTATGCTCATCTACTGCTAATTCCATGGGTTATATACTCATATAGTACCCCCTACCTCCCTCACCCTCATTTTATTCTACAAATAAAATGAGGGTGAGGGAGGTAGGGGGAGGTAAATCCTCAAAAAGTATCGACTGGTTTCAAAAAAAAAATATCTTCAATACGAAAATTGACCCGACTGAATTGTGTCAAATACCCGACTATCCGACTAAATTCGTAAAAACAACGATTTTAACTTGAAAATCACCTTTTTCGAGGGGGGGGGGGGAGACACTCCTTCCGTAAAATTGCCTCTGGCTGTTGTCATGCTATTTAAATTATGATAGTACTTGGTAAAGTTGCTTAAGATAATACGTTTTGAGGCGCTTAAGATGAGATGTGGCTTTTTATTAAGAAAAAGTTTTTCAAAGTTATTCTCCACGTAGCATTATTTTGGTATTTTAAGAGCGAAAGTTTTTTAAAAAAAATAGTATCCAAACTTTTTTAGAGATAAGACAGATTTATTATTGTTTTTTTTTTATTGTTGAGATAATTACTTTTTACTTTAGTATAATCCTTAAAGATACAATTTTTTTTTATTGTGTGATTGTTGTTTTGTTGCTTTGAGCTTTTTTGAGTCTAATTAAAAAAAAGCTCATCTTTGGAAACTGGTTTCCTGAGATGTTTTTTTTCTTCGTATCTAAATTTGTTTATTGTGGTCCGATGACATCAAGTTGCATTATTTGCATTGAAGCATTTGTGACAAAATTTATTTTTTAATAGAAATAAAAAACAATTTATTATACAAAGTTATGTAATCAAAAAATCAACTTTTAAATAATTGAATACTCAATTAGTTTTAAAAAAGAAAACTAAAAGAAACAATAAAAAACTTGTTAAAAAATAAATAAATATTAGCGAGGGCAAGTTAACATTTATTAAAACCTGCATGTTGGAGTCTTACTCCTCGAAATGTTTTTCTTTATTTTATTCGTAGTATTTATTTTGTACTGAAAAAAATCATTTTTAAATTTGTTTTTAAGTTTGATCATAATTCTTCTGATGTTTGTAACTAATGAAA
>NC_061157.1:23103259-23188259 GCF_022113875.1 Hydra vulgaris | reverse complement strand
TTGCAATTTTCCAATTACTCTAATTTTCAAGTAGGTTTAATTTACCAAATTTTCATTAATATTGGTTGCATTTTCTAGCATTAACATTGGTTGCATTAGTTAAATAAAATTTATAAGTAAATCGTCGATGGGAAAGTTCCCATTCTATCATTGAACACAAAATATTTTGAGATATGTTAAATATATATTTGAAAAGCCCATTTGCAAAAATATTTATAGAAAAAAATAATATTTTGAGTTAATTCAAATTCAACATTCTATATACTGAAATCTATCACATATATAAATTTTAGACTAATTGAAAATTTTTTGTTTTAAAAAATGTGAGTAGTGCCGTTTTTCGTCGTTTTCTCAAAATCAATTGGCCCAGACGTTTTGCGAATGGGCTCCTCATATATAGTAAATAATTAAATATTATATAAAAAATCAAAAATTAAAAAATAAGATTTTGTGATAAAATAATAATCTTCACTGAAACTTATCATCACAAATCGCTAGTTTTCTATAAAAAAATGTTACAGAAAAAACTAACAAGAAAATAAATTTTTTAAGAATATATATAGAAACTTGATATGGAGAAATTGAATTTTATACATTTTACCCCAATTTTTAATGTTGATTAAGGGCAATTAGGGTATTGGCGAAAGCGGGATAACTCTGAACATGGTCAAAACGATATAATAGAAAAAGATGTTTGACAATTTCTTTTTACCTGCTAAGAGGGGATCCCATACTCAGTTACAAATGCATAGTTCCCCGTTACTAAAACTACTAAAAATACTTTTTCAACATGCGTAGATATGGAGTTTGTAAGTTTTCTGTATGATGGCACATTCGCATTGAAAAGAGTAAATTTGTACTAAAAAATGTTGCAAACATTTCATTTACAACCATGAGCAATTCGAAAGCGTCAGACAATAGCGTTTTTTTTTTTGTTTTTTTTTTTACATTACTGGGATTTTTTGCTCATTACCGGGATTTTGTAACAACTCTAAGGAACCTGATTTTCTTAAAAGTCTCTTTTTGTTACTAAACATTGGTTTTAAATCTCTGTTCTCTTGTTTTATACATCATATAAACAATATTTAAAAATAGATTTATAAATCTAGCTTAGATATTTGTCAGTTGTAACATGTGTGAGAGTCACTTGAAATAAGTTTGATTATAAGTATTCAAGTTTGTTTAAATATAGAAATGTTTTAAAATTTAAAAATATTTGTAGAAATGAGTGCGAAAAAAAGGTTAAGAAGTATGCAGCTCTCTGAACTAAGTCTCCGAGCGGAAAATAAAAACCAGCGATCTAATTCTACAACAGTATTTAAACTCGAACATTCAGTAAATACAAGCAATGATAGCAGCGAGCCAACAAATCAAAATACAAATGAAGCAACAGCGGAATCTTATTTTACATATAAAAGTTATGAAGATTATCCCGATACATCTCATGAAAGTTGGGGCAAAAAGTTTTGTAGAGGTTTTCGAGGTATCATTATTATCATTTTTATTTTCATTATTATTTTTATGTTTTTATAATTATCAAAAAGATAACATGATAATAATTTTTAGTATCATTTTTATTAGCATTTTTATAAAGGTTGATCAAAATTATTTAAAACTTCAGGTCTTTGGAAAACTAGACAAACTGAAGACGATTGCAGCCAAGAAATGATTGTGAAGACCTCACTGAGAGAACTGACAATTTACTTATTTTTTGTTTTAATTGTGTCTATAAGTAAGAATAAATTTTCTTTAGTTATAAATATGTTATAATCTCATTATTATTATACATATTAGTTATATAAATAGATATAATATATATTTAATTAATATTATAAGTGTTACTATTTGTGAGAATGTGAATATTTCTCATAAAGTTTGAAATTTTTTAGTTACATTTGGCATGAGCAGTTCGACTATGTACTTCTTCAACCAGTCATTAATAGGTATTTATTTTTAAACACACATATAATTGGGTGGTTGGAATATAACAGTGATCCAACCACCAATTTTGTAGCAAAACTATTGTTGTATAGTGTACGCATTTAATACTAAAAAACGTTTTCTTTTAAAAAACAACATTCATAAATATAAAAAAAAATTAGTCACAGTAAGAAGCATATTTAAATACTTTGTATAAGCTCCTAAAATATTTAGAACAACCGTTATTCTTCTCGTCATTGAGACAACAAGAAACTCACAGTAAGGCGTTGTTATATGACACCACATTTTTATCACAGCTTTTATTAGAGTTTTAATTCTGTTTAAAAACATCTGCTTTCAATTTTAACCAACAGTTTTAGATGTGGTTTAAATCGGGTGAATTTCGCGGCCACATGGCAAGAATATAACTTGTATTCTCTTAGAGCCATGTCTTGGCAGTTCTCACCTGGTGGCAAATTGCTTCCTTGTTGATATTAAAATATTAAACTTTTAAAATATTAAACTTTGTAATTGCAAATCAACTAGACACATTTTTCTTTAAAATTTTCAGATAATTCGCGGAATCTCAAATCTCAGCTTATTGTAAAATGTATAAACTACCGCAACCGGTAGCGGCATTCATAATTTTATTTAATTGTCTTAAATTTTGTTGTTCGACATCAACTAATAGAAAGTTTAATGTATCGGAGATTGAAGCGTGAGTTTAGTGAACAGTGAACATTGGCTTAGTGTGCTTCAAACTTCTTAATTTTCATTTCATCTGAGAAAATAATACAGTTGATACTAAGAATACAACTTCGTCGTGTATTCTTTTAATCGCATTTTTTTTCTCTTTATTAGAATAGTCTTTTTTAATGAATATTTTGTAATTATTTGTCAAATTATTTAATTTTGAATACTTTTTTAAAGGTTTATAAGTAGAAATGTCCAAACTTATTATAATTACCGTTTCTGAACTTTTTAACCGTTACTCAAATTAAATAATAGTTAAAAGTTAACCAGACTTAAACAAAAACTTAAACAACAGACTTAAATTAACCAGACTTAAACAAAAACTTAAACAACAGACTTAAATTAACCAGACTTAAACAAAAACTTAAACAACAGACTTAAATTAACCAGATTTAAACAAAAACAACAGCAAAACGAACTAGTCCAAAAGTTATTTTGCAACAACAGAATTTTAGAGAAGTGTCAACTAGAGAACTGAAGATATCAATATAAAATATTTACCAATGAACTAAAAACACTAACAAACTAAAAAAGTTTTCCAATGAACTAAAAACACTAACAAAGTAAAAAAGTTTTCCAATGAACTAAAAACACTAACAAACTAAAAACGATTACCAATGAACTAAAAACACCAACAAACTAAAAACGATTACCAATGAACTAAAAACACTAACAAACTAAAAACGATTACCAATGAACTAAAAACACTAACAAACTAAAAACGATTACCAATGAACTAAAAACACTAACAAACTAAAAACAATTACCAATGAACTAAAAACACTAACAAACTAAAAACGATTACCAATGAACTAAAAACACCAACAAACTAAAAACGATTACCAATGAACTAAAAACACTAACAAACTAAAAACGATTACCAATGAGCTAAAAACTCTAACTAATGCAAAATTGAGGGAGAGTTTACTAACGGATGATATACTATAAAGCTATTACAAATCTAATACAAATAGTCAACTTTCTAACTCTCTTTCTAGACAATCCAAATCATTTAATTTCTCTACTAAACTTCTTTGTCTTGTTAACGATCCTAGTCAGTGCTCAGTTTCTTCACCATTCTTCTTCACCATTAGGTACTTCTCATCACGGTTTGATCTCTATAAAACTATTATCTCATCTTTTTTCACCATCAGAATCCCCTCTTATAACTTCTTTAAAGCTGACTGGGGCTCTTTCTGCGATTTTCTTTGTAATGGCTCTTGAATAGGAATTTTTCGTATTCCTGGAATTTTCTACTTAAATAATTCTTTAGAAAACAGACGTCTGTATACTAATGCTATAAACCATTGTAAGTATTTGTATAATGCCCGCTATTCTCAGGTCACAAAATCTCGTACTTCATCTCAAAAATTAGGTTCTAGAAACTAGTGGAGAATCTTTAACAGTGTCTATTATAAGGGCAAATATTTTGTTCCTTTTCTCTTGCATGGTTCAAAACATGGCTGAATTGTTTGCTAAGAACTTTTCATTAATCTTATTTCTTGATTTCACAAACAGGTTAATCCATTGCACGACATTCACATCACTCCAGCTTCTAAATCTAAGGTAGTTTCCTGCTTAGACTCTTCTACAGCTTATGGTCCGGACAACATACCTGTTATAGTTTCGCAGAAGTGTTCTCTGGAGCTATTGTCTATAAGTGCTATTTAACAAGTGCTTATCAGAGCCTTGTTTTCCACCGAATCTTTAATTCGTGCACTACCTACCAATCTACCATAAAGATAAATATATGAGTTGGTGAGAATCAGAATGGTGCAAGACAACATTTTCGCAATTTGAGATTTTTAAGGTTTTATTAGATTTAGCGTTGAGAAAACCCAACAAACTTAAAGAAAAACAGTTGCCAGTTTCTTTACTTAAACTTACACCTGACACCTGCCTCAAATTTAACATAATAATGTTTTTTTACTTTCACCATGCTGATTCTCACCAGCTCATATATACATTCAAGCAATGTCAATCTTTTTTGCGTAATTGATGTATGTAGGTAGGTTTTAATTAACTTCAACTTGCTTAAACTATGTTTACCGCTGGTTGCTGTCAATGAAATTGTCAGCAATATGCGTAGTGCTATACGCAGATTAGTAAAAAGGTCTTTTCTGTTTCCAGTTGTTGAAACCTTCTTTTTTCATAAAATATGATATTGAAGTTAGGTCAAACAGATGACAAGAAAGATAATAAGCTGAACCAGTTTCTGGAGAGTATAGAAGCCATCTCATCTTACTTTTTCATCATTTCTTGCTAGCCTGTATCGAAATTTGTTTGAGAAATAGCGTTTTTTGAATTTAGGATATTCGTTATTGCTCTTTAGAAAAGGTATTTAACTCATTTTGATGATGCAGTCTCTCTTCTTACAGCCAGTAGGTTTCAGTCAAGTGGACGGGTGATTAGATAACAATCTGCAACTGTCACTTCACTGAACAAAATCTGTTGTAATTGTAAAACTGTTTGATTGTCAAATCATCTTTTTTAACTATTATAGGCTTTAAATTACATTTAGGGTCTTTGTTTTTCTGTATGCTTTACTTTCTTCGCAGATACAGATGTAGAAAATAAATTTAAACCAAAATTTGTTTTTTACAGAGTTATTATTGACAGTTGTAGTATTTGAATCGATCAAAATTGTTACAGCAGGATTGTCATTCAACTCCATTTCAGTATTTTTTTGTCAATATATATATATATATATAAATATATATATATATATATATATATATATATATATATATATATATATATATATATATATATATATAAATATATATATATATATATATATATATATATATATATATATATATATATATATATATATATATATATATATATATATATATATATATATATATATATATATATATATATATATATATATATATATATATATATATATATATATATTTATATTAGGGTGGGTCAAAAAAAATTTTTTCTTGTTACAGACTCTAAGCATTGCTAATAGTTATTAATATTGATACTATCAAATATGATACTATAGAATGATTGTGATAGATTTAAAGGGCGCAACTTTATTGGAAAAATTAGGGGTACCCTAATATTTTGGAGAAAAAAAGTTTTTTAAAAGTAGGTCAACCTGGTACTCAAAAGAAGCGAAATTTTATAACAAATTCGAAAATAATAATTGTTTTATAAAAATCATACCAAAAAAAGTGTTATTAAAAAACATGTAGAAATGCACATTTTTTACTTAAAGTTAAAAAATTATAGTTATTATGCAATAAAATCTAAAATAATAATTTTTATAAGAAAAAATTATTATTTTTGAAATTTTTATAAAATTTCGCTTTATTTGAATACCTACATTACATAATTTTGAAAAACATTTTTTTGAATAATAACAGGGCCTGCTAATTTTTGTAATAGTAGTTGCGGGTGAAAGACATTGTTCAATCCATAAAAAACATATCAATCCATAAATACTTTCCTAAATTAGTACATAAAAAAACAACTTTCTAGATCATAGCCAGGTTAGCAACTCTAAAAAAAATTTTATGACCCACCCTAATAAATATATATATATATATATATATATATATATATATATATATATATATATATATATATATATATATATATATATATATATATATATATATATATATATATATATACACACACACACATACATACATACATACATACATAAAAATCATTATATATATAATTTATTATACATATAATGATTGCAAGAAAAAGTTCACTTTCTAACTCAATTCCAAGCTACATTTTTAACTAAGTGGTTAGATTTGGTTCAAAACCGCTTCCCAACTAACCCGGCAAAGTTAAAAAAAACTATACAATAAAGTAGTTTTAGTTTTGATCATTACAGCATTCTATAAATACGTACAGTATTGAATGTTTTATTGATTACCTTTAACTTTATTTTTTTAGGTCTTTTTACTGGCCCCAATCCGCCGTCAATAATGACAATTAGTACTATTGCAACGTCAAATGATTTTTTCGAGGTACATACCTTTATTTCATTTTTACCACAATTTATGTTAATTAAATTGTTAATTACCTTTTAAAAAGTTAATAACGCAGCTATTTAAACTCATAAAAGAGCTTTATTTTTAAACAGTTTAAAATCGGCTATAAATTGCTGACTTTAAACAGTTTAAGGTCAGCATCAGGTCGGCAAAAAAATTTGACACAAAAGAGTTACCATAAAACATAGAAACGAGGTCAGATATTTTTTGCCGATCTCAAACACTTTAAGTTTGGCATTGTCATATATATATACACCCTAATATATATATATATATATATATATATATATATATATATATATATATATATATATATATATATATATATATATATATATATATATATATATATAATATATTAAATATGTATTCAATATATTTATTGTTATTAATATCGCTAGCGAAAAGAACAACTAAACAATAAAATTCTTGCATATTCTATATGATTTTTAAAGATATTTTAACTCAAACTTTCAAAACAGTTTTTATTCTAAAAATATTCTTAAGTGTTAGGCAGGGCCGGATTTACCTATAGGCCGACTAGGTTACGGCCTAGGGCCCCCAACATTTGGGGGCCCCAAAATTTAATAAACATAAAAAGTTGAAAACTAAAAATAATGTGTAGAAAAATCAAAAACGTTGTAAAGTTTATTTTTCATTAAATTCTCAATATTCACACTGTTTTGTTTAAATAATAAAATTTTAATTAAAAAAATGAACATTTTTTTTTCCCAAAATTAAATTATTTTAGGGGCCTCAAAAATGTTTTGGCCTAGGGCCCCCAAAAGGCTAAATCCGGGCCTGGTGTGGGTTGGGTTTTTTCGGGAATTCCTGACCGGAAATTCCCGGGTATTGTTTATATTTCATATTTCTCGTTACTCGGAAAAGTTACCATAATTTCCCGGAAAAAAATTAAAATCAAAGAATTACTTTTGTATATATTTTATTATATTAGGATAATTATTTATTAAAAATAAAAATATATCAATGTCCACAAGCCTATTTAATGTGTATAATCTGGCTTCAGAAGTTACCTATAATACAGAAAAATGTAAAAAACCAAAAAATAATTTTTTTAGTTAAACGTGTTTGAACTGTCTGAATAAATTATTAAGTTGTAAGGGCTCGTCAACCAGAGGATTAATAAGAAATTTGCAACATGTTTATAACATTAATTTCAAGAAAAGAAACTCAAATGACGATTGAATTTCTGGCTCAAGTAATTGTGAGACAATCCCTGCAAAAGCGAGAATGAATCTCGCATCATTTTTTTAATAAGAAACAGTTCTCAGCAGAAATAGTCCACACTTGCGGCCGTTAATGATTTTTCATTTCAATGAATATGCAAAAGTGAGTTCATTCGCCAAGCATTGAGTGAAATACAATAACATCTTCCAAAAGGTAAAAACAATGTAATGAAACTAATTCATAAATATTGTGCTATGGAAAAAAAATGAGTTTATTCTTAAAATAAAATCACATAAATAAAAAAGTGGAAAATTTAGTTTAACGTTTGATGAATACACAAGTCTACACGATCAAAGATATTTGAATATCAATATTAATTTCAATAAATTATTTATTAATCTAGGACTGGTCAAAATTCATGGAAGCTGTACAGCTGAAGTAACATTAGACCTATTTGAAAAGAAAATATCAGAATTTGCAATTATCTCTTTAGATATTGTTGCATCAACAATATCTGAATCATTACTGAATCATCTGATCATTACTGATCAAATTTGGTAAATTATCTAGTTTTATACACCAATTATGTTATAACCACGAAATACACTTGGCTGTAATGGACGATATTTATAAAAGAAATGAAAATTCTAATGTTCATCACATTGATTCTTTAGATAATGAATCTAGATTTTTTTAGTGATAACTCTGGCGAATATATACAAATGCTGCTTTACAAATGATTAAAAAAATAATTTAGTTTTTTAAACATTCGTCGAAAAGAAGTTCTACTTTACAAGACTATGTAAAAGTAAAGCACGGAATTAAATTATACTTACTGCTAGATTGCCGAACCAGATGGAACAACATTGTGACAATGGTTGAAAGATTTTTAAAAGTGATGGACGAAGTGAAAAAAACATAAATAATATTTTTGATTTGAATAAAGGAAAGGCTATACTAGCTTTTTTCACATGAAACCATTATAAATTTTTTTTTTTTTTTTTTAATAAACCGACCTTAAAGTTTTTAAACGCTAAGAACTTAGAAATTATGTGTAAATATTAAAAAGGCTCTCCATCCTATTAGATTCCTTACCCTTTTTCAATCTATATGGAAATTTTCAAACAAATTTTGTGTATTTTGGTACTTAGGAAATCTTACCTTCAAAAACTACTTTTGAAAAAGCGTTACCGCAGCATGTTTTTTTATCAATAGTGGTTTTAAGACATGAATAATATATAAAAGAAGCCATATTTAACATAGTAATTTCTATATATAGTTGGAAAGAAGTTTAGAGTCAAACTAATTGATGCAAAAAATCTCAAGGTTCTAGCTTTATTATAAAAAAAGATATAAGAGAGTCAAGTTCATGAAAATTACGTGTTTTAAGTCAAAAATCAAATGTTTTTTGTTGCGGTTTGGAATCGCTAACAATGATAGAATTTCAATTCATTAGCAATTTCATAGTTGCTAACTCTGTCTTTTCGCGTTAAAGAGCGATAAATAAAGATCGTGTGACTTTAATTAAATACCTCAAAATGCGTGATTTACATTCAACCGTTACTCCTGAGCTACCTTCATCTTCAAAAGCTGCAATTACTTATTTAATCTATTTAATAAGTCATTCTTTTAAAGAATGACTTATTTAATAGATTAAATAAGTTATTCATCTTTTGAAGAATGGATCTTTTGAATCCTCTAAAAAAAATAATTTCTTAATAGTTACAAATAATTAAGACAGATTGGGGATAACTATAAATGCAGCATATATAAAAGATTCTAACAAAGACCTCCAAAAAAGATTTCAAATATATGAGAATTCTCGAAATAATACAAATAATTTAAAAAAGCTGCTTAATGCTTTAACTTGAAAACAAATAATCTCAATAAAAAGCGAGAGAGTATTTTCATTGTCGTCTAATTTTTGCTCAAAATGAAGATCATTTTGAGCAAAAATTAGGAGACAATAAACTCTCTAATCCGTCTATAATAGAGTGTGGTGTACCTCAAGGTTCAATACTTGGGCCCTTGCTTTTCTTAATCTATGTAAACGATCTCTGTATGGCTTCAAAAAGAATTTCAACTATAATATTTGCTGACGATAGCAACTTTCTTATCTCTGGAAAATATAATAGCGAGCTGTGCGTAGAAATGAACAATGAATTAGAAAAGATTTCAGAGTGGTTTAGGGCAAACAAACTCTCTATTAACTCAAGTAAAACAAAGTTTTCTTTATTTCATCCTTTTTTTTTAAAAAAAAGAAGTTCAATCTTTTTTTCCGAAATTGTTTATTGAAAATAGAGAAACAGGTAGGGATACTGTTACGAAATTTTTGGGTGTTTTTATTAACGAAAATCTAAATTGGAATAAACATATCGCTTATATAGGTAGTAAAATATCCAAAAGCATAGGAATAATATACCAGTCACGTTATTTATTAAAAAAACCACTACTCAAACAAATCTACTATAGTTTTGTTCAAAGTTACCTAAACTACGGAAATATAGCTTGGGGTAGTACCTATAAAACGAAACTAGAACCACTTTATCGTAAACAGAAGCATGCTATACGTGTGATTAATTTTAAAAATAAAACAGAACACTCAAAACCTCTTTTTGAACAAATGTCTTTATTAACATTGTTTGAACTAAATGTATGTTATTTTGTAAGTCTTATGTATAATAGCAAAATGCAAAAAAGTCCTTCAATTTTCCATAGTCTATATAAACAAAAACCAGAGTACAAATATTTATTGCGTACAAATAACAACCCTGTTAGAGCCTTCATGCAAAAATAAGCTTGAGCAATTCAAAATGACTTATCGTGCACCTCATATCTGGAATAAGTTTTTACTAATTAATTTAAATAATATTGATTAAAAAACTTAAATTGCTTTAAAAAAACTATTAAAAAGAGTATTTTAAAGTATAAAAATTTAGTTAGTGATTTTTTTTAAATTTATTTATAAGTATTTTCTTTTTTATTTAATATAAATATATTTTCAACATTGCGATTTTACAAAACGATTCTTGTAAAAATATATTTGTATACTTGTTATCTGACATTTTAATACCATTATAATTTAATGATTTTATGTAAAAATTTTATGAATATGTTTTTATATTTACGGCAATGTAAAACGGTTCTTGATGATAAGACCATTTGGTCTTCTGCAAGTTTTCCGCGTTCTTTTAACAGTGTTAGAGTGAATTTATTATTTTTGTAAAACCACTTTGTAATATTTGGTTTTTATTTATATATTCACTATTAACGAATCTTTATTATGTGGTTACGAATTTGTAATATTAAGGAACAAAAAATAAACTTAAAATAAAAATAAAAATAAAAGATCATCACTTAGTGACTCATCTCTAGACTACCTCACAGTTTTAAAAAGTTATTTTCTAACCAAATAAGTTCAAAATATGCTTTGTTAAATTAAAATTATTTTTCTCAATATACGTATTACAAGTTTTAAATATGCATACTAGGGTGGAGCGATTTTTTTATCAAAAAAAAAAAGTTTAAAAATAAAAAAGACGCGAATCGATGTCTATTAATTAAAAAAAGAAAGTAAAAAAATATTTTCCGATTTTGATGAGCTCTTGAGGTTCCTTTTTGGATTCTGAATTCTAGACAAGTCCTTATATTTTTTAATTTTCTTTTTCGAAACCATATCAACCTTGGACTCAAAAAAAGCAGAAAAAAATGCTTGTTTTATTTTTTATTGAAAAAAAAAAACTTTTTTTATAAACGTTTGAAAAAATATATGAAAAAATGACTCTAAAAAATTAAGAAATTAAAAAAAAAAATTTTTTTTCTTTATTTTTAGATAAAAACAAATATTATTTTCAAAATCAGCATATTATTCTGCTTCTTTTGAAAAAATTTTAACAATATTAGGACCCGTCAATAATTTAGAATCCAAAGAGGAATCAAAAACTTTTAAAATCAATCCTAATGTTCTGGTACATACAAATCAAAAACTTTTAAAATCAATCCAAATGTTCTGGTACATACAAAAGTTTCTTAAATACGTTCAAATTTGAAATAAAATTTTAAAAATGAATGTCGTATTCTTATTTAAAGTTAGTCTCGTTTTTACTCGGGGTTTAAAGGATTTATTCCCGTAAAATTCCCAGGAATCCGTGAATATATTCTTAAATTTCCAGCTTTCCGGGATTAAAAATCATGAAAAGGAATTGAGGTGGCTTCACTGATCTCTATAATAATTATTATATAGATCAGTGGGTGGCTTATAATTCATGTGTACTAAGGCGGTAAACCAGGTTTTTTTTCAGCAAAAATTGTATTTGTGCTTTAGTTGATATTTTGTTAAAAAGACAAATAAAAAGCAACATATTTGGTATCGTTAAAAAGTTTTTTTGATGTTTTTACATTTTGAAATTGTATTTAACAAAAAGTATTAAAATCATTGGCGCAACTAAATCTAAATAAATTATGATTTAGTTGCGCCAATGACAAACGTCTCTCGGTTGAACTATATTTACTCAGTTGTAGTTTTCGGTAAATTTATTATCTTATCATTAGCGTCATTCCTAACAGAACTGTTTTTTGAATTTTTGAATTGCGGGAAATTTCAAATTTTAAAACAAAATATTTGTTTTTATAAAAAACCTTCAGCGTTATTTTAGTATTAGTATTAGTATAAGTTTATGCTGTGACTGGTATTGCTACCAGTGAGTGTGTTTTTAAAGCACACTATGACAGCTGAGTCTTGTGATAGTTTGACTCCCATCGATCAAGTCTTGCTTCAAATGAGTTGACTGAGTTAGCTCAGTCAACTCATTTAAATCATTTGATCTATTTTTAATGAATCCATGCTGTTGATTAGCTATAATATTATTTTCATGAAGATATTTTTCAAACTATTTTTAATTATGCCTTGTAGTATTTTAAAAGTAATACATGGAAGTGATATAGGTCTATAATTTTCAGAATCAGTCTTGTCACCTTTTTTATATAGTGCAGTTATATTTGCTGAAGTTGACTTTTTTCTATTGACTCCATAAAAATAAGTGTTAGAGGAATAGCGAAAGCAGTAGCACAGTTTTTTAAGATAGATGAATTTAACTTATCGAATCCGTAGGCTTTGTTTTAATCAAGATTATTTAGCCTTTTAAGAGCGTCTTCATATTGGATATCTTTAGGAGTTAAATTAAAGGTAGTATCATTGATTCTTGTTTTGAATAATGGTGTGCATTTTTTATTTTCTTTGACAAAAAATGTTCTGTTTTTTCCTTATGAGTGAGATAAGTTCTTTGTTCAGGTATAGTTTCTTTGATGATCAACTTAAGGTATTTATAGGAACATATAAGTTACACGCTTCTTCAGTATAATGAATTAACTCATCATACATTTCTTGAACATTCTTGGTATGTAAACACTGAAACCAATAGACACTTGTAAGGAAATCATTAATGCTATTATAGTCTGCTTTTCTATATAATAATCTTTTTTTCCTCCGTATTTTTGTTCATTGTTTTATTTGTAAGAATAAAATCAAAGCACAATATCAAATGAGCCCTTGATATGTTTCCTAAAACAAATTTACTATCAATGACACTTATATTTGCTGACTGAGTAGTAAATATTAAATCTAAAATATTTACAGCAGATTTATTTGTTGTTTGAAATGTTGGTATGTTAACATGCTGATATAAGTAATTGTCGTTTATTATTTTATAAAAAACATGCTCAATTTCTGACGATTCTTTAATTGAATTTATTGAACCATTGGACCAACTTATTTCAGGAAAGTTAAAATCACCAACTATGATTAGATCTTTATAACCTTTTTGGTTGACATATTCTTTAGCAATTTTAAATACATTTTCAATATCAATAGATGTAGATTTTTTTTTAAAATCAAATTATTCCAATTCGGAGCGATTTGTTGTTTAATGTCAAACTTAAGTCAGTGTTAAACTTTAAAAAAAGTCTTGATGAACTTTATTATGTGAAATAAAATTTTAAATTATAGTTTTTAAATTTGCTGCAAAAGTAGATTACCACTCATTGAGCATTTGTTCACCGCAGCAATTAAATAAATAAATATATAATAGTTGCAACTTACAATCCTAAAATAATAACCATTACGGAAACATGGTTTAAACCTGCTTCTCTATGCAAATTAGATGGTTATTGTTTATATAAAAAAGATAGATGCAATGGTCGTCGAGGTGGAGGTGTATGTATTTATATTGACAGCAAAATTAATTCATACGAACTTAATAATATTTATAATATTTATTTATTTAATTGCTGCGGTGAACAAATGCTCAATGAGTGGTAATCTACTTTTGCAGCAAGTTAAAAAACTATAATTTAAAATTTTATTTCACATAATAAAGTTCATCAAGACTTTTTTTAAAGTTTAACACTGACTTATTAAGTTTGACATTAAACGACAAATTGCTAAGGTTATGTTTTATTCCGAATTGGAATAATTCGATTTAAAAAAAAAATCTACAGGTCTCAGAAGTATACCTATGATAGTTTAAATTTATCAAATTTGTTGTCAAGAGATGTGGCATTAAGGTACATGCAATTTAGTTTTTCAATGCTACTCATAGATAACAGACAATTAGCCTTACTGTCTAACTTCAATTGGTTTCTTTTTAAATTTTTGTATCTGATTTACACGGATACTATACTAAAAGGGATCCGTCTCTTTAAGGGCATTATTCAGTTTATTTTGCTCTGTTCTGAGTATAAAATCTAGATATATAGATATTTTTAAAACTTGGAAGCAATTTCAATTTTTTTGATGAAATTAGTATTTTTGTTTCGAAGATTGTTATCAGCCAAGTTAACCAGAAATGGGCCTGGTTTGTCAGAAATTTTACTTCTTAATCGTCTCACATTCTCAAATCTTATGTCTTGAACTCCAATTTCTGTAAATATTTCCAAAACTTTCGCCTTGTTTACAGCTACTTTATCATCTAAAGAAACTTTATTGGATTCTGACACTCCATAAATAATGATATTTTTAGCTCTCTTTATATGTTCATTTAACTCATTTATGGTAGAATTTGCTACTATAAGATAATCGCTTAGTTTTTTAGTTAGTTGTCCTGACTTTTTAACTTGAATCCAATCATTTGTGCTCGATTGCTTGACTAAAGAGTTTGTTTGTGCAACGTCATTTTTTAACTGATTTATTACTTCTGCATTAACTACCTTTTCTGACTCTAACAGTTGCAAACGCTCATTTTTTTTTTTTTTCTGTTCTGTAATATTTGTAATATTGTAATATTTATTCGATCAGAAAGAAATAAGAGAAACTGTGAAATTTTTCCACACCAGTCATGCAATGTTTTTGTAGCTGCTGAATGATTTCCTTGTCCAAAGGCAGGTCAGTTTTCTTCAACCAAAAATTGGCAGTCCATTATTTGATGTAGGAGGGCTACCACCCTTCACAGCAGATTACCTCCTGGTCGAAAATTATTATTACTATACTTATTACACAGCGACTAAAAAGTTTCAGTATGTGTTTTTTTTCCGTTTTTTTTTTTAAGGTTGTTTAACCCTAAAAAGCTTATTAACACAAATAGAACTGTTAGTTTTTTGTTTGTTTTTTCTATATAGATTTTTCAAATCTATATGTTATTTTTATAACATAGATTTTTGAAATTTATATGTTATTATATATTATATATTATAACATATAGATTTTTGAAATCTGTATGTTATTTTGCTTATGTACGATTTATATGAATGTTATTAGGTTTATAACATATATAATCTTAAATTTAATTTTATATGGAATATTATATATAATAAGATGTATTATGTTCTATTTATGTATTTTCATATAAATCTTTTTTAAATACAACTTATATATACATTTAAGCAAACTGTTGAAATAAAATAAAAATTTTAACAAAAAACAAAACAAACAAAAAAACATTTTTTAAAAATTATGCATATGTACAAAGTTGGGACAATGTATAAAGGGGTGGACCTTTTGAAAAAAAAAATATATGCATTTTTATTTAATTTTAGTATAAATTTTTACATAAAATTATGTAAACATGATAAATAATGATAAATAGTAAATAAAAACAAATTTTCAACCAAAATGTCCTGAAAATAATAATATTCATAAATATACATAAAATGAATAATTATATATCTAATACTAAATACAGATGTTTTACTTTTTTTGTAAAACAACTTGGTTGGTTGAGATTTTTCTAGGTTTAACTATCTGACGCAGGAATTGATACCCTCTAATAAAGAGTTAATGATTCCAAGTTTTGAATGCCTAGGCTTTCTACTTTTTGAAAATAGATTTTTATATGAATAAAAAAGCAAACACCATCACCAATGCCATCATATCGAGTTTCATGGGTTCATATTTTGGAATTTAAATGTAATGGCTACTCTCTATCATCACAAAGAATCAGGTTAATCTATTGCTGAACGTCATTTTTCTTAAAAAAATTCCTATTTAAACTCTTCTACAGGTTGTGGTACAGGTAATTTCTGTCACATTAATCATCCTGTCACAGTCTAACAACTGTTCTTCAAAAATCTCTTTATTACCCTTTAAATTATTTTATAAGTGCTTAACAAAATTGTTTAGCACAAATAACCTAGACTCTAACTATCACCCAATCAATCTTTTTACTATTTTTATTAGTATTTGTTATTACAAAGTCTTTAAATCTGTAATTAACAAACTTTTAATTTCTAATCTTGGTCTAACAAATTACTTTCTGACAATCAATATCAATTTTGATTCCCTCATTCTACTGCTAAATTGATGATATTTGTTACAAAAAGGTTTTACTGTGCATTAGATGGATGCAGTGAGACAAGGGCTATTGGTCTTGGTATAGAAAAGCTTTTAATAGTCTGGTATGATGGTTTTCTCCATAAGCTTGTTTTATACAATGTATCAAGGAAAATTATTGAATCATTTCTTCTTAATTGCAGTAATAAAGTTGTCCTTAATGAACAACACTCTTCTTTAGTTTCAGTAACTTATGGGGTGCCTAATTTTTATTAATGATATTCTTAATAAAATCACCTCCAAAATAGATCAATCTTAAAAAAGAAGTCATTACATTTAGATCACTTAAAGCAACCAGGCAATCTTAAATCTGATCTCTCTTCTAACTATTTTCACAGATTATTGTTAATTTATTATTTTTTGTCTTTCATTTAAATCGTATATCTAGTTCATTGCAAAGTTGGAGTATTCTTGCTCTTGATTTCATTCTATATTAGTATAAAACTATTACTTATCGTTGTATTGTCATATTTATATATGACATATGCTTTATAACATTTTATAACTTTTAAAAACTAATTATGACTTTTCAACAAATTTTTGTTAAGAAAACAAAGTAAAATATGCAAGTTTGTTTTGTACCTGTACCAAACTATTTCTTTTGACAAATTCAAAAAGCTGAATAAATCATTACAGCCATGACTATTATTGATTAAAATATTTTTTAAATTATATTTACTTTTTGTTTCACCTAATTTTTTTATTTAGTATTTGGACAAAGTATTGCTTAATGGGCTTTACACTGAGCAGTATTATAATGGGGATAATATACCTGAAATTGAAAGAGGTTATGTTTTATTTGAAAACAAATTGTTGGGTTTACCAAGGCTTCGTCAAGTTCGAGTAAAGAATGATTCGTGTTTGTAAGTAATTTGAATTCATTAATAAGTATTGTAAAAATTATGATAATCAACTAGTTAACAAACATTTTTTGATTTTTTTGAGATTTTCAATTAAAGTAATTTTTTTAGTAGGTTCACATGAGTAAGTAATATTTAATCATGAGTTAGAAACTAATTTTTACATGAGATAATAAGTAATCTCTGATCTATGAAAAATCAAGAATAATACAATAGTATCTTTTGAGTACCAAAATACACTTTGATGATTTTTGAAATCTATTTATAAATTAGGATCCTATGTAAAATAATACAATTTTACTTTTTAAAAATTAAATTCCTTAAAGCAGAGGCATTATTAACAGCATTTTTTGTGGGTATTTTTGTTCCATATGATTGATACAAATACATGAAAATTCAGACAAATTAGTCTCAATGAGCTATAACAATAATGTTAATTGTTCAATAATAATAAAATCTAAAATAAAAAATTAAAACAATCTTATGTAAAAATGGACTTGAGTTCTCGGAAGCTGCCAGGCAAAATTGTATTTTAAAAAAAAAAACTGTCAGTAAAGCTGAAGAGATTTCTTTATTAAAATGGTTCTCATCAAGTTAAAAAGTTTAGAAAAATAAAACAAAAAAATAAAAACTGGTTGATGCCACTTGCTGCCTAGGATTATTTCTAGGTTGAAGCTCCTTGCTGCCTAGTTGTAAACTTAATCTTTTTGAAATTACAAGAAAAAATTAGTAGATTTAATTAAAAATTTTATTTTTAGCATCCTGTCAAGTAGTTGGTCCAGATATTTGTCACTGTTCCAAGAAAAAAGTTTAAATATGCTATGCCTTAATTGTTTTAAAGAATTCAAATTTTACAGAGTTGTTTCTTAAACTAAAAGAAATATCTGTTGTTGTTGACAGTATAAAAATAAAACTTGCGTCAGAAAGAAGCGCTCTTGCTGTTAAAATGTATGGAGACCTATCCCATAAAAGGCAGATAAGAAATAAAACCATATGGAAAGATAAGAAATAAACCATATTAAATAAATAAATCATGTTTATTTATAATAAACATGATTTTAGTTTAAAGGTACTATAAAATATGATTTTATAGATGAGAAACTATGCTTGATGATTCAGAATACAGAATCTTCTAACTTCTATGATGATATTACAAATAGGCTATAGTACTTGGTAGGTTTATGTTATATACAAACCTCTTTGCTGCTTGGAATTTTTATTTACTTTTAAAATTACTAAAAATTACTAATTTTGTAAGTTTCTGTCAGTTCAACACAAATCTTTCTGATAATTTTAAATTATCAGAAAGATTGATATTTATGTTAAATTTATCAAAAAATACATTGAAAAATATTACTGTATATTAATAATTTAATAAATATTGGTTTTGATTCAACAATTTTATTTTGTCATGTAATTTATATTTCTACATATTATTAGTTACTTTAAAACAATACTTTATTATTATTTAAATGAATTTTTTTATTTATATGTTTATATATTTATATAAAAACATTAAATAATAATATTTTATCAAATGATTTTAACATTTTCAATAATTTGATTATTTTTGTAACATGTAAAATCAAGAAAAGATTGATACGCAAGTCTTTTGAATTAGTGTTGTTTTTATTTTTATGTTTTTATTACTTTTTATTCTCTTGAGAATAAAAATTTGTTCATAAAGTACATAAAAATAAGTATTACATGAGTTTAACTCTATAAGTTTTAATCAAGATAAAACTGTTTTTATAATTGTTTATGTGACACAATGATTGCATTTAGGTCTATATATTGCAGAGTTATGTAGACGTGGAAGATGGGATAATAGAAACAGATAGTAGATAATGTCCTTGGGTGAGAATAAGCAATGAATGTAAAAGCTATTCAATAGAAGGAAAAATTTGTTTAGCTTTACTCACTGCTCAGGGAGAGGGAAAACCATAACTCATGCTCTATTCATTCTTAGCAAATGATAAAATAATGGCCTATGAAAATATCATACTATATAAAATAAATATATATTGTAAGAAAAATAATTGTTAATGATAGTTTGGATAATATAAATAAAAACTCGCCAAGCTATAGTTTCAACATGCAAATGTCAAAAAATGTAGTTTATAAATTGTACTATAGTACATAATTTAATTTAAAAACTGACAACCACCTATGGCACAGCAGATTATTTGGACACTACTCGACTTTCTCTCCCCCTTCTTCTCATTTTTGTTTTTATGATTGATTATGATAAAATATATTACACTGATTCAGAATCATAAAAAAGCATAGGTCTGAAAACTTGAGGAAAGACTCTAATAGTACTTAAAACTTGAGGAGAGTACTCTAAGGTTGCTTAATAAAACAAATAATTTCTTAATTTTTGAAAACAGTGTTGAAATGTTTTTAAAAAAGATGGTATTAACATTTTTAATGTGGTTTTTTTATACTTTAACTTCAAATTAGTGTTCTTTCCTCAAGTTTTCAGCTAAATAAAATCAATGTTTTTATATGATTCTGAATCATAATCAATCACAAAAACTAGAGGAGGGGGGAATATGAATATTGTTAATATTACAAATATATATTATAAACTTAACAAAGTGGTAAAGGTCATGCATATAAGAGGTAAAAAAATGTTGGTGGCATTATAACCAATTAGAATTAAGTAATGTATGATAGGAGATCCCCCTCCTCAGAAGGATTGCCATTGATACTCTGCGCTCACCAATGACATTTCAAAGAGCCCAAGACCTGCACTAAGGCCACTGATCAAGGGCATATCCTTGCAACAGATCTCACCTCCTGGACTTCTTTTTTTTTATGTTATGCAAGTCAATATTGCAATATAATTAAACCTTACTAAGATGAACAAAAAACTGAGACCCCATCTGTAGTTAAGTATAGCTCCAACATTTTTAAAGATCTCACAAAGTTGATGAGGGATGCACGCCGTATAGCTGATTAAACATTTTTTAAAGTTTAAAAAATATTTTGTTAATTATGTAAAAGGTAAGCTGTGGTTATTAATATAAATATTTAAAATTATTTTCCTTATTAAAGCAATAAATAACTTTTCCTTTAGTTTAAAAATTTGTTTAATTTAAATAGTTCTTTAATATAACATCACATATTTTAGTATACTTATAATAAAGTTCATTAGAATCAATCTTCAGTTAATATAACATCACATATCATTTATTTATAATAAAAGTTCCTAAGAATCAATTTTCAGTTAATTTTACACTAGTTTAAATTTAATATTTTTATATGTTGAGATTGTGTTTTAACTTTGATTTCATTTAGGGTCCACCCATTCTTCAAGAATAGCGTTTATGAATGTTATGCCCCATATTCTTCTGGAAATGAATTTAAAGAAAATATTGAAAGTTTCAATCAAAAGTATATATTTAATTTATTAAATTTACATTAACTATATTTTATTTTAGTATTTTATTTTGAATAAACTATATTTTATTCAATATGTTACATTTTACTTGAATTTTCACAGGTCTAAATTTAGATTTTTTTTAAGTAAAGTGTTGCAAATTGTTTCATTATAAGCTATTGTTACTTTTTATTATAAGTTAATGTAATTTTTTCTTATAAGTTATTAATGTTTAAAAGAGTTGTTTATTTTTTTTATATGCATTCATTTTGATTGCATAATTATGTTTTATCATAATCATGCTTTAGAAAAATTGTGTTGCTGTTTTTTTCGCATGCTCTTTAAAAAGTAAACAAAGCAACTCATCTATTTATACTAGCACTCGATATTGTTTTTCAAAGCTTGTCGATCAAATGTAATTTTCACAAAAACAGGTTATTTTCCCTTAAATTTTTCAAAATTTCCCTAAAAATAGCCGATCATTGATCGGCCGTTATTTGGAAATTATATTTAAATTATTTATAACTTTTATTTGAAACAGACTTCTAAATAGCTGAAAAGTTTGATATTATGCATAATGTGAGACTTTAAATTCAACGCATGTTCTAATTTGCATAACTTCTCTGATTTGATCCAGTCGTAATGTAGCTGTTAAATTTTTCAGCAGATTGATTTGATCATTAAGATCAGTGACATGAATTTATTGTCTCACATTGGATTTTCTTTTCTGTCTTGGTGAGTCTTTGAGCTTTGGAACAAAGTTTGAAGTTGTTCGACATTTTAAGGAAGCAAGAAGACATAACTTTGTATCATTGGGAGTCTGTTCGGCTGTCTTCAGATGCAATTTCCATAACATCATCACTGTCACCTGTTACTGGATAAAGTAAAAAAATGATTAGGCCAGTTTCTTTTTTTGCTTCTTCAATAATTTTTTTATTTGATGAGAATAGGAATGGGGATACTTTCGGTTCTTCAAGAACTTCTGGATTGTTGAGAAATTTGAGCAAACAAACAGATAAGATTAGATGTCTTTTATGAATATCTATTTGAATTTCTTCAATCAAGTGACCACAAATAAAACTTTCCTTCATTCACAATTCCTCCAACAAAATTTTTAATGCATCTTCTGCAATTTTCAAGTCCGAATCATTATCAATCATGGCATCCATAGCCATTTTACATAGTTGAAGAGTTGCTACTAATTCAGAAATGGTTTCTATATAATCAGCCCAATCATGTCTAAATGCGTCAAGAGTTTTTTTGATAGCTGGCATCATGTCATTGAAAGTTTGTAGCATTTTCAATCAAATGTTTCATTATGTTCTGACATCGAGAACCAGCAATTTGGAAGAGATTGAGCATTTTCTTTAAGCTCAATGACTAATTTAAGTTTGTATTTTAATTTTTTTACAATAGTTTGAACATCTTTGAGAGTTTTAGTACTAGACAAATCAGGAGTGTACTCAAATGCTTCTTCATATTTGTTTTCTTTGTCATAATTTACGTCAGCTTTATTTTTCTCTTCATCTTCTTTTTTTTGCTGAACTACTCACGCTTGGTGAGTTGCAAAAACTCTGAGATGTGCATGCTAACATGTCACTCTCTGTATCTGATTCTTCTTTGCTCTGGTCTGTTAATGAATTCTTATTTGCTCAATCTGTAATTATTTTTTTAGACAGATTCCATGATCTTAACAAATTTGATGTTGTTGTAAGAGCTGGCCGTATTTAGTGCAAACACTTACACTAAATAGGCTTGCTCATCTATAGTTTGACCAATGCAATCTCGGTCAGGATCAATGCCGAAGGTCATTAATTGATGCTTTTGCAACCTCAAAAGGTTTTAGCATCACATTCTTTTCCCATTTCAATCATACCAAGATTTTGGTTGTTATTGTTGGGGCCAAAAATGGCAATATTGGTGGAACTTCCATAAATAAGTATGAACTTGTTTTGTGTTGTTTGCTTGATGAATTTGTCCTTTGCACCACCAAAACACAATGTACATTCAACTTGAAACTTGTCATTTTTCGAAACTAGACAGTAGTTTTGCCACTTTAAATAAATTCCTCTTGCAATTTTTTCCATTTCAATATTTGAATCTGTTTAATTTAAAAAATCATTAAAGTTGCAATTGTTATGCTAAATGTCATAAATTAAATTTATTGACTTTAGGACTATGGCTTTTATTCCATTCAATTGAGAATTCCTCTTGCGGAATTAATCTCTGAGGAAATAGTTTAGCAATCATTATATAGAGTTTCTCATATAGTTCTCCGAAGGCATTGCTTAGTTTGCAATCGTTAATCATTGTTCTTATTAAGTATTAGAACTTTATTTAGATTATCCAGAGGGAATCGATTTCATAACAATCATTATGTGCAAAAGTACTTTCTATTTTGTAACTAAAAAGTACATTCATCATACTGTACTTTTTATTTTTACTGAAGTATTTTGCTTTAGTACTTTTAACTTTTTTTTTTTTACTTTTTGAGTTAGTACTTTTCTTTTTTACTTAAGTGTTGTTAAAAAATAACAACCCCAACCCTAAAAATTTATGCTGAGGACTCTTGTTTACTCAAAAATGTTGCGACTCTTCTCTCGTTAATTTTTTTTTGAAGGTTTTCGATATTTTTCAGTAATCTTGGTTTTCATATTTTTCACATTTTCTTGGTATTCTGAGACCATGATTTCCAAGACAAGTGAAATCTGAAAGTATAGCGCTAAATAAATTGTACAAAATGTTATCATAAAGAAAAATAATCTATGTATTACTATTTCAGTTGAGATATTTTTTTTAGAAAATTTTTATATTATTCAAAATGTTAACTAAACAGCAAAAAGTGCAATTTTGCATGTTTGAGTGGAAATTTGCTTTTAAATTGATTGAATATGAATAAAGGCTTTTATCATTTTTAAGAATATTGAGGCTAATAAGAGGCTATTGCTTAGTTGAATAAGAGAATAAGAGGCTATTGCTTAGTTGTTAAATAGTGTACTGAGTACTATCTATACTTGAGTCAAGTTCTTTATAAATTTAAAATGACTAAAGTACCTAAAACTAAAAAACACAAAAAACCATCGTCATCACCAAGTTCTCTAAACCTATCATTTACTAATAATTGTGGTCTTCGAAGTAACTTTTCTTCTGTTGAGTCTTATCTCTTGCAAAGTTCACCAGACCTACTTGCTCTTTGTGAGACTAATTTGAGTTTGGCTGTCCCATCTTGTGATCTTAGTGTTGATGGTTATCTTCCTTTAATTCGTAAAGACTCCAATAATCACATGCTTGGCCTGGGCATCTACATTCGTAAGAACTCACCCATTTGTCGTGAAACTAGGTTTGAATCTACAGACTATTCATTTATGTGCTTTCGTTTAGCACAACTTCACTCTATCGCCTTTCTCTTTGTTCTATATCGCTCTCCCTCATCCCAAGATTGCACTATTCTTGATGTTATTTGTGATCAAATTGACCAAGCCCTCTCTCTTTATCCATCGGCCAATATCGTCGTTGTTGGTGACTTTAATGCCCATCACACCGATTGGCTTGGCTCTAGTGTCAGTGACTCTGCTGGCGTTAAGGCCTTCAACTTTTGCCTTTCTCAATCTCTAACTCAAATAGTCAACTTTCCAACTCGTTTTCCAGACAACCTTAATCATTTACCTTCTCTACTCGACTTATGTCTTGTTTTGGATCCTAGTCAGTGCTCAATTTCTCCACATTCACCCTTAGGTACTTCTGATCACGGTTTGATCTCTCTAAAACTATTATCAAATTCTTTTACTTCATCAGAATCCCCCTATCATCGTACCACATACAACTACCTTAAAGCTGACTGGGACTCTTTCCGTGATTTTCTTCGTGATGGCCCTTGGGTAGAAATCTTTCGTCTTCCTGCTGACAAATGTGCTTCTTACATAACTTCGTGGATTCAGGCTGGCATGGAATCTTTTATTCCCTCTCGACGATTCCAGGTCAAGCCTCACTCTTCTCCTTGGTTTTCCTCACATTGCGCTGCAGCAATTTCTAATCGAAACCGTTACTTCCATATCTATCAGCAAAACAATTCTCCAGAAAACAGACATCTGTTCACTATCGCCAGAAACCATTGTAAAAAGGTTTTGTCTGACGCCAAAGCTCGCTATTCCCAGGTCATTAAATCTCGTATCTCATCACAAAAATTAGGCTCTCGAGACTTCTGGAGAATCTTTAACAGTATCAATAATAAGGGCAAATCTGTTATTCCTTCTCTCTTGTATGGTTCAGACTTTGTCACCTCACCTAAAGACAAAGCTGAATTGTTTGCTAAGAACTTCTCATCAATATCATCTCTCGATTCCACTAGTTGCGTTTTACCTGACATAGCCGTCAAACAGGTTGATCCCTTGCTTGACATTCGCATCACTTCAGCTTCTGTATCTAAAGTAATTTCCTGCTTAGACTCTTCAACAGCTTGTGGTCCTGACAACATTCCTGTTGTAGTCTTGCAGAGGTGTTCTCCGGAGCTTTCATCCATACTTTCTAAACTATTTAACAAGTGCTTATCAGAGTCTTGTTTTCCATCATGCTGGAAAGCAGCATCTGTTATCCCTATTTTCAAAAATTCCGGAGAGCGATCTGATTCATCTAACTACCGTCCCATTAGTCTTCTTCCTGTCATAAGCAAGGTTTTTGAATCTTTAATCAACAAACACTTAATCTCTCATCTTGAATCAAATAACTTACTTTCTGATCATCAATATGGATTTCGGTCTTCTCGTTCTACAGCTGATGTGCTAACAGTAATAACCGATAGGTTTTACCGTGCATTAGATAGAGGTGGAGAGGTTAAGGCTATCGCACTTGACATTTCTAAAGCTTTTGATAAAGTTTGGCATGCTGGTCTTCTCCATAAGCTTTCTTCTTATGGTGTAGCTGGTAACGTCTTTAAGATTATTGAGTCCTTTCTTTCCAATCGTAGTATAAAAGTTGTCCTCGATGGACAACACTCTTCTTCACATCCTGTAACTTCAGGGGTTCCTCAAGGTTCAATCCTTGGCCCTATACTCTTTTTAATTTACATTAACGATCTTCCAGATATTCTCACATCTAAGGTGGCATTATTCGCTGACGACACTACCATTTACTCTTGTCATGATAAGAAGCCTACACTCTCTGATTGCTTGGAGGGGGTATCTGAGCTTGAAAAGGATCTCACTTCTGCTACAGCATGGGGCTCACAGTGGCTGGTGAACTTTAATTCAGATAAAACTCAATTTTATTTGGCCAATCGTTATCGTAATAATTTAGATCTTCCTATATTTATGAATGGTAATGTACTAGATGAGTCATCTACCATTCATCTTCTAGGATTAACTCTTACTTCTGATCTTTCTTTTAAACCGTATATCAAATCCATTGCAAAATTAGCATCTGCTAAGGTTGCATCTCTTTATCGAGCTCGACACTTTCTTACTCCAGATTCTATTCTCTATCTTTATAAATCTCAAATCCGTCCCTGTATGGAATACTGTTGCCACATCTGGGGCGGATCTTCTAATGATGCTCTTTCTCTTTTAGACAAGGTGCAAAAACGAATTGTAAACATAGTTGGACCTGCTCTGGCAGCCAATCTCCAACCTTTGTCACATCGTCGTAATGTTGCTTCTCTTTCTCTTTTCTACAAATACTATAATGGGCACTGCTCTAAGGAGCTAGCGTCCCTTGTGCCATCTACTAAAATTCATTACTCGCCATTCAATTAAGTCTCATCCTTTTTCTGTGACTGTTCCTAAGTGCTTCAAAAACTCTTATTCTTCTAGTTTTTTTCCTCGAACATCAGTTCTTTGGAATTCGCTTCCTTCATCTTGCTTTCCTGATTCATATAATTTGCAATCTTTTAAGTCATCAGTCAATCGTTATCTTGCTCTACAGATTTAGTCTTTTCTCTTCCAGTAACTTCCAACTCTTATAGTGGTTGCTTGCAGCCTTGTTGGAAGTGAAGATGTTAAAAAAAAAAAAAAAAAAAAAAAAGAATACCTTTTTATGAAATGAATCTCATAAAAAGGTATTCTTAAAAATGATAAAAGCCTTGGTCCCAATAGTCTACCAACATTTCTTCTAAAACTGGTACCTCACATTATAACCAAACCACTATGTTTGATGATGAATAATTCTTTCAAAAATGGTATTTTTCCAGAAGCTTTTACGATAGTCAAAGTAATTTCTGTACACAAAACCAGTTCTCTTCTAGACTACTCTCCAATTATTGACCTATTGCTTTTCATTCCAACCTAAGTAAACTGTTTGAAAAAGTTATGTTCCAAAGACTCGTTTATTTTTTGGAGAAATAAAAATGTCTATACATCAATATGGTTTTTGCAACTAACACTCAACAACTCATTCATTAATAGAAACAAAGATTCCACTATGGCTATTGAGCAAAGAAAGTTAGACAAGCCATCAATAATAAACCCTTTGTGTGTGGAGTGTTTATTGACATAAAAAAAGCATTTGATACAGTTGAGCACACAATCTTCCTAGAAAAACTGCAAAAGGTATTCCTTTTCTCTGGTTTCCCTTTTATTTTTGTAGTAGAATAAGATTTGTTTCAAATAATGGTACCAACTCAGAACTAGCTAAATATTTTTAACAGTGTTCCCAAAAGCCTCAGTTTTAGGACAGTTACTTTTTCTTATTTTTATCTATGATTTAAATGTTTCACTTGAATTTTCTACTGTGTATCACATTGCGGATGACACCAACTTGCTGTTAAATAAAAAATCACTTAAAAACTTTAATAAAGTATAAATCACGATCTAGCTAATATTTTTCAATGTTTCCATTCCAATAAATTATCCCTTAACTCTAAAAAAACAGAAATTTTTATATTTAAATCTGTTCAAACAAAAATAAGCAATTAAATTTCTGATTAAGTGGGCAGAAAATAAATACAGTTAACTCTATTAAATATCTTAGAATCAAAATAGACTCTAATTTATCTTTTGCATCACATCTTCAAAACTTAGCATTGAAATTAGGCAGATCAAATGGCATGTTTGCTAAAATCCATTTTTATGTTAATCAACTTTGCCTAATATATATCATGTATTTTTTTACTCTTATCTCAGATATGATTGTCAAATTTGGGTACAAGCAGCTTGCAAGACTAACACGTCTCCAAAATAAAGCTCATAAGATAATTTGTTTCCCACATACTACTTCAAACTGTAGCATACTTTATTATTTTTTAAATATATACTTTATTTTTATCAGCTATCAAATTGCTTTAGCCTATCAAAATTGCAATAGCCTTCTTGTTACATTTATCAAGAGCTGCTCGCAACTTTAAGTTTTCTATTATTTTTATTTACTCCTACTTGTATTATAAATTATTATTATCATTTTATTATTATTGAATTTTACAGGTGTTTAGTTCTTATTAGTACTTATTACTATTTGTAAATAACCTTGATGTAAAATATTTATTCAGAATATATTTGATTTGATTTTGATTAACAAAAATCTGAAGATGAATATTTTGGCAAAAATTAGGACAAATCCTAATATTTCTGAGCTAGATTTGGTATTGAAGTGCAGAAAAAAGGTCCAGACTATCAAGAAGAAGCATAAAATCAAGTTCTTCAAGATGTTTAAAGCCCCAAATGGCAATGCTGAAGTAAATTTAGTGACAAGAAGTTGCGCAGGAAAATTATAAAAACTATAATGTTGAAAAAAAAGTATACTTATGGATAATTAAACTTATGTGAATTTAATTTCAAAATTAAAAAGCCAGGACATCATTTTTATTTAGGATTCTGTAGGAAAAAAGTAATTTTAAAACAATAAAACTAAAAAAGTTCCCCCAAAATTTATGGTTTGGCAAGCTATATGTCGATGTGAATTGAAAACACAAAGTTTCATCACTAGTTTTACAATAAATAGTTTAAATTATTATAAATTTTTTAAAAAGAGTACCTTAAGAAGCACTTATTGACACTGTGGAAAGCCCTGATGGTAATGCAATCTTTTGGCATGACCAAAGCATCTTGACATTACTCTAAATTCCTATTATACCTCTACAATACCAATAGTATTGATTTTATACCTAGAACACATAATCCTGCAAAGTGAACATAGTCCAATTGAGCAATATTGGAAGATTAATAAAGTCAAGTCACATTAAGAAGTTTAAGAAAGCAAAATCAATTACTGACTTTAAGAAGAAGTGGGGTAACACACACAAGAAGTGGGGTAACACACACAAGAAGTGGGGTAACACACACAAGAAGTGGGGTAACACACACAAGAAGTGGGGTAACACACACAAGAAGTGGGGTAAAATCACCACAGAGTATGGATCTTTTCTAGTGCAAAATCTTATGGCTCCCATCAAGAGAAAAATTAAAAATTTTTATCATCCTGAAGAATTTAAATTTTTTTTTCTTTATTCATTTTTGTTCTAGACTTAATAAGCGTTCAATAAAAAATAGTCAAGTTTATAGCTCATTCAAATCTTTTTTAATTCAGAATAAAAAAAGTATCGGTTTTTTAATTCAGAATAAAAGTGTCAGTTTTACTCAACTAAACCTTTACCAACCAACTAGGTTGATAAATTTATGATATAATGAGATTTTTGTTTACTCAAAGAAGGATCTACTCATTTAGTATAAATTGCTTCCTTTATTTTTATTTGTTTTTATTTGTGGCAGTATCCAAAATCTCAAAACATTTGTAATTAGTTTTTACAATTAATGTATTTTTGAGCACTGTGACTCATTATAAGCCACATTTTTATAGTGATTTGTCGTCTAATAAAATTACAGATGATCTGTAAACAGAGTTGACTAAACAGTCATCTAGGGATCAGATAACGCTATTTCTTTAACTGCATTTTAAACCAATCAGAAAACTAGCTAATTCTAATTCTGCATTAGCCAAATCTTACTATTTCTGTTGTGAGAAAAAAAAAAATGACATGTAAAAATTGTATGATGATCATCTCTTGTTTCAAAATCAGGCTCAAGGAATCTAGAAAGCTTGTTGAGCTCTTCTACTTTTATATCTCTTACCTATATCTATTTTTTTATTAAAAGCTATTTTTCTAGTTCAACAGAGTAGTTAACACATATGTATAGTCTATAGAAACTATTTTCATATAAAAAAACCCTTTCAGTGTATTGTGCACTGTATTGAGTGATTGCTTTGATGTAACATTTTGTCTCATGAGATGAATCTTATTATGTGAAGATCTCAGCCTGAGAAATGGTATTAAATACAAATACATCATTGACATGGTTTCAAAAAAAGCTTCAACACCACTGTTTTTATTTTTATTTTATTTTATTTATTTTTTATTGTAGGGTAAGTTTCATTCCAAAACAGAATTTAGCAAAAAAAAGTCAAACTAAATTTTAACTTGCTGAAAATAAATGTACTAACATTCTTTTCTCTTGACATTATGAATGTTTGACCTCTACCTCTACAAAATGTAACAAAAAATAAAAAGCTGTTTCAAAAAGTGATTTAAAAAATAAAAAATAAGCCTAAATAAAAACTACTCAAGGTTTTTATACATTTTAAATATTCAATTGAAGAATGAATTATTACTTTGTTTGAAGATCTTTAAACTTTTTTCATCAAAACCACCACCATTGTATGATTAAAATCAGTTGATAAAAGCTTATGTACTGGTTCTAGACGTTACTTATAAAGTTTTATTTTGTGACATTGTTTTTTATAAAGTATATTATGTATTTAAAATTATATACTTAAAGAAATATACCTATAAATTTGATATTAAAATTTTATATTTTAGTGGAATATATCATTCAGAAGCAGAAATTAGTGGCAGATCTTTTTCAGGGCAAGTATCAACATATGGTGGCGGTGGCTATATTGCATTACTAAACACCACAAATGATGATTCAAATTCTACTATACAAAATCTTATGGTAAATTTTTTTTTTTTTCTTTTGTATTTTTAGATTATATAAAAATTCTTAATTTATTTTTTCAAACTTTATGAACCATGTTTTTTTAATTTATTTTTTCAAACTTTATGAACCATGTTTTTTTAATTTATTTTTTCAAACTTTATGAACCATGTTTTTTTAATTTTGTATAAAAGCAATTTGATAGTTGTTCTAAAAATAAATACTTTATAAATCCATAATTTGAATGATTTGATAAAATTTAAAATGGTTATAATTTTGTAACAAGGATGTGAGAAAATATATATATAAAAAAGGTAAATAGTATTGAAAAAATATCATTTTCAAACTACAACTATTGCTGCAGTACACATTAGAAATTTGTATGAAACTAAATGTGTCAAACTGTTAGCATAATGATAGAAATTCAAGTGCTTCAAGATTTAATTGTATTGAAATTTTGTTTTCTTAGAAAATGCGATGGATTAATCGAGGCACAAGAGCTGTTTTTATTGATTTTACCGTTTATAATGCTAATATCAACTTATTTTGTGTTATCACGTAAGTGGTTTATTTGAAGATAGCTTGCATAGCTGTTTGTATTTTTTTTTTTTTAAATAACTAATATTTAAAACTTTCTAAGTTTATACTTCTGCGATTGTTTTAGATTGTTGTTTGAGTTTCCAGCAACTGGAGGTTGCATGGCATCAGCCACCTATAGATCATTAAAATTATTGCGCTATGTTACTGATTCGGATTACTTTGTGATGGGTTGTGAATATATATTTGTTGTATTTATTCTGTATTACTTAATTGAAGAGCTGCTTGAGATTCAAAAGAACAAGTTATCTTATTTTTATGACGTGTGGAGTATTTTTGATCTTCTTGTTCTTTGCATTGGAATTTTTTGTGTCGCTTTTAACATCTACAGAACAATATCAGTTGGAAAATTATTGCAGGACTTATTGGAAAATCAAGACCAATATGCAAATTTTGGTTTTTTAAGTGAATGGCAAACTCGATTCAATGATTTTGCTGCTGTTGGTGTTTTTATTTCATGGATAAAGGTTAATATAATATGTTTTGTGTTTTCCATATTTATTTTTGATTATTATTATTTTTTTTTATGTCAAAAGAGTTTCAATGTAATAAAAATAGTCACTGCTTTTATTAAAAATATGTTAATAAAGCACATTTACCTTTGTTTTAAGAGAATTATCTTTATGCATTTCAATTTAAGTCTTTTCTTTGGTGGTTCTGGCTAAGGCTCCAAACTATTAGAAATCCAAATTATCTAAACTATCTTTTTTTTTCAAAGTAAGTTTGCTAATATAAAATGCTAATGACATTCCAAAGTTTTCTTTATTATTTAGGATTATTTCAGTTCTGTTGCGTCTGGTACAGCTTATTAATACAGCCTAAAGTTAATTTTTAATTATTTCAACTTAGTTAAACCTGCAGGTTTTAAAACCCTGGCTTATTTCAACTTATAATTTTTTAAGTTAAAATAAACCAAATTGTATATTGTTGAAGTATTTCAGCCATAAAATTTTTCAAAAATTTTTTGTAATTATTTTAAATTTGTCCACAAAAGCTCTTACAATTCTAACTTAAATATAAACTCAATTTGCTTTACTAGAAATTCAAATCATCAAAAAATGTCTTTAAGTTCAGTTTGTTCAGTTTTTTTACCAAAAAGTTTGTTAGCACCAAAAAGAAAAAAAAAACATTAAGAGTGTTAAAAGCATCAAAATAAAAAAATTTCAAAAAGTTCCACAAATGTGTTTAATGAATGTTTTATACATGATTTTTGTTGTTGTTGTTGTTCACCTTCCCAACGCCAAGAGAGCCATTGCAATCAAGGAAGCTACTTTTTGTGGTTACAACCCTCTCTCAACTCTTTAACTCCAAAAAACACGAACCTTGGCAAACAAGGCTGCTGCGCGGAGAAATAAGTTGAGCACTGTACTACCAGAGACATGGTGGGGATCAAGCTTGAAACTTCTCGCTTATGAAGCGAGCTCTACCACAATACTAATACTGCATTATGCTTCCTAAAAAATGTCAGCATGTTGAGATAAATGTGATTTGCATTAAAAAACAATTGAAATAGGTAAGGAATAAGATCTTTTATATTAAAAAAAAAAAATTGATATATATATATATATTTTTTTCAATTTTGTAACTAATTGTTTGTTTCTCTCTAAGAATCTAAATATATTAGTTGTTTAATAATTAGACTTAATTAATTTTTTTGTTTTTAGTTTATATTTAGTGTCTCTGAATCTACACTTGTATAATTGGGTTTCCATAGTGACATTTCCTCTGTTAAATATAACATTTTTTTTATAACATTGTTTTATAGATCAGAGCTGAGTTATTTTGTAGTGATACTACCACTCAGAGAATTGCAATTCACTATCAGTTTACACACACCCTCACTCCACACCCCATCACCCATATTCAAATTTAAATTAGGATTTATATCAGAGTTTTCCATCTCTAAGTTAAGTTTTCTTCACCAACATCAATCAGAAGCTCCATTTATTCTCTGTTTTCGACCCTTTTTACTCATTCATATATATAATAATAATGTTAGTTATTTTTTGCTAGACAATGCTCTGTCTATGACAGTATATTTTTATGCTCACATCGGTTATTTTTTAAAGTATAAAGCATGTATTAAAAAATTACTAGAGTAAGCTTAAAAAAATCATAAAAAACTCTGTAAAACCAAAAAAAAATTTTTTCCTTTATTAAAGCAGTTAATAAACAGTTACACAATTTTGTAATTTGGTTGGATAAATTAGGCAATATTTATTGTATGATATAATATTGATAATATTATTTAGACAGCTGACATTAAAGTGATTCCTATTAAAGATTAAGTGCACCTTGTGTGCTTATGTTACTACAGAGACATGTAGTCATTTATGACTAAACATTGTTATTATGCTCGTCTGAAAAAAAAGTAAATTTTTGCATTCATATTAATAAGAAGTTGTTTAGAGTGAGAACAAGTTGAACTTTGAAGTTTATTACTGTTGCCACATGTTTTTGAACTTTTATGAGGCATTAACCAACAAGTTTATAATATCTCATCTTAAATATTTTCTTATCACTTTTTGATAATAAAAAAATTTAAACCCACTTTCAAAAGTTTTAATTTTTTTTTTTCTAACACTGATTTGTTACTATGGCAATCACTTAGAGGTTTTACTTAGTTACTAATGGTAATGACTTAGAGGTCTTACTTGGTGTTATATGCATGTTGCATGAAAATTAAGGGTATTGCTCCTGAATTTTAATGTCTGGCATGCTTATCTCTTTAAGTGATATTTTATTTAAAAATAACAAACCCACTTGTGATTTCAGCCAAGTATATATATCATAGGAAAAATTTATTGAAATTGCTGTTGCCTAATTTATCCTAATTATGCGATATAAGGATTTTATCCTATTTATGTGATAGAAGGATAGTAATATCCTTATCTCATACATTCTTCAACATTAAAGACATTGATGATAGCTTCATGTTTTTTTGTTGCTTTTTATTAAACTCCTCCAACCAACTATGTTGACCAAACAGATTATATTATTTATACATCGTATCAGTTTATATTTATTTCTGTCACTATTTAGATCTTCAAGTTCATAAAATTCAACAAAACAATGTCACAGCTACAATCAACTTTAGCTCGTGGTGCAAAAGACATTGCTGCATTTGCAGTTATATTTATGCTTGTTTTCTTAGCATATGCTCAATTAGGTTATTTACTTTTTGGCTGTCTTGTACAAGATTATTCAACGATTCTGAGCTGCATGTAAATAGTTTTTGGATTTTTCTAATTTTTACTTTTTTCACTAGTTCTATTTATCTGCACTAACTATCAATTTTTATGTTTTATGTTTAATATTTTTTTGTTGTTTTTGTTGTTGCTTTTTGTTTTTTCCTTACTTGTTATTTACTTCATTTTTTTTTTATTTTTTTTTTTTTTAAGTTACTCATTGTTTCGCATCATTCTTGGAGATTTTACCTTTTCTGACCTCCAAAATGCGCAACCAACATTGGGTCCCATATTTTTTATCACATTTGTGTTTTTTGTGTTCTTTATTCTTTTCAACATGTTTGTGGCTATAGTCAATGAAACTTATGCAGAAGTAAAAATAGAAATTGCATTGCAGAAAGATGAATTTCAGCTGGGTGATTACTTCAAGAGAGGGTACAATAATATGATGACTAAGCTGAAGTTAAAGAAAGAAAATATTGTTAACATACAGGAAGCCCTTCAATTTTCCGATAAAAATAAAGACAAAACTGTGGACTTTGAAGAATGGAGATTAGAACTTAAAAAGTATGTTTTATTTTTTTATTTTTTTGAAACTTTTTTTTATTGATTTGTTCAAATTGTATTGCTTTTAAATGTTTTTAGACGGGGTCATTCTGATGTTGAAATTGCAGCTGTTTTTTCAAAATATGATAATGATGGAGACCGCATTCTTAATGAAGAAGAGATTAGTAAAATGAATAAAGATTTAGAGACGCAAAAGGTAAAGTTTTATCAAAATTAATTATTTGGTCAATTTTAAAAGATAAAAACAAAAGTATAAAGTATATAAATATTGATATGAAAGGAAAATGCTTTGTTGACATTTTAAGATTAAGGGCTATTAATATGATCTGACAATGTAATTATGTTTATGCCATAATTATGCTTTTGTCATAATTATTTCAGTTATGCTTTTGTCATTATTGTGTCAGTTATACTTATGTCAATCATGTTTATGACTGTATGTTAGTGATGTTTTGATAGTGTTTATATAGTGCTTTTTTAGCAAAGATATGTTTTAGATAGTTTTATTTGATAGTGTTTATAGAAGAGATATTTTGTTTGATAGTTTTATTTGATAGATTTGAGTGCTTTATTGCAGAGATATTTTATTTGATAGTTTTGATAATGTTTTTATAGTGCTTTATAGCAGAGATATGCTGATACATAGGCTTATAACATATACAATTTATAGAATTTTTTATAAATAAGATCTCATTTTTGCTTAGGAGTATACATTATGAAAGCATTAAGATTAATTAAGAAATTTATGATGTTCTTTTGCATGAGGACATAGATCATCTCATTACATATTTTCTATTCTATAAATTTTTATTTAAACTATATGAACAATGTTTTAATCTTATCTTGTTTATTAAATGCCTTGTCATTATTATTCTTTTATCAAAATAATTTAATTATTAATAACTACTTTATTAATTATTAATTACAATAAATGCTGATAATAATAAAGGTTATTTGACAAATTACTAAATTTTCATTATAAAATCAACAAGCTGGACATTCACAAAAAAAAATATGGCAGGATATCTTTAAGGTTATTCTTGGTTTAAAATATTCTTTTTTATTTTCAGTAACTTCAGAACTGCCACAATATATGCAATATTGTTTCTTTATCTACATTAACAATCTTCCTGATAATATTATTATAGTTGCTTCAATCAAAAGAGGCATCTATATTTTATAATGGTGTTATTTAGAGTTGCACAAAAAACAGTTTGTTTGTTTTTTAAATAAACAGTTGTTTTTGTTTTTTTTGTTTTGCTTTTTATTTTTTTCAACTCTGGTGGTATTGCTATTAATTTAATAGTGGTGGTATTGCTGATAAAATGTTATTTTTTAGCTGTGTTTGGATGATTGGATAAGTTTTATAGGGCAGAGCTGAATCAATTAAAATAGTTGGTTCTGGTTTTGATTTTTCCATAATCTAAAAATATTTGTCTCCTTGTTCTAGTGCTACTTTTTCTGAATACTTTTTAATGTTATTTACAGCGTAGAAACATGTTTTCTAATATGCTATTTCGTAGGGTTTATTTCTAGAATGCTTTTCTTTAATAATTCATTTACACATCCTAGTGATAAGGAACTTTCTGGAGACATTAAAACAGTCTCTGTGAGTTCTACACAGTTGACCAGATTGTTGACCAAGGAGAATAAAAAGTTGACCAAGGAGAATAAAAAAAGTTTAAACTTTTATACTGATCTCTGGTTGCTTTTTGAAGATTTATTTTGTTGTCCTTTTTTTGTCAGAAGAACTTCATGACACTAATGTAAAAACTGTTTTGAAACAAATCAAATTTGCCATAATTTTGTCTAAAAAGCATATATAGATTTTTTTTTTCTTTATTCTATGTTATAAAATATTTTTATTTTAAATTGAACTAGAAGATATTTAACTGAATAAAAATTGATCAACAAAAAATAACAGTAAACAATATCAAATGATGACAATGTATGCTTAAGCATTGACATGTCATATAGATCCTGTTGCAAATTAAATTGTGAAACGCATACATAGAAATATATGTGTTATGACAGCCTAGACTAATATATTTTATTTCAAATCATTTTCATCAAGTTGATAGTAAAAATATATCTAGTTCAGCTTTAGAAGAGTTCACAGACAGCATTTACCATATCAATTGGTAAAGCATTTTATTCATTCACAGTACAATTATTGAAGAAGCCTTGTTGAAATGAAGAATGGTTGATTTTTTCTTTTTCGATTCTAAGATTATGACCTCTTACTGCTGATTAGAGATGTCCCAAGTACCCAATTCGGTCCCAGTGTTTCTGCAGTTTTACTGGATCCACGCTGAGCATCTGGCACATCTATATATTAAAGTTTCATGAATCAATCATTTTCATTAAACCATTGTTCAATAGCTTGTTAGTAAAGGGATAGTGAGACCACCCCTAAAAATAAAAATGAAGGGATAGTAAGACCACCCCTAAAAATAAAAATGAAGGGGTAGTGAGACCATTTTAGATCTATGATATTTGGCTTGTTAACTTAAATTTGTTTTTTAAGGGAGAGGTGGTTTTGAGACATGATTTTCAAAGTAAATTTAAGTTTAATCATTTTTAGTAAATAGTAATCAAAACTTTATATATATTTTTAAAATCAGAATGGTCTAATATAAATCTAGTTTCTTTATTTTATTATTATTAATTTTTTATTATTCATGTCCCGAAGGTCGAGAGGGCCACTTCAGTCTAAGAGACTGCTTTATTATGACCCTCTCTTAACTCTTTAAATCCAAAACACTAACCTTAACGAACAAGGCCACTGTGCAGAGAAATAAGTTGAGCTAGAAACTTAGAATTTCTTTATGTTAAATGCTTGCAAGGTGGTCTTGAGTAACAAAAAAAACATTTTGGTTATGTTAAAAGTCAAACTTTTCTATCTATATAAAAGTTCTAAACTGACTTAGTACTTTATCTTATTTAAAATCGCCTTTAATGATTTTTTTGAAGAAGTTGTATCTTAACAACTTTGAAAAATGAATAACTTATAAATCTTTGAAACTTTGAAACTTCTTAAAATTAAAGCCTCAATTGTTCAGGTTTTTCTTCTAACAAAGTTTGAAGCTGAAAATTTGAAACAAAAAATTTTATTAAACAGTAAAATTAAATTTTCAAGAATCATTATTTTTTGTAAGAAGTATTATTACTGATGTTTGAAAGTGTTTACAATATGTATGCAAATTGTATTAAATATAAAATGCTATAATAGTTATATCAATATAAGCAACATTATATTTTTATTGGTTACATTTACCTTTGGTCATTTATTGGTAACCAAAAGTAAATGAACATTTGGACAAAGAAATTTTTTTATTAAGGAGCAAAACTATGAATAAACTATGAGTAAAAAATATAATGAAAAAAAAATTTAAGTTATTGAGAAATATTATTAAAAATATAATGAATCAACAAGTAATTTACCTCTATAAATGTATTATAAAGGAGTTTTTAATCAAAAGTTAATATAAACCAATTGAAAATTGGTAAAAGTTAAATAAACAATCTAAATCAAGTATGGTACTATGTTAATTTCAGTTTTCCAGAAAAAAAGCAGAAAAAATGAAACTCAAAGCATAATTATTATGTTATAAGTTCATAATTGGTTTTGAGCATGTATTAATAATATTTATTTATCAACTCGCTTCCCTATTTATTAGCTTATTTATCTTTTACTTTTAGGGTTTTGGGTTAGGGTTAGGTTTAGCAAAATCTTTTATCTTTAACTTTTAACTTTTACTAACGATTACTTAGAGAGAAAAAAATTTTTTTTTCGAAAAAAATTTACGTTGTCTAAGAAAAAAATCATAACTTGTTTTAAAATTAATGAAAATGTTGGTATAAATATGTTGATAATATATAAAATAAAATATGATAAAATATGATAAATATGTTGCAAGTTTTATTTACAAAAATTTATTTTTAAATTTTATTTTAATATCTTTAGAATCAGCTAAATGATGAAATTGAAGATGTAACACAACAACAAGCAACATGGGAAACTGATATTGAAAGTTTTAATGACAACGAAAGTGATGATGAAAGTGAAACAGCTTTAGAAATGGATAGGGCAAAAGGAGTACAAAATGGTCTTATCAGATACAAAGAGTATACTATGTATGTTTTTTTAATATAACTTTGACTATAGTTTTTTTAGAAAATTTGATTTAATTTACTTTTTTAAATGAATAACCTTTTTTTTTTTATTATTATTATTTTTATCCAAACAAGCTTTTTTTTACATATACATCTTTTAATATGCTTTTGTTTTCGTTAGTTTGGCGCGACGCGTTGATCGACTTGAACATAATATTGGAAGCATTGTTTCCAAACTTGATTCTTTGTTCGTAAAGCTGGAAACCATGGATCAAGCTAAGAAGCAACGTAGAGAAACAATGAAACAACTCTTAGATATTATTGAGAAGCAAAATCTTCCTGGTTTAACTGAAACTTTAAAAATTTAATTTCTTCAAAAGTCTCATATTTGAAAATTACTTCATTTTTTTGTTTAAATTTTTTTTTTTTTCACATAAAGTTTGCTTTGTATATTCTAGATACTGTTTGTAACTGTCACTTGTAAATATTACGTGACAATGGTATGCCCTGAAGTAGTTTTTATGAACGTCCTTTAGTTAGAGAAGGAAGAATTTAATTTCACGAAAAATTAAACTTATCATTGAATTTTAGATTAAGTTTATTGTTTTTAAATTCTTTTTCATTTATTAGTTGTTTTTAAATACATTTGTAGAAATTAAAAAGAAATTTAATAGTTGTGTACTATTTTTTTTTTTTATGTGCACGCCACTGCTGCCTTTCGTTTTGGCAATTCATATATATTTTTAGGTATTGCTGAATATGTTTATAGTATTGCATCTTAGTTTTCTTTTATGTGTATATTATAAAATCCTGATGTAAATGTTTTATCTGTAGTTTATTTATTTATTTTTTTTTGCGTGGCAGATTTCGTTCAAATTAAAAAAAAATTTGTTCCACAAAATTTTCGATATATTTCGATACCAAAACTTTTTTCCGTAAAATATTTTTTTTTATAGTTTTAAATATTAACTACATAAGAGAAATATAAACATTAACCAAAGTTATTTATTATTATTTGTTAATTAACATACCAGGTTTCTTAATGCTAGCAACAGTTACCCTTTACCCTTTTACACTGCAAACTGTTGTTCTTCTACAAAAAACAAAAAGATCTAATCAGGGTTCATACAAGTCCTGGAAAATCTTGAAATTTCAAAATAGTCCTGGAAAATTATGGATTTTTTTAGCTAGTTATGTTGGAAACGTACTATAAATTTCCATAATATTAGTAAATTTGTTTTGGATCTTCCTTTTTTTAAAAAATAATTGTATTTATAGAAAAAAAAGGGTAGATTTTATTGTTTTCAATAACAATTTCTATATGAGTGGTTCTCGAAAATCTTGCTTATTCTCTATAAAGTGAATAAACAAGACATATATACTACTTATAAAGTAGCACAATTTTATGAAGCCGATAAGTCTGCTGATAGACTAATTATGAAGAGATATGAAACTACGGAATACAGAATACAAAAAGATTCGAAAGAAATCAGGAAGACCACGTAAAACATCATATTATCAAGATAAAACATTCTTGATACAAAGTAGCAAAAAAACTCATTTGACCGCTATTGATTTAAATGAGCAAAGGAAACATTTTTATGGAATGAATTGTAATAAAACGTTGGTTGTGGCATGCAAATTTGTTTGGAAGACGCTTAAAAGCCATCTATTTATCTGGAAAACTAACACGTCTGAACAGGATTAGCATTATAGCATTTAAACATTGATGCATTTAAACCTCATGCGAAGTAAAAAAAATTTCGCGTGGATGTGTTTAACATAGGGAAAACGTTCTCCTAAATACACGGGCAAACCAATTCATGAATTCTTCAAAAAGAGTAAATTCGTGCTTTGAAGTTGATCAAATCATGGAAGTATAAAACAGATGGAAGTTCAACAGCATTGAAATTCTTTGGGGCTATACTTGTAACCTTTTGCTTCGTAAACAAAAAGAAAACGACATCAAGACTGTACTTCAATGCTTAATCTTTATGCGTTGACGCAAATACAGTAGGTAGTTTATAATAATTGTAGGTACGTTTATTTATAAGTTTAGTATTTTGAAAGTTCGCCAAGAAAAATATTAAAAATGGCGCAACGAAATGGCAAACAACAACTTTTTTATAAACTATATATTAAATAAATTGAGTACTGCAAGAATGAATAGAATTATGATATATAGCTAATAAAAAATTAAACTTTAGTTATTTAGAAAACAATTTTTTTGATTTTTTAAAAATTGTTTTAGTTATCTTTTTAATAAAATGTCGTGTCATAACTTGAAGCAAGAACAGAAGCTTAAAATAACATATGCTTTTAAAATCAAGTGGTTCTATTTAATAACAGAGTTTTAATAAATCTTTTGCTGAGTAATTGCAGTTACTAATGGTTAAAACTTTGAAGCATATCTCTAGAATAATTCATTTTTTAATGGTTTAATAAAAATTATTTCAGTGCTTTTGAAACAGTAGATCATTCTATTCTAATCAAGAAATTAGAATATTATGGAATCAGAGGAATACCTCTTAAATGGTTTACTTCCTATCTTCACAACAGATCTCAGTTTGTCTCAGTCAATGACTCAAAATCTACTCAAATAAATTGTTCCAACGGTGTCCCTCAAGACTCAGTATTAGGACCACTACTTTTTCTTCTTTATATTAATGACCTTAATAACTCAATTAAGTTTGTAACTCCTTATCACTTTATGATAATACTAACTTGCTCATTATCGACGAATCTTTTAAAAAAATTAACAAATATATTAATCATGATTTTGCCAATTTAGTTCAATTTAGGCTTCGCTCAAATAAGCTTTCTCTCAACTATAGCAAAACTGAACTGGTCATATTCAAATCTAATAAAGCAAAAATCAATAAAAATTTAAACTTTAGATTAAGTGGCCAGAAAATCATTCTTGTAAACTCTATCAAACATCTTGGAATTATAATTGATTCCAACCTATTGTTTGTGTCCCATCTTAAAGACTCAGCCTTAAAATTGAGCAGATCAAATGGAATGCTGGCAAAAGTTCGCCATTGTGTCAATCTGGAAACACAATTATATATATATATCATGCCATTTTTTGGCTTACATATACGATATGCTTATTTTCTTACTGAAATATAAAGTTTCCATCTTAAAAGTGATGTGTTATACTTGGTTTTAACTGGTGAACTAAAATATATTGGTACCTATGTTGGTCCATGATTCCTTCAACTCTGTACAGGTTGCCCACTCTATGAGCAGCAAATGAACCCCAAAACATGATTTTTTTTTGTCATGTTTTACTGTGGTACCTGTGAACTTTGGATTATATGGCTCTTCTTTTTTACTATATTGTAGAACAAATGGTGACTCATCAGTTCATATGATACATTTCCATTGATCTAAAGTCCAGTTTAAATGATCTCTGCACCATTTTAATATCTTAACAAAATTTTTCTCGTTTATAAAAATTTTTTTCTTTGCCACCCTAGAGTAAACTTTTTACCATTATTCTTGCAACAATTGTATTGTTACATAAGTCTTCAAGGTTTAAATTTTGCTTTGTCTGACTCACTGATATCCTACAGTTCTTCATCACTTCCCTCACAATCAACCGATTTTCTCTTTCTGTCAATTTTCGCTCTCTTCCCGAACCTGACTTTCAGCTAATTGAATTTTAAGAAATCGATTTGGATACAACTCCAGATCGATTTCTCAACAAACGTGTTTTTTCCTAGATTGGTAAATATGAGTTTTAGCTGATAAACAAATATAGTTAAAACTAAATGCTAAGACACTATAAGTACGAATGCCTTATACCTAATCAATGGTTGGACTTTTGTAGAAGTAGAACCAAAAGCATCTAACTTTGCCATTTTATTATATTTTCTTACATATATAAAATTGCTAAAAAATTTAATTCAGATAAAATCATATAAAATTTTTGCATGGTAAACCCAAAAAATTGTCATGCCAGCAAATATGTCCCTGAAATTGTTTATCCGATTTGAAGAATTCCTTTAATGTTAAAAAGAAAACTACAAATTTAAAAGAACCAAATGCCAGAGTAAAAATAAATTTACCAATCAAGCGCTGAATTTTTACAAAAACATGTTCCCAATATGTCGGAGAAATAGTCTGAAACAAATATCACAGAATATAACAGTTTTCAATGGTGTTTTTTGAATTTACATGTTAATTGGGCAGATTTTTAAAAGTGTGTTGAATTTTTATTATATTTTACAGTAAATAGCACTGTAAAATTTAATCTATTTAATATTGCTGAACTTAATAGTAGTAGTGCCCTTTCGAGCGTGTTTGACTCAAAACGCTTGGCAGCCATTGCAACCGAGGTAATAGCGAGAAAAAGTGTTTTATAATAACATGTGAACGAAAGTGTATGCAAATATCTATCGTACGTAAACTTCTTTAACGTACGTCATGATTGAGATACATATGTTTGTTTAGTTTTACATTTCAAGTTTTCCTACAATTGAGTTAAGTTTGAGCATGCAAAACGAGTATAAAACATGTTTATATATAGAATATAAAATCTATAGAACTATAAAGTTGTTTTATTTTGCATTTTAAATAACAAACATTTTTTGAAAAAGTAAGCTGATGATTTGAACTAGCCACGCGGCGACCCTAACTTTTTTAAACAGTAAAAAAGTTTATAAGGTTTAAAAAGTATGTTTTTAATATGAACATAATTGAAAATTTTAATTTTATATTTAAATTAAACCATTTTACTAAATTTATTATTTTTAAAAATAATTAAAAGTTTAAGTTATTTAATATTGATATAGTAAGAAGATTTACAGCTATTTTACCACGCCCTTATTAAACATATAAACCGAGTCCGCAACAACAACAGAAAATAGATAACTATCAAAATTGTATTAAACTCTATTATTTTTTTGCTTAAATTTTATATTAGAGATCGTCTATAAATTACGCAACGCTAAATTTTACTAATGAACAAAACAAAAAAGATCAAAAGTTTTCTTTCGCAGAGTCATAAGATAAATAAAAAATTAAAACAGCTTATTAAGTTTAATGAAAATTGCCACCTAAAAAAACTAAAGATCTCCTTTTTTAAAAAAAATAAGTTTAGCATTGCGTAATTTATGGACAATCTCTTAGCATTTTATAGTCTATAGTTTTTAATGGTCTAAGATCTTCTTAGTTCTGGCATTTGTATAGCGTTGCCTGCAAACGTCTGTAAGTGTAAACGTCTTTATCATATGGTGAGTTTGCAGGCAGTATGTAGAACAGTTGTGTATTATAAATCTATAAAAATGAAATAATTTTTGATTTTATTTTAACATTTAGAAATCGTTTTAGCTATATTAAAATTTTTTTGCTATAAATATGATTGTTATAGATATAACTATAATAAAAATTTTGATATAAATATTGCTATAAATGCAGCAAAGTTAAAAAATATTCAAAATTTATAAGGTCTTTAATCCCCCAAAACGACACTAAACATGACAGCGCACTGAACTACTGAGCTATTAATGATATGCGTTTAGGAGAAAAAAAAAACATATTATAAAGTACTAGGTACGCGGAAAAGTTGCGCATGTTAATTTTTTTGCTCTTAAAGCAATTTTTAAAAATGATTTGTTTTACGTAAAAATATTGAAGTAAACAAATAATAGGTATAGAAATCATCCGTGTGGAACAGATAAGTATAGAAATGGTAGGTTTGGTAAAGACCCGTATTTTATGGGTTTGGAAAGTTATGATCCTTATAAATATAAGGAAAAAGTATAGAAAAGGTCAGTGTGGAATACAAAGACTCGTATTTTTACAGGTTGGCTAGTATGAATTAATATCACATCATTAGAAAACGATATTTTGACAAAAAATATCCATGGAAAAATACTCATTTTACTAGACATTTAATTAGTTTTTAACTTGAAGACAACTTAATTAAAACGAATGAAAGCTCAAGTGTTTTTTTATTTAATAAAATAGTTTATTTATTTACGTACTTTTAAAAATAATTTTGTCTTTCTTTTCATTGAAAAAAATGGTCACCTTATTTTAAGTAACTTTTATTACTAAATTAGAAAAATAAAACTCTTAAAATAAAAAGTTCTAGTACAAGATATTTCCTTGGTTTTTTACAAAAAAAAAAAAAAAAAAAAACTTTGTCATAACTTGAAAAAAATCAATTTCATAAAGAAAAAAACTGCATTTTTAATTATTTTTAACAATAAGTTAAAATTTTAAAAGCGAGTTAATCAAAATCTTGCAATTTTGTGCAATTGGATTTTTTATGTTGTTTTTGATTAGTGTAAAGACCAAAATAAAGTTAGAAACACTGTTGGACCATATGTCTTTAGTTTTGGTTTTATATATACAAATAAAAATATTTTTTTTGCACGATTTCATAAAAAAATTTTTTTTGTTAGATACAAAAAGATCCCCAAACATCGGTAAACAAAAATGTTGCGGAATTTTACATTTTCTATCATTGTGCACGCTGAAAGCCTTCTTTAACCCTAATACAGCAAGAGCTTATGGCCGCCAGACCTACGTCCTTTTATAAAAGCTAAAAAATTCTCAGCGCGTGTTTCTAACACAAGTAGGAACGGTCATCTATGTATTTTAGATCATGGTGACTTGGACTGGTAACAGGTACGAAAGGTTATTAAAATACCCGCTTAACTACTCAAGTTATAATTCGTAATTTTCTGACAATTTTCTTCGTAGTAGTATTAGAAATCACGCCATTTCCAGACACTTATCATGGTGGTTTAATAACAGTTAGAATCTAAGATTAAAATTGTAATAAAAGTGAAGTTAAAAATGGTTTTAATAGTACATAGTTGACCTTTGTTTCTGCTTGTGTTAGGAGTATGCGCTAAGAAATTTTAAGCCTTTATAAAATAACGAAAGTCTGGCGGCCACAGGCTCTTAGATAATTAGTTATACAAAATTACTATCATCAATATCACGAATATATGAATCAGCATTTTTTTAAATAGGTGCGCCCTTATAAAAACACTGACTCATATATGTCTGAGCGTGCGGGAAAAAAATGTTTAAAAAATATATATATATAATTTAAAATTGGGAGTTTTTTAACTTTATCCCTTCTCATAGGCATTTTGAGGCGACTTAAAACGGCTGCAGCGTATACTTGTATAAGTTTTTATTTTTATTTAAATTATTTTCATAGATAAAAAAGCAAATCTTTGTAATTTTTATTTATATAGGTTTTCTAATTTTATTATAAAGTGTATTTTGAGTATTATTAAGTTAGTATTTTAGTTTGACTTTTTTCTTGTCTGTTAAAAGTTATATTTAATTTATATTTATTTGGTTATAATTTTGGTAATTTAGTTTGCGCTTTTTTTTCTCTTGAGTATCTATTTATTAATAAGGTTGATTAATTTTGTTCATTTATCGCATATTAACTTTTTTAAGTCGTTTATATTCTAATAATTACTGTTATTACATTTATTATCACACCATTATATTTTATATTGAAAATTTGTCGAGAACCATAAAAAAAGTCGTTTCCGAACCGCTTCATTTAAATTTCATTTAGTCACAAAAAAAAACACACTTAAACATCCAAAAAAGTTCGAAAAACAAAAAATTATCTTGTAATATTTTAATTAATTCTCATCTTTTATACTAAACTTCGTTCAAAAAAAAAAAAAAAAAAAAACAACTGAAAATCTCCGTATAGAACTGACTACAACTAAGTACGAAACAGTTGCACGATACGATTACGATACAGTCACACGATACGATTACAATACAGTTACACAGACACTCAGGGATAGACTCTACATCTCTGAAGAACGGATAGCCAAATTAAATCTAGAAACTTACTCCCTCAAAACAGAACCATTACCTGCCGTAATTGAAAGCACTACTGCTCGGAACGTAGTAGTCACCAAGGGGTTAAATCCCACACCGAATGATCAAGAACAATGAAATATTATTAAAACTGTAGCCCTAAAATCAAAAATGCGAGAAGAGAGACCAAGGTAAAATAAAAAATCCACGTGGACTCAAATGCTGGGAACTTTAAACGAATGGCCGTAAATAACAGAAGTGTAGTTGACGTCATTTACACTGATTTTGAAAAGCATTTGAATCTGTAACTCATCCTAAATTAGTGTTTTAATTGCAACATTATGAAGTTAAATACGAATTGTTTAATTAGGTTAAAAATTTTGTAATTAATCGCTCTCAATGTGTGTTTCAGTTACCTCATATTCCAATAACATTCCAGTACAGAGTGGAATATCACAGGAAATTATAGTAAGACCTATATTGTTCTTAATTTTTTTTTTTGGTATGACTTCTTACATTATTAGAGATTGTGTCTTTAAAAAAATATCAAGTTGTACCAATAAAGAAATGATTACAACAACATTCATCTTGTAAGCACTTTTAGAAAATTCAATTATTGTTCAGTTAAAAATTCCAATGATTGGCAATTCCAAATAGCATTCAAAAATGTTTTTATTTATGCGATGGATCATATATTTTACCAATTCATTCATATTCATTAAGTTCTAATATTGGAATATTGGAATCAACATGTCTTCTGATACAAAGTTCTCTTATCAATGCTCTCTTATCTCAAATAATAATAGTCCCATATTTACTTACTTTTAAAATCTTTAATCGCTTACAATTCTCTACTTTTTTTAAAAGCCTACAAAGTTTATGTGCGGTCTGTTCAAGAATCTTATACTCTTGTTTGAAGTCCTCGTCTTTTGAAACATATAAGTTGCATTAAAAAAGTCCAAAAATGCTTTACTAGTGTTGTCTGCAAAAGATGTCATATTGCATACACTGATTACTTATTAAGACCTATCGTCTTTGAACTTGAACCTCTTGAATATTGCAGAATTAAATTTGATCTTTTTATAAATTTTATTGATTTACCCTTTTCTGATTTTTAAAAATTATTCACAAAAGTTTACTCGTAACAAATACATTAAAATGTATTTATCATACAATATATACAAAAATTTATTTATTGTGTATGTGTAAATACATTAATATGTATGTGTAAGTGTATTTAATATACATTATATACATTAATATGTATTCATTATACACTATATACAAAAATAATAAGATAGAGCTGACCAAATGAATATGGTAAATTATGACAGCTGAACTGTATATAAAGTTTCATATTGTTTTTACATAGACGTCGTAACTGTTTTAAACAAATTTTTTTTTTTAATGCTAGTTTACCTTCCTAAAGCCATAAAGACCACTACAGTCAAGCAGGCTGCTTAGGTTGTAGTTACTACCTTCTATCAACTCTATAACTTCAAAAAAACAAACCTTGACAAACAAGGCCGCTGCGCGGAGAAACAAGTTGAGCGTGGTATTGCCAGGGACATTAAAGGATTGAAAGAGCGCTCTACCACTACAGCACTATCGCATTAATAGTTTTCGAGTTTTTAACTGCATCTGGAAGTATGTTCCAAACGTTGAACACTCTATTTAAGAAGAAGTATTCTCATTGACAACAGCTATTGGTAAGCTGTTTGATTAGTCATTCCTTATTTCTCCTAACTTGCACCTGCTAGCCCAAATCAATCGCCAGATCGAGACTTGTTTGGTGGGTGGATCCAAGATGTAATATTAAAACTTTAAGGAAAGCATTGCTTTTCTTAAAGTACTGAATTACATCTACTCGTGTGCTACGTGCTTTGACTAATTGGATATTGAGTAGGGCTAGTCAATTTTCATATTTTTTCCCTTTAATGAATGGCATGACTTGTTGGCTATTCTTTGTATTCGTTCTATAATCTTGTAATCAACTTTGTTGATAGAAGCCCGTATGGGTTTTTACATAATCAAGATCATGTCTCACAAACGTGGTATAAACCCCGGAAAAAAAAGTTCTATAGAATTTTCTATAAACTTTTGAAACATATGGCCTATAGAAACTCTATAGAATTTCTATAAAATATTTCTTAATTTTTATAGAAACTGATATAAAACTTTTTTTCTATAAAAAAAATAGTAGAAAAATTTTTTTTTATAAAATTTCTTATAAAAGTTAACAGAAATATTATAGGAACTCAATAGAATTCTATAGAATTTCTATAGGCCATATGTTTCAAAAGTTTATAGAAAATTCTATACAACTTTTTTTCCTGGCAAGTGTTTTCAACATTAAAGGGTTCCAGTATCTAAACGTCCTCTTGAGTAAAGCCAGTGCTACATTAGTTTTGACAGCTGCATGTTTTGATTGGGCTGAATATTTAAGATTGCTAGATATTAAAATTCCAAGATCTCGCTCTTGGTTGTTAGTATGTTCGGCTCTTATACTGATATTGAATGCTAAACTTCTGATCATGGATTGTTTATTTATGCAATTTTTTCATCGTCAATACTTTGCATTTGTTTGCACTAAACTCCGTTTTCCAATCTGCCGATTTAGCAGCATCCTCAGATGTTCAGTTTTAAAATGATTTTGTATTATATATATTTTTTTGCCGTCATTAGCAAAGAGCTTGAGTAAACATTTGACGACATCTAGATGTCGTCAAATGTTTGGGCTGTTTCTAATGTACATAAATGACATGCTAGCTGGCATGTAATTTATGTACGTTAGAAACAGTAAAGGATTAAGAACAGATCCTTTACTGTTTCTAATGTACATAAATTACATGCCAGCTGGCATGTCATTTATGTACATTAGAAACAGTCCAAACATTTAAGATTAAAAATAAAATTAATAAGTACATATAAATAGTATATAAATAGTAATAAAAAATAAACGATGAGTTACCTAGTTCAGTACAAATAGTTAAAGCAAAAATCAAAAAGAGTTCTTGTTGACAAAAACTACTCTAAGTCTTAAAGTAGTTTTTGTCAATAAGAACTCTTTTTGATTTTAGCTTTAACTATTTGTACTGAACTAGGTAACTCATCGTTTATTTTTTATTACTATTTATATACTATTTATATGTACTTATTAATTTTAATATATACATTTTTTGAGGGGGGGGGCACCAACGACCTACTAGCCGAGACACTGGTGACAATATACTAGATATTCTTGTATTATCCATTAATATTATGACCAAAATAATCATATTGGTTTACATAAGTTTTATTTATCAATGTTAGATTTTGATTAAAAAAAAGTTTGTTTTTTATATATTATAAGCATAAATATAAGAACACTCATCACCAAGAACTAGTATAAGCATTATTTTTATCTTCAAAGCAGATGCAATTGTCACTCCCTTGTCTTTCATTGGTCTATAACAGTCATGGAGTTAGACCTGCTGCAATTATGACATTAGCTGTACTCGAGGATATTGGTATTATTTTACATAATGATAAAATAGAAGTTATTGGCTGAGACAAGGTAAAGTTTGGGGGCATGGATAATCCAAAAGTTTGTAAAGTCCAAGTAATGGCGTTGCACTAAGATGCTAAAAATCATCGGAAACTTCTATTTCCAAATAATAAGAGAACTATGGTGATGAAGAAGAACATATTTTTGATCTTTAAATTTATATACAAATATATATGCTGAAGCATAAATATTTAGATTTAAAGTATAGTTTTTAAGCCAGAAGTGGTTGCATTTTATAAAAATATAATGCCTCCACATCTGACATTATGTATTTTTATATAAATATACGATACTACCATTTATTCTTGTCACGATAAGAAGCACTGATCTAAAGAGCTGTGTCTCTTGTTTCATCTACTAAAATTCATTCTCGTGTTACTCGTCATTCAATTAAGTCTCATTCTTTTTCTGTTACTGTTCCTAAGTGCTCCAAAAACTCTTATTCGTCTAGTTTTTTCCCTCGAACATCAGTTCTTTAGAACTCGCTTCCTTCATCTTGATTTCCTGATTCATAGAATTTGCAATCTTTCAAGTCGTCTGTCAACCGTTATCTTGCTCTACAATCTTCATCCTTTCTCTTCCAGTAACTTCCAACACTAATTAGTGGTTGCTTGCAGCCTTGTTGGAAGCAAAGATGATGAATATATATATAAATATATATATATATATATATATATATATATATATATATATATATATATATATATATATATATATATATATATATATATATATATATATATATATATAATGCCAGAGGTGAACAGAAAAGAGCTCAGTACAGTCCATCTTTACCTTTTTGACATTTTCCAAACTATACTAAGTGGCACTTTGTTTTACCAATCCGGAGCAGCCCTGCCCTGGAAAACTGATTTTATCAAGGTAGCTCGACACTTCCAACAGGATCCTTATATTATATGTTTCTACCAGCAATTTCTTACCTAATTTGGTAACTATATTAACATTCATTATGCTTATTTACTCATCTATGTAGTTCATCGTGAAGAAGGAGTTTTCTATCTTTTATGGCAGAAGGCACTTGGGTATTACGATAATCAAATCACGGTATAAATCAGCTGCATTACGTAAAGTAGTGTACAAAATTATTCAAACAAATGAATTCTTTGTTCATTTAGAAAAAGTTTTCAAGTAATAACTTCAGATAAGTAAAAGCATACCGGAAAGTTAAGTTGTACCCGTAAAAATAGAGCTAGAGAAGAAAGAAGTATTAAAGCTAATCAAACAAGTGTGTAGAAGTTTAAATTTCTCACTCTAAATTTTAAAGCAAAGACAAGGTTAGAATTAATTTATTGGTGTTACGTACCGTTTTTTTTTTTGTTTTTTTCTGAAAAATAACAGTGCCGCACGCCAGCTGTGGAACGTTGTTTAAGATGGTGACAGCGTTTTCTGCTTCAGACGATGTAGAAATGAAAAGAAATGACTTTATACATGTCTTTCTGCAACCTAGGAAGGATATGCCAACATTTAAAACCAAGGCGCCATATTTTTTATTCCCCTCCCCCTATATAGTACAATAAAGGGCGTAGTTTTATGTTGACGGGGTATTGATATAAACTTATTATTAACAATAATAAGTTTCTATCATTTGAGTAAAGAGTTGGAAAAACTGTTTCATGATTTTAATATATAAAGATATTTTCAATTGATTTCAATATCTAAATGTAATTTAATAAATAACTAATGAAGAGAAGCAAATGCGATTGAGATTTCTTGGTATTTTTTATTCTTAAAATGTTTTTACCTTTTTGAAATTGAATATTCAAATTTATTATTAATATTTTTTTACATTCAGTTGCCATCTTTCATTTCCCATAAATCTTTGTTACATTTTTTATGAAATAAAGATTACATAATACTCCTCAGTCCATGGAGATACGATAGAGAAAAAACTTTTCAATTCCAATTAAAAGCAAAATAATTTTTACTAAGTAAGTATTTTAGTTTTTTTTTTCTTTTCGTATAACTTCAGAGTAATGCAAAATAAAATTCAAGTTTAATTATTAAGTTTCAAACAATAAGCAAGTATTTATTTTTTTATAAATAAGCAAGCATTTATTTTTTTAATTATAATAATCTAAGTAAAATTTATTGAATTAAAATGATCGTTGGAAGTATTTATACAGTTCATATTTTGGATGTAAAATTGTTTGATATCGTTCATTACCCAGCTAGCACACATACAATTATAAAACGTTAAAACAGTGTTGCTAGTTAAATTGGCATAACATCGTTGACCAACGTTGCTTTTATATCATTTTGGTTACAAATGCGACGTCGCCAACTACAAAAAAACAATTTTTACACAAAGTTATTTTTTAAGTTTGCGAAGTGGGACAAAGTGGGTTTATATATATATATATATATATATATATATATATATATATATATATATATATATATATATATATATATATATATATATATATATATATATATATATATATATATATATATATATATATAGACAATCAAAAACTAGTGAAGACTAGAAAAAATATAATAAAAGTTCTAATCAATCCATCAATAGACATTATTCATGTTTGTTTTGCTGATTGTAAAATATTTCAAGATTCACAGAAGATTTTATTTTACTTACATAATCAGCATTGATTCGTATAAATTGAATCAATTTTAGATTATACACGTAGGATAAACGTTAGGATTTGATGCGATGTTTTTATGTTGGGCCAATGTAACTGAGCCAGTTTTTAATTACATTATTTGGCATTAATCTTTTTATTGAAATCATTGCTAAACACATGATGAATCAACGTTTGCATCAGAAAAAAGCAGCTAACTTTGCGATAGTTTATAGACGCAGTAATAAAGAATAACTCACATGGGTCGTGCATTGATTGTTTCATTTACTCATTTTGGGCAACTATTCGTCCAATAATTTGAGAGAATGTGAAAATAATTTATACTATATGCATTAAAACGTATTAGATATACATTTGTTATTTTCAATTTTTTTTATTAGAAATATTTTTTATCCAATAATTCATTTTAGTTTGTCATAATATATTTTGAATAAATAAATTATTATTTTTTAGAAAGTTCGTTCATCTTTAAGCCCAAATTTTCATGGCTTAAGAATGTTTTTTCCATTTCTTTTGTATATTTATTTTGTAAATGTCGGAAACGTGATTGAACGTTTTGCTTTTACTTGATTTTAGTAACAGTTTTTTGAAAAAGTGCGTAAACCCACTATAAAACCTAGTTCTAATCTGTTCTGGTACATATCAGTTAAAATTACTTGTTAAAATACAACAATTCCATCAATCTTCACAAAAAGTTTAAGAATTCCGACTAAGAAAGAATTTATAATTAAAAAAAAAAACTGCCATTAAACGATCACAACAGATCTTATTATCAAACTTTTATGTTCATTTCACCAAAACAACGCATTTATTTAGATTTATTTAGTAATTCAGAGACCTGATCATTTACGAAAGCATGTTGTGGTCAGCAAAATATCATACAATTGCTGTAATATCTAAAAATCACCTTAACTACACCGAGGATAAATATATTTATTATTTAATTATATACGTTTGTTTTTACAGGACATCTACATTTGACGTATTATAAAGATAAAAGTAAGGAGATAACAAAAAAAAAGGTCTAAAACTACAACAAATATTGTATACTTTACTCCCCGACAATTCACTTGTGCAACAATTTTTCTTTTAATTTTCTTTTTTATTCTGATATCTTTTAAATTGATTTTTGAAGTAAATGTTTTTTATATAGTTATGAGTGCGAAGAGAAGAGCTAAAAGTAGTTCTCAAGTTAGCCTTCAACATGAAATGTCAGTTTGCGGTAACACTCCTGTTAAAAGAGGTGAATCTACGTTTTCAATAAGAGCTAGTGAAGCAGGCAATGCGGAAGAAAAAGCACTTCCTTCTATTGGGCCTCAAAAGTTCCAAAGCAACAGCAAAACAGATTTATCTCTTCCTTCGAAAACAAATCCACCTGTCGGATTTTTCAAAGCATTCTGCAAAGGAATCAGAGGTATTATTCAAATTATTTTCTTAATTAGTGCTTATTTAAATAATTGTTCAATGTAAATACAAACAGAACTAAAAGCAGTAGTAATTATCTTTCAATTAACACAATTTTTTATCATTAAAAATATTTTTTGAAGTTTAAAGTATTTGCATGATTAATAATGTCAATTGTTTATAAATAATTATTATAAATAACAGCTATTATTTATAACAATTATATTAACTATTTGTTATTTTTCTAATTAGTTTACTTTATTTTTCTTGTTGTAAGTTACAAGTATTATAAGATACTCTTAAACATAGTTACAACTTGTGATTATATTTAAGGGAATGTTATTGTTTTTATCAAAAGCAATAATTTTCCTTCAAAATAACAGAATTTGAGAAGGATCTTTTTAAAAATAGTTTTTTTTAACAAAATAAAGTATTGATTTTATAAAGTATAACGTACAAAAGATTTTTCTAAAAAATAGAAAATGAAAAATTTTCTATTTTTTAGAAAAATAGAAAAATTTTTTTTAAAAAATAGAAAATTTCAATTTTATTTGCTGAAAAAAAAGCTACTTGTTTAGTTAGTTAAAAATCTAAAAAAAAATACTAATTTGTTTAAAAAAATTTTCTTCGTTAAAAAAATTTTAAATATATATATTTTTAACTCTTTCGGTATTTGAGGATTTCGTTCACTGAGTTTCGATGACTTCTTGCCACTATTTTTTCATAACAAACCGAGCTTTTTAAATGATTTTTTTCGAAAATTATTACATAATACTTTGCCAATCAGAAACAGTTGCTTATCGAGAAATTTATACATTTTAAGTACAAATTTAAGATTTGAAGAGTATAAGTTTTTTTAAAATGGTTTTGCGAAAAAAATACCCTTCTATGTGTTAGATAGCTATGATAATGTAAGTGGTTTGGACTCATCTGTAAGTGGTATTAGTAAGTGGTTTGGACTCATCTGTAAGTGGTATGGAGAATAAGAGAAAGCAAAAGACTATACTGAAAAGCGTGCAACACTTAAACGTAAAAAAAAAAGAAAAACATTTTTTCCTTCTGTGATGCACCTCACTGCAACGTCGTCTTACACTACACTGCAGAAAAAAAAAATGTTACAATACGGCATAGCTTAGATTTTAATAAAAGTAATTGATTTAAGTATTTATCTTAGAAGTATGATAGGATTTATTTTTTGTATTTTTATAATATTATTTTCCTCCTTTATTTGCTAATATACCCTAAAACAATAAACCATCTGCCATGCTATAATGAATAACATTATCTTCAAAAATACTTTAATTTCTGATTGCCAATATGTTAGGCTTTATTTTTTTAATATATATGTTTTACATTTGACTTCGCCATAAACTTCTAAATCAACTTTTGTATAAAAATATCTCTAAAAAACTTTTTTTTTAAATACGAATTTTTTTTCTTATTAAAAATTAATAAATTTTCTTTGCATTCATCAAACCTTATACCTCCACATTTTGAAGTCAGCGCTTCAACCACTGAGCCGAGGCTGATCAAATTTGGCTCGTTTTCAATCAACCAAAAAATTTACAAAATACATATCGGAAATACGTAATTAGTATCAAAGATCTTTCTGTGGACTGCAAGCATTCTTTTAAAATTTATTTCAAATGTAATATGCCAATCAAGAGTTTATGCTATATAATTTAATATATTATAGTTGCGTTATATTAAAGAATTCTACCTTTATCTTTTACTTCCAGTGGCCGTATTCTCATCTCTCCGTTAAGCTTAACAGAGCTTTTGTCTAAAATTTCTTTTTAACTACATTATCAAAAAAATTCTTTAAAAGTATGATCTTTTTAAATAAAATTGTTTTATTTTAGTATTAGTATTATTTAAACAAATTTAAATAAAGTTTATGTCATTTTTTGACTTGAAATTTTATAAAAAAGTTCATGAAATTATATATAAAAGCTCCGTTAAGCTTAACGGAGAGATGAGAATACGGCCACAGACTGTTGAAATCTCAAGTTCTTGAAAGTATTGTTAGGTAAAGACTTTACTCGGTGCTGGAATTATTTTAACTATTGCAAACACATTTAGACTATAGAATATTCCTTAAGGAAATAGATGAATAAGAACTACTACTACCAGCATATAAATTTGTTTACTTTTACTTATAAACTTTTTAATATCAAATGAAAAAAACATTTTTTTAAGAACTTGAATACTTCGTAAAAATTCTACCTATTTTGATCTATAATCTATCTAAACTAAAGATGTTTTAAATTTCATTTAAAACAATTTGAAGCAAACCGACTGAGCAAAACTCTAAAAAATTTCAAAAAAAACTTTGTAAAAGTCTTAAATTCTTTATAAACAAAAAACAAAATCTCTAAGAAACTTTTTTTAAATACAAGCATCCTGGTGGGAAATGAGCTATCGACTAGCTAGCTTTACAGCGTTTTTGAATTGATTTTTTTTCCTATTTTATTTTTTGCTAATATCTTTAACATCTTTAAAAATTTGGTTTTTAGTGTTGAGTCTATTATAATTATAGGATAATTGAACTTTAAACATTGTTATTTTGTAGCAATGTGTCGCTAGATAAATATCGTAGCTTTGTACAAAACATCTATAGCTGGTTGACGGCAAGATATCAAAATTTTTTTGACAACGATTTTATTAAGATATGACGCTAGCTACAAGAGCCAGTGGGTCTTTATCTTATTAAGCTAGCTTTCTTCATAGCCAAATCGCTTTCTTTATCTGTACAAATATCGATAGCTTTTCGCTAATTTAAAAAAGCTAGCAATCCTCGTGGCCAAATTGGTGTCTTTATAGCTACGATTATAGCTAGCTATTCGCTAGCCGATTTCCCACCGGGATAATATATTGTGTTAAACAAAAATAAATTTACATTTTTTTAATTTCATTTAAAACCTAAGTTATAGATTGTCAAAGATGAGATTTTTTTATTATCATCATTATTACAACATTATATTTAACTTGCTTTCTGGTCGGTTTGTTTATTCTTTTTTTTTTTTCTTTTTGCCTAGTGTTTGTATTGGTGTTTGTATTTTTTTTCTTGCTGCCTGGTGTTTGTATTACGCGGACACCAAAAAGGTGTCCGCGCAATACAAACACCAGGCAGCGGTAATAATAAAAGAAATCGTTAAAAAAGTAGTTAAAACCGACTTTAGTTTAGCATAAATAACAGAAATCGTTAAAAAAAGAAAACAAAATAAGCAATAAACAACAAACTTTTAGCGTTTTAGTTTAGCGTAAATAAATAGAATCGCTATTGAATAATAAAAGAAATATATAAAAAAAAATTTTTAAAAACAACATTTTGAAAATGGACTAAAAAGTAAAAATTAAGTATTTCTCGGGACCCAAGGTCTTTGAGCACGTGCACAACCTAAAATTTCCATTAAAGTCAATGACTGAAAATGTTAAATTTAAAAATGTTGAACTTAAAAATGTTGGAACGAGTTGTACTTAGTGGCCCAACATTTTATTCATTGACTTTAATGGATATTTCAGGTTGTGTACGTACACAAAGTCCTTGGGTGTCGTGAATAGTTTATATTTTACTTTAAAGTCCATTTTTAAAATGCTGTTTTTTAAAAAAAAGTTTTATTTTTTATTTTTTTTTTTATGTCTTCTCAAGTTTTACTAATTTGTCTTCACTTCGTTGAATGCCATGAAAAAGATTTCATGCGTTCAATGTAAATATCATTAAAAAAATGTGTCATTAAAAAAACGAAGAAGAAATAACTTGGTGATTTTAGACAGTAAACTTTGTTTTAAATTCTCTCTAAAAAATCAAATATTTTCGTCGGTTTTATATATGAACATCCTACCATGGATATAAATGATTTTGATAATAAAATGTTTGCCCTTCCCAAAAAAATATCTACTAATAATAAATAATTTTTTACTAAAAACGTTTTTTATTTACTAAAACAACCATAAAGGCGAGTTTCCACTCATCCATTTTTTCACGGGAACGGGAAAGGGACGGGAAAAATAATCACGTGAGCATGCGTAATAAAAGTTTTATTTGTCCGTAAGGAAACTGCGCATGCTCACGTGATTATTTTTTCCTTTCCTATCCCGTTCCGGATGAGTGGAAACTCACCTTAACTCCTACATAAATAACTTTTTAAATTTTTTTTTCGCCAAGATAACCCACCGATTGAATTAGAAAAAAGTTATCTTTTCACAATTTTTTGATACATTATACTTTTAGGGTTTAATGTATTTCGACGATAAAAAAAGTTTACGATATTAAGCAGTTAGAAATTTATAAAACATAGCTGGGGAAAGAAAAAGACAAATTCAGTCTTACCACTAAAGTCCCTTAAAAATAGAAGTGTCAAAAAAAAAAAAAAAAAGTTATATATACAGATATATATAGACAAAAATAAATATCTATACACACAAAAAGTGTAATGTATCCACAAGTATATGAATCCAAATAAAAAAGACTTTTGATGTAGTTTTTCTTTACTTGTTTTACATTTATAAACCTTTTGAGTTTATAAATTTAAAAGGTTTGTAAATTTAAAACAAGTTGAACAAAATTGCATCAAAACCCTTTTGCATTTGTATTTATTAATTTGGATATATTACATTGTAATATTGCTTAAAATATGTTTCTTTCATTTTATTATTTAACTATTTATTTAATTTTTTATTTTATTATATCTCAAATCTATTTGAGACAAAACAAATAATTTTTTAAGAATTTTTTTTTATAAAAGTTAAAATTTTTTTTTAATATATGATGGCGAAAGAAAATTTTTTTATGGCATTGTACACGCCTGGGATGAAACTATGTGACGGATCCAGAATGGACATACCCTATCCCCCTAAATCCGCCCCTTCTCTGTTGAGCCCGTAAACGAAAACAAGACGAATTGACGTCTATTGAGGTATCAGACTTTATTAGGAAAGGAAAAATGGTTTTTGAGGTTAAAATTTCAAGTCACCATGGATCAACTTGTAACTGAGATTGAAAGGTGAAGAAAAGCTTATGCTTCTCTTGTTTTGGATTCTCTGTCTGTCTTTTAGATATGGATTCTGTTGTGATCACAGCGTGCGCTAAAGTACGTTTTTACATTTATCTAAACGATGCGGACATTTATATTCTGAATAAAAAACTGCATTACAAGAACTTTTTTCCCAACTCAGTAGAAACTAATATTAGTGAATCCATAAAAACAAATCATCTTTATTTATTTCTGGTTATTTAATCAAAGAAACTTGAATCCAGTCTCAAACGTCAATGTTGTTCTAAAGATATTTTTCTCTGCTGTTGTTACAAATTGTAACAAAGAAAAGTCTTTTTTAAACTTCAAAAATGTATTGAAAAAAAGGAAATTGCTACGATTCTAATAGTAGACAAAAAAAAAATGCCTTTCAGCGCTAGCATTTACATGTTCGTTTTTGGACAATGCAGTAGTTTTAATTAGCAACATATAGGCATATTAAAAAAAATCTACTTAAAAAACAAATACTATTTTATTCGGGGATGGGGGGGGAGGAGTCTGGAAAGATCACAACCGTTATTTCGTTGCGGGGCCAGGATGACCTAAAGACGGGCCTATATATATATATAAATATATATATAAATATATATATTTAAATATATATATTTAAATATATATATTTATATATATATTTAAATATATATATATATATATATATATATATATATATATATATATATATATATTTATATATATATTTATATATATATATATATATTTATATACGTATATATTTATATATATATGTTTATATATATATTTAAATATATATATATATATATATATATATATATATATATATATATATATATATATATATATATATATATATATATATATATATATATATATATATATATAGATCTGATACAGAAAAATTCTGACATTGCAATCTTTGAACTTTTTAAACTTATTTCTTATTATATTTGACCAATTACTCATCAACTAGAGTTACTCACCACTCTGCTACGTTCACTGACAATATCTTTTCCAATGTAACCACTAAGGGGCTATCCATTAAATATGTTAACAAAATAGGAGAAGAGAGGTTTTGATAATTTTTGGCAATTTTTGACAAGAATGAAGCTGACATCAATAATTTTACTTTTTAAAAAAAAAGCGATAGGGGTTGGGGTGGCAAATTAACACCCAGAAATATTCTTTGTTGAGGAAAGCACTTACGATTAATATATCTTTTCAATGCTTTTATGTGAAACTATTACTTACATATAAAAGACATGAATGTATTTTAGTTTTAAGTTATCCCATTATGAAAGTTTATTTTAGTTCACAACTTTTGATATCAAATGAAAAACATTTAATGCTACTGCAATGGTTTGTTAAAAATGCATTTTGTGCAACGACACCCCCTCCTTTCCGTGGTATTGCCCCTGCATTCATAACTTACATCAAAAGAATTTAACACCTTTTTCCAACTGCTGCTTATAAGCTTAAATTAAATATCCAGTCATCACATAGCTTTAAATAGTCTTAAGCACCCTTTATATTTTTATCTCTAACAAACCATTATAAAACGAAACAGATCCAAACAGAATCCCAAAAACATTTTTATTGTTTTAAGTTTGATTTTTCTCAAAGCTTTTTAATATTTCATATTTAAATGGAATTTTTACCAAAATATTTATATTATTTTGTGTCATTTTAAAACATAAAAGTTTCAAAATCTTATGCACTGATTAATATAGGTGGAATAATCGCAACACCAATAAAGTAAAAATGCACGATTTTCTTTAAATAATACATTAGAAATAAACCATTAGAATAAAAAATTGTCGTGCGATATGATGCAAAGGTTGATGAAATTTTTATCTAAAATTAACAAGCTCTTCGAAAAACTATTAAAGTTATATAAACTATATAACTTTCTACCGATTTACAAAAAACTGATAGCATTGAGCATACTCATAGGCGCATTTGCCACATGGCAAATCCAAGCAACTGCCTATGGGCGCAAACCAAATAGGGGCGCCTAACTTTTCCTTTATTTGTAAGATTTTATAGGACATTTTTTTTTTAATTCCATAATCATTATTAACTTGGAATTAATTTAAATTTTCTAAAAGAATTCCAAAGATTAGTATAAAATAAACAACGAAGGTTTAAACATTTGTGCGAAAACTCATTATCGTTAGCTGCCTAATTTAAAGTACTGGTTTCAATTATTACAGCGTATTTTTGCTTTTCATTAAATCAATAAATAAACAAAAACAAAAGATAGTTAATTACTACGATTAAAAAGGAAGGATTTAATAACCTTAAAGTTGTTATCCAATACACTATAAGAAGGAAGTTTATGAAGGAGACCAGCATGCCAAACTTTACAAAATACTTAAAAAATGTCAAGAGCATTTCCTTAACCACCCACCTCTGGAGTGAGACAAATGTCTTGAAATAGATCAATCTGTTTGTCGGCTATATCAGGTAGAACGCAACTAGTGAAATCAAGAGATGATGTTGATGAAAAGTTCTCAGCAAACAATTCAGCTTTGTCTTTTGGTGAGGTGACAAAACCTGAACCATACAAGATTGGGGGAACAGATTTGCCCTAAGGCGGGCTTTGGCGTTAGTCAAAGCCTTTTTATAATGGTTTCTAGCAATAGTAAACAGTCGTCTGTTTTCTGGAGAATTATTTTGCTGATAGATATGGAAGTAATAGTTTCTATTGAAAATTGCAGCAGCACAATGTGATAAAAGCAATGGAAAAAAGTGAGGTATGATTGAGAATTGTCGAGAAGGAATAAAAGATCCCATGCCACCCTGAATCCAAGAAGTTATGTAAGAAGCACATTTATCAGCAGGAAGACAAAAGAGTTCTACCCTAGGGCCATAACCAAAAAAATCACGGAAAGTGTCCCAGTCAGCTTTATGTTAATTGTAAGAGATGTACAATAATAGGGGGATTCTGATGATGAAGAAGAATCAGTTTTAATCAGGAAATTTTGATCAGAAGCACCTAACGGTGAATGTTGAGAAACTGAGCTCTAAATAGGATTAGAAACAAGACATAAGTCAAGTAGAGGAGCTAAATAATTCGGGTTGTCTGGAAAACAAGTTGGAAAGTTGACTATTTGAGTTTGCGATTGAGCAAAAGTTGTGGGCTTTAACGCCTGCAGTGACACTGACACTATAACCAAGCCATACAGTGTGATAAACAAAACAACCAAAAACAACGGTATTGGCTGATGGATTAAGAGGGAGGGCTTGGTCAATTTGATTAAAATTAACATCAGAACGATTACAGTCATGAGATGAAGGACAGCAATATCAAACAAAGAGAAAGGCGATAGAGTGAAGTGGTGGTAAACAAAAGTCTATAAAAGAATAATCGGTGGATTCAAATCTAGTTTGAAATAGGTGAATTCTTGCAAATGTAAACGCCCAGGTCAAGCATGTGACTATTTGAGGATTTAAGAACTTAAAGAAGATAATCATCAACACTAAGATCACAAGATGAGACAGATGAACTCAAATTAATTTTACAAAGAGCAAGTAGATCTGGTGAACTTTGTGAGAGATAAGACTCAACAGAAGAAAATTACTTCGAAGACCACGAATATTAGTGAATTAAAAGTTTAGCACAATTGGTGATGACTGTGGTTTTTTGTGTTTTATAGTTGTTGTTACTTTATTCATTTTTAAATTTTTTAAAGAACTTCACTCAAAACATAGATAGTACTCAGTACACTGTCTAATAGCCCAAGCAATTGCCTCATTACTATTAATAAGCCCAAAGTTGTAACAAAGGGATCCAATGTGGCCTTGGCAATGAACACCAAAAGTACAAACAGGAACACCATCCATGCGCAACATGGTACTGTTAGTACTTTGATTTTTTACAGCTGTTGATGGAATAAGCCTTTCTGAGAGCTACCACAGAGTTCGGGAAACCTGACTACCAGCCGGTTTCAGAACCATAAAATTGAGTTTTAAGGCTGTACCCTCATTAGGAGATAATAGAATGAGTTGCCTAGTTATAAAAACAGAGATACAAGCAAAACCCATGCATCGAGTCATGTAGATCCAGCATTTAACATCCTAAACTGGAAATAATGTTTTTACTCTCAAGTTTATTTTCATATTAAATTTTTACCGCGGAGTTAAAAATGCGTATGAATTTTTTATTCCTTTTTATTTATTTTTGCTCTCAAGTTATTACAATCAAGTAAAAAACCCATAATTTTGTAAAAGGACTTTTCCTAGAGCACAAATGAATAATAACATTACCAATTACATTCAAAGTTGATTTTTTTGGTATGCGATGATAAAAGATATTATAAACTATGTTTCCCAGTTTGACAAATCTCAAAAGCCAAAAAATTAAAAACTTTAGTCAAAACTATTGCAGTAAAGTATTATAATACCAAAGTGTTATATGAAGCTAGTAGAAATCAATATAACTGTATATAATAAAGCTAGTAGGAATTTTAGTAGACCAGTGAGGTCAGCTCACCGGTCCACTGAAATTCTGCTGTAGAATGTGTGCTGGGATAGGTGATGGTAGTTGCTTTTTCAGAACAGTATCTTATATCATTACAGGCAGTAAATGCAATTATGAAATAATGAGAAAAACCTGTAAGACATATGTATACACAAATTAATGATAAAATAACTATTTAAATATAAATATTTGAACCAATCAATCATAACATATCTTAATGAAAGTGGTATGAGTGATAAAAGAACATGGGCAACTGATGAATAAATTATTGCATGTGGCTCATTTATGGAATTATTATTAAAGTATACAGAAAATATTTCAAATGACTGACTTGTAGTTTAACACTTATCAAGCTCAGTGAGTATGCAATATTTCTTCATAATTCAACTGAAAATCATTTTTCACGTTGTCTTCAGAGATTAAAAGCTATAATTTTCAGATTCAATAGATTGTAAACTCTTTGAGCACAAAATATCAGTAATATACCATTAATGGAAGTAAAATAAAAACCTAATAGCCCAGTAAACATTTTTTTAGTGGATTTGAGACGGCTAGTCATTGGCTAGCCTCTTTTGTCTGCCACTAATGGTCTAATAAGCAACCGATGAACAAAACTGCAGTGGACCAATCAAATACCTATGTAGCTCCACTAAAATTCTGCTATAGAATGTATAGAATATATATATATATATATATATATATATATATATATATATATATATATATATATATATATATATATATATATATATATATATATATATATATATATATATATATATATATATATATATATATATATTTCAAAAAATCCTTTTCGAAATATTACCTATCTTTATATTCGAAATATTATTCGAATTATAAAGTTAAGTGCATATTTTATCAGGTTTATTAAAAAAATAATGTAACAGTTTTTATTTCTATAACGATTTTTATCCCTCAAATAAATAAGAATTGGAAATAAGTTGTTTAAAAAAAGTTTTATGGTACTATGTAACTTTTACTTTATGTAACTTATGTAAACTATTAAAATAATGTAAACTTTTACTGTATGTAACTATGTAAGCTAATTATTTATATAGTTAATAATAAATTTGATATTTAAAGTTTTAAACAAACATAAAAATTATAAACATAAAAATTCTTATATCGCTATAAATCTTCTTAAACGAGTTATGAGAGGAAAAACTTTATCAAAAAAAAAATCTCATAGACGTTTTTGCTCGGCGGTCTCTCATTAATTAGTAAGCAAAAACGTGTATGAGATTTATTTTTTATTTTCTAGTAAAAATTTATAAATTTTTACAAAGAAATGAAAAAAACTAGAAGTAATAATCTCATACTACAGCGGCACTGATCATATCATTTTATTTTCTAAGATTAACCATTTATTATATATTATTAACCATTATATAATACGGCTTGTGTTTTTAATATACTCTAATAATTTAGATAAACTCACTTCTCATCAGTCCATCTATTTGTCAATGATAAAAAATATCTTGCTTATCAATAAATCTTATGACTAGATCTATTGATCTATTTTCTTATTCATGGAAAAAACTAAACTATTTTTTTTTTTCATCACAAAGACAAAAAGGTTTATAGGGCAGGATTAAAGAGTCTTGTCTTTCAAAAGGAATGAGCTTAGTAAACTAAATTGGAAACTCGAAAAAAAACTAAAAACGTTTAGAAAGGGAAAATAAGAAATTTTGTACTAATGATAAATATCTATTTATTTTTTAGTAAAGACATAGTTAGTAAAATCCTAAACGCATTCAAAACTTGTGTCACGGATAGGTTCCTTCCGTGACACAAGTTTCAATGGTTGTAACAAAAATTTAATATTCCACGCATAATATCTTTACCTAAAACTAAATAGGTATTAATAGGTAGTATGTAAAATATTATTGGCCTCATCTGAACGTTTTTAGTTTTTATTTAATTTCAAATTTAGGTTACAAAGGGTAACCCTTTTGAAAAAATATACTTTTCAATCCTGCCCTATACAACCATCATAACGAAAATCAAAATCAATAATAAATCTCTATACCCAACAAACATTATTAAATACCTTGGCGTATTTATAGATTACGAAATTTTCATATAGATTCACTCTGTAAAAAATATTTTGAGCTAATGACGTGTTTTCAATATCTTGCCATTATGTTAACGAAACCAATTTTAGGTGTTTTTATTTTTTAACCTTTCAATTAATTTTTGACATTCAAGAAAAAATTTAAAGATTAAGCTGTACTAAAAAAATTCAAAGACAAAAACTGCACTAAACTATTTCAAACTGAATACAGCAATGAATTAGAGTAACAATAAAAATTAGTTCCATTATAAAGTTAAAATAAAATTTGTTTAAATATTACTTAAGTTGAAAAAATAAGATTTTAAAGCTTGGAAACCTCCAATTTTTGATAACTACAGGTTAGAATAATGCTAGCTTAACCCATAAGCTAGAGTAGACCTCAGACCTATTCTGGCCTATTGTTTAATCTAGCATTGTTTATTGTTATTGCTGTTATTTTTGTTGTTCTTGTTATTGTAGTTGTTGTTGTTGTTGTTGTCGTTGTTGTTAATGCTGTCGTTGTTGTAGTTGTTGTTGTTATTTGTTGTTATAACATTTGTTGTTATACCATCTTAGTCTGTAGTTGTTACATAAGCTTTTATAAAATGTCCGTCAAAGCAGTTTATGATATCCTTTCCCCTATAACATTTTTAGGTTACGTTACGTATTGTAACGTAAACGAGAATCGTTACGTTACGTGCAAAATGTCCGTTATTTTTACGTAACCGAGACGTAAAATTTTACGTAACGATACGTAACATTGTAACGTAACGTTACGTGCAAAATGTCCGTTATTTTTACGTAACCGAGACGTAACATATAACGTATTGATACGTAACATTTTGACCTAATAATCACCTGCGGAGACTTTCAAATATTGCGCCATTTTAATTTACTAGTTGCAACCAATTGGTTGATTTATGCGTTAATTTTATAAGTGTTCCCGTAATCATAAGAGATTTGTTTATTTGTTGTTAACATTATTTTCAAGACATAGTCCTACAGCCTAAGCAACTTAGCTGGGAGGGTAAGCCTCATATATATATAGCCTCATATATATATAGCGAGGAGTGGACTAACACTGGTAAAATGAAAAAATTAGCAATTAGTAACAATCAAACTAATAGTATAACATATTTTAATTCACTTGATACTAACCGTAATTTTACCTTTCAACATTTGTTATAATAATAAAAACTTAATATCTTACAAACTTGACATTATATACACATTTTTGCTTGTGGGGTAATAAAAACACAAGTAGTGTTAAGCTGATTAAATAAAAAAATTTGTAAAAAAAAATTGAAGTTAACGTTAATACTATTTCACCGTAACGTGAAAGTTTTTAGAAAAAAAAAAGATTAGAATAGCAAATATAATTGTTTTTAGATTTTACATATAAAACTTGTGTGAAATAGAGTTTGCAAACAAAGGGGGTTGTTCGCACCTAACAACCCTCCCCCCCTCCTCATATACATTTTTTATTTCATATAAAGTTTATTGATGACGTTCAGAAAAATGCCTTTAATTCAGAAGTTTGTTATAAGGAAAAAAAATAATAACATAGTAATATAATCTGTGTACATTTCATTCGTACATTTTGTACGAATAACCAGTTAATACGAAATATATAAGATAATATAAGGTGATAAAAGAAAAACGAGGTAGTTAGTTTTAACTTGGAAAACGTGGATGGTGATTAATTTCTAATTCTAAAACGTGCAAAGTAAAATAACCCGGTGAATAATGTATAATGTTTAATCTAATGAGAGTTGTATTAATATTTAAGCCAGAATGATTGTCGTTATATAGCAAACTAGGAAAAAACCGGATCCGCTCCGTTTATACTTTTTATTACATTTTTGCCAAAAGTTTCAAGTTAAATTGTTTAAAGTTTATTCGAGTAAATTTCCTTATACAAAATTGTTATGTATTTACATTTAAGTCAATATTTATTAATGAATAAATTTGATTTAAAACGAATCGACTGATTTAAATAGGGAAAAGCGCAAAGATTGTCCATACATCGACTGACTAAAATAGGTACAGGCGCAATGGACTGTTTATACATCAACTGTGTATTGTTTCATGTACCTCAAAAAATTGTTTTCTACTGCAGTGAAGTCTAAGTTATAATCAGAAAAGTTGTAAAGAAAACTTAATAATAAAAATGTTTTTATATACCGTTTACGGATATATCAACGATTTACTTCGTTAGTAAGATTTAAAAGGTTTCTTTTTAAATCGAACCCACTAGCAATCTAATTTAATTATTTTATAATAATATGAATTTATATCGAAACCTATGTTTAAAAAAAGAATTAAATAGATTAGATTGCTTGTGAGTTTTATTTATAAAAGATTATTTTTTAAACTTATAAATTTAATAGCTTTTGACCAAATAAAACGTAATGTAACGTTAAATGATTTAAATATTAGACGCAATTAAAATACGTCTATATAAGTTGAAAAAAAGCCATACTGGTATTTATTTTAACTTTTATCAGTGTGCAAAAAATTACTTCTAATTTTTTTTATAACAAATTTTTCACGAAAAAACGTTTCTGTTCGCGAGGTTGTAATTAATGAATTGCAACTTTGCGAATTGAATTTTTTAACTAAAAAATATTTTTCTGAAATTTTTTTTAGTTACTAATGTCTCGACGAACGCATTGTTGAATACCATATTTCATTAATGGTTTACGTTATTTAACAAATTCTTTTTATTAACAGTTATAAATGCATTGAATTCAATGCAGTCTTTTTTTTAAAAAAAATACCCACAAGCAATCTAATTCCTTATTTTAAATATTATTACTGTAACCCATGGAAACGACTTGTTACGTATAAAAATAAAAAATTATTCCTCAATTATAACACGTCACAAATATAATTTTTTTTTTACGTTACCTTACGTCTATTTTAAACTTGTAAGAGTGTAACGAATTTAGACGTAACGTAACGTTAAAAAAATTTATGTTTGAGACGTATTTTAGTTACGTCTCAAATCCAGATTTTGTTACGTTACGTAACGTCTCAACTAATTACTCTTTAAAAAGTTTTAAAAAAAACCAATTAAGACGTAATGTTACGAATTGAGACTTTTTGTTTTTTCGTGACAAAGTAACGAATTGAGACGAAGCTATTTTACAATAAAAATACAATAAAAGATAGTATTTAGCAATACGGCAATAATGAACAAACATTTACTGCATTTTCAAGTTTATTTACTTAATAGTTGAATAAAAAGTAGAGAATGTAACCTTGTTACCAATTGTAACCGATTGAGATGTAACGTAACTTTAAAATGTTATAGGGGTTAGTTACGTCCAAATCTAAATTTAGTTACGTAACGTTACGTCTCAATTGGTTACGCATTAACAAGTTAAAGACAACAACAACAACAACAAAAAAAAACAATTGAAGACTTATTGTTGCTAATTGAAACTTTGTTTTTTTTTTGTGTGACAAAGTCACCAATTGAGACATTTACCATTTTACAATAAAAATAAATTAAAAGATGATAATTAGCAATACAGCTATAAAAAAACAAGCATTTACTGCTTGTTATGCAGTAACAAGCAGTAAATGCTTGTTATTAAAAGCATTTATCAATATTTATGTTTAGTTTACATTATTTAAGTTTGTTAAAAATTAAAGAATGTAACCTTATTACCATTTGTAACCGATTGAAAAACGTAGCAGTAATATTAGTGTTTGTCATAAAATTATTAATAATTGTCAATTTTTATTAATATTGTCATATTTAACAAAAAAAAAAAAAAAAAAAAAAAAAAAATGGATGAGGCCTTATCTACTATCCTTATTACTAGATAGTAATCTTCAAACGAAGCACAAGATTTAAACTAAATTTTGCTGCAAGAATATTAGTCACCAGAATGCCAACTTAAGAACCTCCTATTGATAAGAGGTGATAAATAAACAAATGAAATAGTGTTCTGATTAGATGAACATTTAAATACGATGGTTGTCCCTTGCTAAAAAGTCCACAAAATGTCATAGATCAATTTATGATAGAGTATTGCAAAACTATTACCATTTTTAAGCAAGAAGTTTGAAAGATTTAAGAAGAAGAAGGTTGTATTTCTATTAGTTTTGAGGAATCCACTTGGTTAAAAATTGTTGTTTCATAAACATTAACTTATATAGTTTAAATGGTTTCTAATTACTTACAACAATTTGTTTTCATGGAAAGTTATAGAGTGTTTGAAGGTATTTCTGTACTTTTTAGTGTTAGTTTATATATTTTAATTTTGATTTTAGCAATTTGTTTTTGGATAGTTTTGGTTTGTGGATTTTTATTTAATATAAAATTATGTGAAGATGTTTAAAATTTTAGAGTTTTACATATTGAAGGAAAAAACATTTTAATTTAATGTTGTTTATATTGAAAGAAAACTCACTTATCAAGTCAAGATCTTCTTTATTCAAGTTTGATTCTGACAATTCAGACTAAGAATCAACAATTACTGATGATACAAGTGTAAAAATAAATTTTGAAAAAAGGAGCTAATCCCATTTACATTAAACAAAAAAAATTTAACAAACTGTGTTCACAGAAAGAATATGAAGAGCTACCAGGTGATTTAAAAATTGAGGTTGCACTTGCAGCAGATTATTCTTTAAAAAATGAAAACAAAATCTCTATCAGAAGTATTAGTTTCATTTATTCAGAGCATGAAACTTTTTAAAGTTTAATTAACAACTAAACCAACATTAATATTGTTAAAATAAAAAGCTATAAATATTTCTTCTTTTATTTTGCTAAAACATTTACTTTTTTAATTTAAATTAATATATTGCCTTGGTTGCTGTAATAATGAGAAGAAGTAGTTGATAATATTATCTGGGTATACAAATGCAAGACAGGAGATTTGAATAAACTTTTATAATTCTGTTAAGTTCTCTGAATTAGGGAATGAGATCAGATATTAGTATCAATGTTGAACCTCATCTTAACAATGGTTGTTTATAAAATATTTTGCACTTTAAAAATGAATTATTAAAAATAATTTATCAAAAAATGAGCTGCAGCTGTATTCTCATCTCTTCGTTAAGCTAAACGGAGCTTTTGTCTGAAATTTAATTACAATATTTCTAAGTGAAGAAATGACAAAAACATTTAAATTTTTAGAAACAAAACTAATACTAAAATAAAATATTTTTTAAAAAATTTTTATAGAACTTTTTTTATTAATGTAGTTAAAAAGAAATTTTCTACTAAAGCTCCGTTAACCTTAACTGAGAGATGAGAATACGGCTGCTGCCTAATAAAACTACTTTTTCAATCAAGTCTTATTTACACTCAATTGAATGTAGTATGACATATTTAACATATTTTATTTGATGAAGGGTAAAAAATTCTTTCATAATTTTCATTATATTATATATTTTATTATTATTATTATTATATATTTATTGTCTACTTAACAATTTTTAATGAGTTTAGATGTAACACAGTGTTTGTAACCTATAATACTGAAGGCTGGACCTGATGTTTTAATCGAATGCATTTGTGTTTGAACTTTCTTCATATCAATAGGCTCAATGCCTTTGTGTAGCTTATATTGTTGAATAAGATCACTTCTTAGACTCCGAACTTCCAAAATTGCCAACTAAAACTTTTTTAGACTTTATTAAATTTTATTATTTTAAACTTTATTATTAGACTTAATAAAAAAAATTTTAATTATAAAAAAGGTTTTAACTGATTTATATCTACATTAGTTGAGAGCAGCATTTTAGTTTTATTTTCTCCCAAATTTTAAATAAATTTAAATTGATCTTTATAGAAAATATTAATTTAGATATGGCCTAATCCTGTTCACTTAATTATTCTTTTTTAACTTTAATTGTAGGATTATGGCAAACACGATACACAGAGGATTATACAGATCGAGAAATGATTGTGAAAACCACATTAAGAGAGTTGGCAATTTATTTTGTTTTTGTTCTCATTTTGTGCATAAGTAAGTAAAGTTTTAATTCTTTAATTAAAAATATTTTAGTGTGTGGATTAGTATTGAGTTTTGCCAATAAAAACTATGACTTATAAAAATAGCGGTGCTTCGATTTAAAAATAGACTATTGATTAAAAAATGGCTATTTCTTTAAACATTTTGATTTAAACATTTTCTTTTCTTTATTAAAATACTATGGGTCAGTCAAAATGAAATATTTAAAAAAATTAAAAAGTTGGCACTGATCAATTGATTTTTTTTTCAGATCTTTGCCTTTTTTGAAGGCAATAGTATATAGAATATAGTTGTAAAAACTTAAAAAAGTTATATAAAAAGGTCACTAAACTCAAAAAAAATTTAATTGGTTTTATATTTTTAAAAATATTAAAATATTAAATGCCAAAATGGTTTCTTACATCATAAAATTCCTGAATCAACAAAAATTTGAACAACTGATACTCAAAAACAATTGCATATTTTCATTTTAAAGTTCTTTATTTTTATTGTTACTATTGTTTTTTTTTTGTGGAATGCAATAAGTTAAATAACTGGTATTTAAATAAAAAATGACATCATGAAAACCTATACACACTGGCATTTGTATAGGTTTTCATGATGTCATTTTTTATTTAAATATGACATTATAAATGAGTTAAAGCAGTTTTTAACAACTAGATTCCCTTTAGAACGTTAATAAGTATTGCAGATCAGGACTTAGTTTTTTTAATGTGATAACACCTCTAGGAAAAAAGTTTATGAGCTCCTCTCATCCTTATCAATAGTTGATTTGGGGGAGAGGGGTTATATCAGAGTTTTTTTTTATTCAAGTTCTCTTTTCGTGGCTAAGAACCCTAACCTACTTGGCTGTACTAATAAATTAAAAATCAATTTAAATAAAGAATGAAATTCTTAATTCTTTTTCATTCTTAAGTGATATATATATATATATATATATAAATATATATATATATATATATATATATATATATATATATATATATATATATATATATATATATTATATATATATATATATATATATATATATATATATATATATATATATATATATATATATATATATATATATATATATATATATATATGTATATATATATGTATATATATATACTATATATATATATATATATATATATATATATATATATATATATATATATATATATATATATATATATATATATATATATATATATATATATATATATATATATATTCTTTTTAGTAACATTTGGTATGACAAGCTCTACAATGTTTTACTTCACTAAAGTAATGAAAGGTATAAATTGTTAAATTACTGTAAGGTTTATAAATAAAATTGTAAGTTATTAATATTAAGATTAAAAACTATTGATTTTATCATGACTGATAATTTTTACAATACTATTTCAATATATATTTTTTTTCTATTATTTTTTTCTCACGTTTTTAGTTTGTTTTACTTTTTACTTTTTGTTTTATTTTTATTTAAAATTTTTATGTTTATAATATTCATTTCTTTAGATCTTTTTAGTGGTGATCCAAATAATCCTCCAACATTTGATTCTGTCGGAAATATGGGCGATTTTTTTGCTGTGAGTATTAATTGTATGTTTTGCTTATTTTTAGCTTCATAGCCTCTGAATAAAATGTTTATGGAAAGCATAAAATTTTATTAGATAGATTTTTATACTTTCCATAAACATTTAGTTATGCTTCTGGAAAACATGGTTTTTATATACAACTCTATTGATAAAAGCGCCATTAGAAAAAAATTTTATTAATTTTTTTTAAAGGCAGCTTTAGACCCTTTTTATATAGATGTCGGGTTTACCTTGCAAACAGGCCATTTACATCTACAAATATTTAAAACAACCAATAAAATCAAAAGTAGTAAACTAAGAAAAGGCTATAGCATTAGGGCGTGTCAATTTCAGACTTTTTAAAAAAAAAACTATTTAATAAAATTTGGAATATAAGTATAAGTTATGAAATTTTATGGAGAATCCAAATATAATTTAATTTTTTAATTTAGACAAATATTTGCTTTGGTGATTAGCCTTTTTTTTGAAAGTATAAATAGTTTTTGTTTTCTATTAAATGGAATAGCAACGTTACTGGACAATATTGTCCGTAAAATAAACAGACTTTTAAAGAGCAAAACAAAGTTACATTTAGTTTATTAAAAATTTATTTAACTCAATATGTATAAAATTATTTAATAAATTTTGTAATAAATGCGTAAAATAACTTTTAATTTTTCAAAAAGGTTTACTAAAAAATTTTGTATAGCTGTAATAAGTAAACAACTGTTAATTGTATATTGTTAAGTATTAATTTAAGAACTTTTAATTGATTGCTTTCATTTTTACAATATTGAAAAAAAAAATTATTTCTTAAAAATGAAAAAAAATTTTAACTTGGAGGAATATTGGCGCCCAAAACCAGAATGAATATTAGTACACAAATCAGTGCTGCATTTGGTTCAGTTTCTAGTTTCAGAATTGCCAACCAACAGAGACGTTATAAGATATCGAATTTTATTAAGAGGCTGCAATGACATAAAAAAAAAGAAATTATCCAGCCTATTACTGAAGCTTTGTTCCACAATGTCACTGTTTTATCACAAATTGTTTTATCAGTAATTAATTTAGGTAAACTCTGAATTTGCACTCGACTATTGGTATAACAAAGCTGGTAGTATATCTTAGGTCTCTTTTACCAAATAATTTCTTTTTTTATGTCATCGAAGCCTTCTAGTAATAAAAATTCATATCTTATAACGTCTCTGTTGGTTGGTAATTATGAAACTAGAAATTGTTTTTCTCAACCAAATATAACACTAATTTGTATACTAGTATTCATTCTGCTTTTGAGTGCCATTATTCCTCCAAGTTATAAAATTTTTTATTATTTAGCAATAAAAAATTTGTTCAAGAAAAAAAAACTTGTCCAAGAAAATAAGGACCTAAATAAATAATAAATTTTAAAAGAAAAGTTAATAATGTTTTTGATATGTAAATGTTCAATTGTAAAATGTGTTAATTTTATTTGTTCTAATAATTGAGAAGATAAGAAGTAAATAAAGTGATAAAGAAGTTCATTATAAGTGCAAATGTATCAAAGAGTACAATATACCATCTATTGACATTAAGTGTATATATTTTTAAAGAGTTAAAACTGAAACTGTTAGCAAGCTTCAAATTAGATTACGTGTAACATTGAAACCAGGAAACAGTTCAAAAGATTACTAAGAAAGGATTGAGAAAAATGTTTTAAGAATAAAGACAGCAATATTATTTTTATTAAAAAAAAATTGAGTCAGATGAGATCAATTATCAAAAAGAAAGTGATCTCAGTAATGAAATAGGATTAAATGTTGACAATGCTGACATTACAATTTAGAATTACCTCTAGTGCTAGTGAAACCATCAGAAAAAAAAGAAAGTGTTATAATAACTAAGATATTTCACACATAGCTATGAATAGCATAAGGTATAATTTATATATATATATATATATATATATATATATATATATATATATATATATATATATATATATATATATATATATATATATATATATATATATATATATATATATATATATATATATATATATATATATGTATATATATATAAGGAGGGGGGAAGGCAGCAGTAACATTTGCCCCCCAATAATTTTTCAAATAAATAATTTTAAAAAATTTGACTAAAAAATGACTTAACAAAAAAGGTCTGTAAAACTATTTCAGAGCCCTTTAATCCACTGCCCCCTTCTCCTTCCTCCCTATATAATTTTTGTTTCTACGGGCCTATATCTATATATATATATATACATATATATATATATATATATATATATATATATATATATATATATATATATATATATTATATATATATATATATATATATATATATATATATATATATATATATATATATATATATATATATATACATATCTATATATATATATATATATATATATATATATATATATATATATATATATATATATATATATATATATATATATATATATATATATATATATATATATATATATATATATATATTAACTTTGTTAATAATGATTTTTATTTAAAATATATAAATTCTTCTCACATAAGTATAGAGTGTGTTGTAATTGCTACAGCAACACTTATCGATGCAGAATTAACAACATCTGATGATAAAAAGTTAGTTATTGACCATGGTAAAGTTTCTAGTGCGCAAGAAAAAATCTCTGATCTTGGTAAGGATTTTTGACAAAATAACAAAAAGTGAAGAAGTAAAATGCACAATTTTTTGATGAGAAAATTGATCAAACCAAACAAATGATTGAATTTGATAGCTCAAATGCAAAATTTCCAGTATTTTTTGTAAAATATTAATTTAACTTTACTTCTGAGAAAGCAGCAAAAAGTGTTAAACATGCAGAGATTATAGCAAATAAAATTGTTAAATGGTTAACGGAGAGAGGTATTGACAATTCTTTATTGGCTGTTAGTGAAGACTCTGCAAATATAAACACTAGTTGGGAGGGTGTAGTCATCAAACATATAGAAATAAAATTAGGAAAAAAACTTGTTTGGCTTATATATCACCTCCATACAAATGAGTTGCCACTGAGGCATTTTATAACCAACTTAGATAGTCAAACAAGTCTAATAATAAATGGTCTGATTTTATTGGGTCCATGCTTGATCTGGCTACAGATCTAAATATAAATTCAGGATTTGTGAAACTATTAAAATTAGTAATCCACTTATTTCTCTTTATGATAAAATAATAAATGACTTGTCTGTAGATCAATTTTATGGTTATACGGTTGTTTGTGCCATTAGAAGTGGTATTTTACCATCAAAATTTGATTTGTTACAAATTAGCCCTTTTTCAGATTTAAGATGGTTAACTACTGCTAACAGAATATGTAGAATATGGATCTCTAAACATGGAATTCAAGGTAAATATTTAGAAAATTTAAGGTCTATCACCAAATATATTATGAGTCTTTATTTTTCTTGTTGGTTTAAGATCAAAGTTAAACATTCTTGGATTAAAAGTCCTAAACATCAGGCCTTGTTTTAAAGCATAAGCCTTGTTTTAACACATAAGCATAAGCATAAGCTGGCGCGCCATATATATATACGCACTAAGCCATTTAATGTAAGTCATAAGCCATTTCAGGCTAGCCATATTTTGTCATTTTTTAATATAAAATCTACAGATATCATTTAGGCGGTCAGATAAAAGAAGTAAATAGTGTTATAAAAACCACTTATGAATTTTGAATGACGATTACGTAATAAAGTTTGCATGACAATTACATTTAATATTAAAATGCTGGATCTTCTTGACACAATGCATGAGTTTAGCTTGTGTCTCTTTTTTTATGACTAGACAACTCATTCGATTATCTCCTAATCAAAGTACAGCTCTAAAACTCAGTTTTATGGTTCTGAGGCCGGCTGGTAGTCAGGTTTTTTCAACTCTTTGGTAGCTTTCAGAGAGGCTGATTCCATCAACAGCTGTAAAATATCAGAGTACTAACAGGCTATGTTGTGCATGGAGGGTGTCCCTGTTTGTACTTTTGGTGTGCATCATCAAGGCCACATTTGGAGCCCTTTGTTACAGCTTAGGATTTGTTAATAGTAATGAGGCAACTGAATGAATGAGGCAACTGCTTGGACTATTAAATAGTGTACTGAGTACTATCTATGATTTGAGTCAAGTTCTTTAACAAATTTAAAAAAATTACCAAAAACTATAAAACACAAAAAACCATCGTCATCACCAAGCTCTCTAAACCTATCATTCACTAATATTCGTGGTTTTTGAAGTAACTTTTCTTCTGTTGAGTCTTATCTCTTGCAATGTTGACCAGACCTACTTGCTCTTTATGAGACTAATTTGAGTTCAGCTGTCTCATCTTTTGATCTTAGTGATGACGATTATCCTCCTTTAAGTCATAAAGACTCCAATAGTCACATGCTTGGTCTAGACATTTACATTCTTAAGAATTCACCGATTTGTCAGAAAACGAGGTTTGAATCCAGCACCTATTCTTTTACTTATTGCTTTTGTTTAGCACCACTTCACTCTATTGCCTTTTATTTTGTTCCATATTGCTTACCTTCATCTCAAGACTGCACTCTTTTCGATGTTATTTCTGATCAAATTGCATAACTTACTTTCTGATTATCAATATGGATTTCTATCTTCTTGTTCAACAGCTGATTTGCTAACAGTAATAACCGATAGGTTTTAATGTGCATTAGATAGAGATGGATAGGTTTTGACTATCGCTCTTGACATTTCTAAAGCTTTTTAAAGTTTGGCATGCTGGTCTTCTCCATAACCATTCTTCTTACGGTGTATTAGGTAACATATTTAAGGTTATTGTATCCTTGGACAGAACTCTTCTTCATATCCTGTAACTTCAAGGGTTCCTCAAGGTTCTATCCTTGGACCTATACTCTTTTTAACTTACATTAACAATCTTCCAGATATTCTCATGTCTAAGGTGGCATTGTTTGCTGATGATAATACCATTCATTCTTGTCTTAATAAAAAGCCAACACTCACTGATTGTTTTGAGGGGGCATTTGAGCTTGAAACAAATCTCACTTTTGCTACAGCATGGGGCTCACAGTAGCTGGTGAACTTTTATTCTGATAAAAATCAATTTTTTTTAGCTAATCGTTATTGCAATAATTTAGATCTTCCTATATTTATAAATGGTAATGTACTTGATGAGTCATCAGCTGCAAGTTGACTGTTGATCATTATTTTGCTCTATAAACTTCACCTTTTATTTTCCAGTAACTTCCAACTCTAATAGTGGTTTATTGCAGATTTGTTGGAAGATGTTTAAAAAATAAAAATACAAACTTAAGAAAAAACAAAGAAAATTTTATTTTCATTAATCTAACTTTTCCATCATAAATGTTCAGTAAAAGAAAAAAAAAATGTTAGAGGTGCATAAAAAAAAGCTAAAAAGTAGTACACATTAAATTTTTTTTATATTAGCACCACTTTTGATGTTTTAGATTTGTTTGTTTTGTTATAATGATTGATTTTATTAAAAAAATGAAAAAACATTATTTCAAACTTTAAACGGCATCTTATAGAGTTTACTTTGGATATAACTCTATTATTAATTTTTTTGTTTGAATTTATGCTTGAAGCAATATGGCATTATATAAATAACAGATTGTGCAATATCAAAAAAAAAAAAAAAGAAATTTCCTTATAATTAACAAAGAATTTAGATTAAAAAAGTTATTTAAATTTAAAAAAATTTAGTTTTTTTTTTTTTCTTGGTTTTTCGTCCTACTTTTTAATTTTTACAAAAAACATTAAGCGTACATTTAATATTTTAGACTTAAGGCACTTTCTTCTTGCATTAGTTTATAAAAGTTAATGTCCTTAAATAACAAAAAAAAAAAGATAATTTTATGATGTCAAAATCACGACAAGCTAATTGGCTAAGACGTTTTTTATTTAAAACAAGGCCTGTAAACATGTACTTTACCAGCTGCAGAAACTCAAATTTTAAAAAGAAGATGTCTTTAAAATAGTATCACCTTTTCAAAGATCATCTTGGTTTTGTTTCTGTGAGTGTATACTACAAACATTGTTGTGTCTAATACTGAAGAGGATAGAAGTGAGTTATTAATAAGATGAAAGATATTAGAGGTACTGAAAACGAAGATTTACAAAAAAGTGATTCTTTTCATAGGCCAAGAAAAACTCCTTTTCTGAACTTTAATGCTGAAAAATTGTTAGACGTCACCAGTTTATAAACCAGTCCTAACTAACTAACATCTTCTGTAATCATTGTGTTTTTATCAAATCCAATGAAGGTGTCGATTTAGCCATATCATGGACAATCTTTTGAACATTGCGTATAGCAAGTTACAGAAATGTCAAGTAGAGTGTACACTTATGAAAAGAGAGAAGAATTTGTCCAAACTCAAGAGGCGAATAGAAAGTTATAAAAAATTGATGTACCCTAATGCACACTTTGTAGAATCAATTATCATTATCAAATTTAATAACAATAAAGCTGCAAGCAACCAATCAAGTTAGAAGTTAACAATAAAGCTGCAAGCAACCAATCAAGTTGCCAATTAACAGAAAAAAATTAAATTAACTAAAAAAAAATAACCTAAAAATAATAGTAAACAAAACTTGAAAATTTGACACAAATCTTTTTTTTATTAAACATAATATTTATTGAAACTATTCCATTTTTAAAAAAAATATCTCACTGTATTTCTAATTTCAATACCAATAAAATTATTACTCAATGTTAGGCCATTTTTTTTGAGAAATCAGATCAAAATTATAGTGAAATATAAAAAGTCAAATCACCTTAGCAAAAAAAATTTTTAGTTCAGATTTCAAAGCCATATTTGGATTCTCCATTAAATTCTGCAACTTCTAGTAACTCCCCAATTTTTTTCTTAAAAAAAAATCCAAAATCGACACACCCTGCTATAGTATTTTATATTCATTTTCATTGAATCCAGTTAGTTTATTATTTTCATTTTAAATGATTAACCTTGCCTCACCCAATCAGATAAAACCAATATATTATCATGGACACTTTAAAAAGACTTTAGTAGTCTAATCACTAAGCTCCATCAAGGGTTTATTAAAATCCTAAAGTTTTTAATTTTGACAAGTTAACCGCTTTTCAATTTATTCTGTAAGAATCTAGTTTATTGAGTCATGGGGCATGAGAAAAAATCTTTTCATTCTTTTTGTATATGCAATGTCTCTGTCATTTATCATCCTACATATATATATATATATATATATATATATATATATATATATATATATATATATATATATATATATATATATGTATATATGTATATATATATATATATATATATATATATATATATATATATATATATATATATATATATATATATATATATATATATATATATATATATATATATATATATATATATATATATATATATATATATATATATATATAGATATAGATATATATATATATATATATGTACATATATATATATATATATATATATATATATATATATATATATATATATATATATATATATATATATATATATATATATATATATATATATATATATATGTATATATATATATATATATATATATATCTATATAGATATATATATATATATATATATATATATATATATATATATATATATATATATATATATATATGTACATATATATATATATATATATATATATATATATATATATATATATATATATATATATATATGTATATATATATATATATATATAAATATATATATATATATATATATATGTACATATATATATATATATATATATATATATATATATATATATATATATATATATATATATATATATATATATATATATATATATATATATATATATATATTTGTATTTGTATATATAAATATATATATATGTACATATATGTATATATATATATATATATATATATATATATATATATATGTATAGATATATGTATATATATGTATAGATATATATATATATGTATATATATATATATATATATATATATATATATATATATATATATATATATGTATATATATATATATATATATATATCTATATAGATATATATATATATATATATATATATATATATATATATATATATATATATATATATATATATATATATATATATATATATATATATATATATATATATATGTACATATATATATATATATATATATATATATATATATATATATATATATATATATATATATATATATATATATATATATATATATGTATATATATATATATATAAATATATATATATATATTATATATATATATATATATATATATATATATGTACATATATATATATATATATATATATATATATATATATATATATATATATATATATATATATATATATATATATATATATATATATATATATATATTTGTATTTGTATATATAAACACACACATACACACAGAAATAATCAAGCACTGATTATATGTATCACATAATGTGATTATAATACTCATAATATTCAATTTTCAAATATGTCTACGTCATAATAATACTTTTTTACTGGCATTATTTAGTAGCTCTAATTGTAGTAAAGCAAAAATAATTGTTTAATCAATCCAAATACTCAAAAAAAAAGTTATAATTTCTATTATAATAAATCATTTTAAATGTAGATTTTATTGCTACTTTCATAACGAACATTTTTTTTTTAGTATGCAATCAATACTACTTTATTGAGTGGACTTTATTTTGAAAACTTTTATAATGGAGATCCAGTACCTGATAATATGAAAGGATATATTTATTTTGAAAATAAGATATTAGGACGCCCAAGATTGAGACAAGTTCGAGTTAAAAATGCTTCATGCATGTAAGTGATTAAATATTTGAATATTAAATATACTTTTTAGTTTTATCTCTTTTTAATATTATAGAAAATTAAAAAATATAGTTACCTTTAAAAAACTACAGGCACAAAATTATTTTAGAGAATTTTTTTAAAATTGTTTCTTAACAAAAGTTTTTTTATTATCAGTTTTTGTATTGATCTTAGAATGTTGATTAGAAGTTGATCACTAGTTGTCATCAACTTGTGTAATAAATTGAAAATGATTAACTAATTTATGAGTATTAGGGAAAGATTTTGTTAAAGCCAAAATGTTAAAAAAAAAAATTGTTGGTAGTCGTTTTTTTTTTACCATCAGGCAATTTACCCTTCAACAACTGCCCCTTCATTTAAAAAAAACAACAACTAAATTGTGAGAAAGCAAACATAAGACAATTATGTTGCGTTATAAATGTTTTAAGAAATAAATATGAGTTTATAGATGATAAATAGTATAAGTTTAAATAGTATGAGTTTTTTAAAAAAGGAACAACATATTTAAGTCTTATTGATAATTGTTTTTATAATAAAATTGTTTAATTTAAAGAAATTTATAAATATTTTATAAAGATAAAAACTTTAAATGATTTTTAACATGGTTTTAAATTAAATTTATTTACTTAGGGCGTCAGGAAAGTTTGTGCAACCCCCCTCCCCCCAAAATAAAAATAAAAAACTTAAAATATAAATATATTTTTTATTTTACTTTAATAAATGTTCAAAATATTTGAACATTTATTAAAGTAAAATAAAGAATATATTTATATTTTATTATTATTTTATTAACTTATTAACTATAAAACTATATTGAATCCGGCTTGATCTAGGAAAGTTTTGACTGCTTTTGTGACATTAGGTTTAGCATTGCTATGAAGAAATTTCATGTTTTTTGTACCTGAGGTAGATCTTTGCTTGTTTATTGCTTCTATAATTAGCTTCAAAGAATTAGTAATAATTACATGTTATAGTCTTTCCTTTTTTCAAATGTAATTAGATAGAACATATTTAAAGGGTGGAAAAATTTTCGCATTTTTTCATCGTAATTGTAAATATTGTTAGCAATGTTTTCTGGTCAAAAATAGTAAACTTTAAATTTATCATCATTTAAATAAATAAACATTTTTAAAGAAAACTTTTAGGTTAATTATTTCAAAAAAGCAATGATATGAATGCATTGTGTAATTGAATATCAATATTTTACCCAAATTAGAGCTGCAGACAAAACTGCCATGTTCTCACTTCGTAAGGCAGAACAGCAGAACAATTTATGTCTTACTAAGCAATTTTCTAATCCCTGAACAAAGACCGTTGTTGAATGAAATAGCTAAGTTTGTTAGTTGTTTCTGGTTGCATGTATGGTTTTAAAGAAGATCCTCCCTTAAATTGGCTAGACAAAGCTGAAAGAAACCACATCAAGTTTTATTGCTTGATAGCCACACATGGTTTAACTGAACTTATTAATAACTTAATATGGATTTGGATACTTTTTCAAGCAATTAACTTATTTTCTGTAAGTCATCAGCTTAATAGTATTTTGTATATAATTTAACTTGTATTTTGTAAAATTGTATATAATTTAACTTAATAGTATTTGTTTGCAACAATACTTTAATAGTATTTGTTGCATATATGCAACAAATTTTGAGCTTGTTTCTGAGGAAATCTTCCTTAATAATTGCACAATAACATTAGTGATGTAATGTAAGTATTGTTTTACGATAACTCAATTATTTTCCTTAGTCTTTCACCTCTAATGAAAATTTTTTATTTTTGTATTAAGAATTTAAATAACAACATTCTTATCTTGTAGTTGAATAAGGATTTTATGGTAAAAAAAAAGTCTCTTTCACCAACATTTTAAAGACTTCAACAAATAAGCTACAGTCAAAGCAATTAAAATAATGCCAAAGTACATTAAGTTTTATTGTTTTTTAAAAAACCGCAATGATAATGACTAGAAAGTTTTTTAATTAATAGTGATTTTGCTTTTGTTTTTTAATAACATATTTTTAAAACATTTGCTTAGTATTGCTACATTGACTATCTTAAAGCCTGCTGCTACCAGGGAGTGCTGCTATATCAACTATTGGGAGTGCTGCTATATCAGCTTATACCCTGCTACTATAAGGAAGTGCCGCTACATCGGCTGGGGATTTGGTTTAGGCAAGCAATCTATTATTTAAAAAAAAAACTTTTTTCAAGTTTTTAAACTATATTTGGTCTGGTTT
>NC_061157.1:23093259-23095759 GCF_022113875.1 Hydra vulgaris | reverse complement strand
TCAAAAGAAGCGAAATTATATAAAAAATTTTAAATTAATGCTCATTTAATAAAAAAATTATTATTTAAAATTTTTTTCAAAAATAATTATCAAAAAATAAACTTTATTCTTTTTTAGGTTAAAAAAGGTAAAATAATAATTTTTTTATAAAATGATTATTATTTTTAAAATTTTTATATAATTTCGCTTCTTTTGAGACCCAACATGAGGTACTTTTGAAAAACTTTTTTTTATATAATATTAGGGACATGTTAAGTATTCAAGGGTCTGGTGCTCCCCATAAATCCAATAAAAATTTGAAAAAATTTAATAAAGTTGCTTGTGAGAACCAATAGAAGGTTTTAAGAATATGAACAGATCTTTTTTAGAATATAGGGGGCGGATGACAATTTTTCCAGTATTCTACTGGAAAAATTATGTTACTACAGCTTTAATGTTAAAAAAATAAAAACAATGAAATATTGCCATTAACCAAAAGTTGACAATATGACAACATTGTTTGTCATGTTGTTATTGTTTCCAATTAGAGTTGAATTAACATGCTTGATTGCGGAAATTCTAAACAACAGAAACGTTTTTAGTTTAATTTAAAATAAATTAGTGTTAAAACATTCCATTTTATCTGTTAGCAGTAATGACTTCATAAGTTTCCATTCATTGTTTTTACAAAACAGAAAACTGCATTCTAATTTAAACTAAATGCGCGATTTAATTATTATCAAGTAAATATACTGATGAATATTTTGAGAAATGCCTTTGTCAAAATAGTGACATTATTTTTTTTCTTTTGATATACGTATTGTTTTATTAAAACTTTTTTTTTTTAACTTTTTAGTTGCGTTTAGCTTTAACTTTTTTAATAAATAGACTCCAATATAAGCTTAACCGATTCGAAGTTATCAGCAAAAATATTTAGTTTAACTTATATTTGACAAAAAATATTTGATATTCCAACATTTTTTTGCTTTTGAATTTTAAATATATTAGTCATTAGAATGTGGTCGAACCTGTAGAATGAGATCGAAGCTATAAGTGAAGTTTTAGTATAATAAATTTTTTTACACTAGATATTTATAAGATATTTATAAGATATTTATAAATATTATGCTAGATATTTATAGATATTGTGCGAGATATTTTATTTTTTTAACATTAAAGTTTGGAATATTTATTGAAGTGTTGCAAGTTTTGATATTTTATTACATAGAATTTTATGCAATTCAAAGTAAAAGTTTTAGTTAAGCGAAGTTTTTTGTCAAATGGACCCTAAAAAACTAGTTGTCAAATGGTTCGACCTAACCACGATTAAGCAGATAATATGATAAAGTTCAACTAGTATTAAAAAAAAACAAAAAGATATGCTGAATTTAGCTTTCAAATAAAATAAGTAGATCATTTTAAATTTATGCAGCATTAATTTAACTTATGCCGCATAAATTAAAATAAATTATAGGTGACATATGTATTATGAATATAACTTTATTTAACAATATGCTAACTCTACTGTGTAAACATATTTTGACATTGCAAAAAAATTTTATTAAAAATATTTTCTTTAAAATCAACTTATAATTTTCTTCCTTGCAAGTTATTCAGACAAGCTCCATTTAATACTCTCATAACAAAACTGGCAAGCATTATTTGTCACTCCTAGAAGGCCATTTATGGAGGTGTTTCATGTACGTGGAGTGATTGCTCCCACTTCATTACAAGGCCTGTACATACATATATACATACATACATCAAGGTAGCCATTTAAACAAATCTTTTTTTTTTAATGTCTGCTCTTGCCTTCTAAATGTGTTTTATATAATAAAATAATACTAGCATAAAAAAAATTTTTGAATTTAAAATTTTTGAATTTTAAAATAAATAAAAACATTTTTGAAAAAAAAAAAATTTAGGGGTAGCTCAAGACCTTTAAACATCAGACGGATCCATATAATTATCAAGACAAAATTTCTTTAAAAGAATATCATGTTGGGTCTCAAAAAAAGTGAAATTATATAAAAAATCTTAAAATAATCATCAGTTTATAAAAAAACATCACTTAATTATAATCAAAAAATCTTGTTAAATTCCTTAATTTTTGTTTTTAGTTAAAAAACATTATTTTCTGTTTACTTAAATCTAAAATAATATTTTTATTATAAACTATTATTATTGTCATTATAAATTGATGCATATTTTTAAAATTTTTAATAAAATTTCGCTTCATTTGAGACCCAACATGACATACTTTTGAAAAACTTTTTTTTTTTACAGTATTAGGAATCGATTTAATGTTCAAGGGTCCGTAGCAACCCTTTAAAATATTTTTTATTGAAAATTTTTTTAATTCTAGTATTATTTTATTATATAGAACACAGTTAGAGGGTGAGAGCAGACATTTAAAAAAAAAAAGTTATTTTAATGACCACCCTTACAAATTGTGTGAAATAATAACTTTTATTACACTATATCCATCTTTAAAAAAAATAAATAAACAAAACTGTTGAAC
>NC_061157.1:23083259-23088259 GCF_022113875.1 Hydra vulgaris | reverse complement strand
TAATTTAAAAAACAATACAAATCCAATCAAATCTAAAATAAACTTTACCATTATAAATTATTTTAGGCATCTAAATTAATGGAAAGAATGTTGTACCAGTTAATGTAAACTATAATAGTTCTCTGTATTTAAACTGTTTATTAAAATCATGGTTCAGGTTTTTTTATAGAGATCTTTTTTTAAAAAATTCAGTTTCTTTTTTGGAGATGATAAAACATTCAGAAGAGGTTTTGTTAAAACAATGTTAGGTTTAAGATAATAAAAAAAGTTTTTATCTATAAATCTCCATCAATATGTTGAATAAACTGTTGCACTGTTTAAAAAAATATTTTTTTTGCTAAATTTTTGTTGAATTTTTTGATAGTTTTATTAAGTTCATTATTTTGCTAACATTACTTAAAAAACTTTTCAATATTTACATTTATACGTAGTAATAGTCTATTTTTTTTGTTTGGAATGTTTTTCACTGTTTGGGTATTGATTAGCTAGTAAAAAGTTATTTTATTTATTTTTTAGTTAAAACTGTTTCTTTTAAATTTATAATCAATCAGAGTCAAAATTTGTATCAAAATAATGTAAAACTAAGTTTAAAATTTTCACGCTAAATGTTTTTTTCATTATAGATTTTTGTTCTTAAAGTTGTATAATTTAATTTCATTGATAAAGGTGAAGAAGTTTTCAGTAATTTTTAGTTTTGATGGTTTAACTATATTGCTCAGAAACTTTGTTTATAATTAAGTCAGAATTTATAGAAAATTAATAATCTTAATTTAATTATCAAATTGTTTGCGTGTTCTAGTTTGTTGTTCTAGTTTGTGTGTTCTAGAAAAATTTTCTAGAACACACAAACTAAAATTTTCAGGTTGAGACCAGTGGTATACATTGTTTTTGTATTATTCATTTGTAAATAAAAAGTTTTTTTTTGTTAAATTTTTGATGAAAACACTTTAATAAACAATGTACTTGTTCTAGTTAACTCGGTCAATTTATAAAAAACATTAAATTAAAAGTAGCAAAGTTGTAACAGTTATCAACATATGATCAAAAATTAATATAACTGTACAAAAATTACTATAACTGTACAAAAATTACTATAACTGTACAAAAATTACTAAAACTGTACAAAAATTACTATAACCGTACAAAAATTACTATAACCGTACAAAAATTACTATAACCGTACAAAAATTACTATAACTGTACAAAAATTACTATAACCGTACAAAAATTACTATAACTGTACAAAAATTACTAAAACTGTACAAAAATTACTATTACCATACAAAAATTACTATAACTGTACAAAAATTACTATAACCGTACAAAAATAACTATAACTGTACAAAAATTACTGTAGCTGTACAAAAATTACTATAACCATACAAAAATTACAGTAGCTGTACAAAAATTACTATAACCATACAAAAATTACTATAACCGCACAAAAGTTACTATAACCGTACAAAAATTGCTATAACTGTGCAAAAATTACTATAACTGTACAAAAATTACTATAATCGTACAAAAATTACTGTAGCTGTACAAAAATTACTATAACCATACAAAAATTACTATAACCGTACAAAAATTACTATAACCGTACAAAAATTACTATTACCATACAAAAATTACTATAACCGTACAAAATTTACTATAACTGTACAAAAATTACTATAACTGTTCAAAAATTACTATAACCATACAAAAATTACTATAACCGTACAAAAATTACTACAACTGAACAAAAATTACTATATCCGTACAAAAATTACTATAACTGTATAAAAATTACTATAACCGTACAAAAATTACTATAATCGTACAAAAATTACTATAACCGTACAAAAATTACTATTACCATACAAAAATTACTATAATCGTACAAAATTTACTATAACTGTACAAAAATTACTATAACTGTTCAAAAATTACTATAACCATACAAAAATTACTATAACCGTACAAAAATTACTACAACTGAACAAAAATTACTATATCCGTACAAAAATTACTATAACTGTATAAAAATTACTATAACCGTACAAAAATTACTATAACCGTACAAAAATTACTATAATCGTACAAAAATTACTATAACTGTACAAAAATTACTATAACTGTACAAAAATTACTAAAACGATACAAAAATTACTATAACGATATAAAAAGTTAAATTAAATATAGTTAAATTTTAAAATAACAAAACTATTTTTATTAAACAATTTACAAAATAAATCAAATTTTTTTTTGTTTAATTTTAAATTAAGAAAGTGTACAAAAACTTTGTTAAAGCTTTGCTAAAGTTGAAAAAAAAACTTAAAAATAAGTTTGATCCTCAAAATCAAATTCTGAATTTGTAACATTTTTAAAACTTTTACAAATAATACAAGTACTAATATAAAGTATTCAATTATACTAATTATACCTAAATTATACAACAATGTTAACACAAAAATGTATTATAGATATTATTGAGTAATGATAATGATATTATTGAATAAATGATAATAAAATAGAAACATAAATTTATAGAAAAATTTGATTTTACATAAGAATTTAAGTAAATAATGAGTATTTGAAAGAGATTGTTTTAGAATTTAGACACTACAAGAAATAAGTTATAAAAAAATCATACTCAATATTTTTTCAATCATAATTAAATTCTGCCTAATTTTTTTAAAAGGTTTAGAATTTGAAAAGTTGGAGATTTATATAGTTTTATGGTATCTTTTAGAAAAATAAAACTTGAAATGTTTGAAAAATATAATTCATAAAAATGAAAAAAAAAATTAAAATTGTTGTACAATTTTGTTTCATTTTTTTTTTTTTGATTTACAATTTATTTATTTTTTTTTGCTTTTTGAATTTCAGTATCTAGTTTAGAATTCCAGTCTCTTGTGTAGAACTCATTAGATAATAATACCTAAAATATAATACTAAAAAAATATATAATACAACCTTTTGGTTATATTATTATAACATAGTATAACCTTTATATAATAATAACAATAATATAACCTTTATATAGTAATAATAACATAACCCTTAGGTTATATTATTTAGTATTATAGTACTTAAAAATATAACCTAAAATATAATACTAATATAATATAACCTAAAATATAATATTAATATAGTATAACTTAAAATATAATATTAAAATAATATAAACTAAATATAATTAATAACTATATTTATATTATTCTGTTATTTCTCAGAACAAATAGATAAAAGATTATTTCATCTTTCATGCATGGGTCTGATCTTGTAAACACTCCATAAGAATGTTAATAATGCAATAATAATGAACTTTCTAATGCCATTCTTAAACTCTTTTACAGCTTGTAGTTCTGACAGTATTCTTGTCAGAACTACAAAGTCAGTCTTTAAGTCTGTCTCACAAAAGAATTTTTCAGTACTTTTTTTAATACTCTTTATACTATTAAAGTGTTCATCAGAGTCTTTTTTTATCTATCTTCAGGAAAAAGGCATTTGCAGTTGCAATTTTCAAAATTTCTAGTGGTTGCTTAAACCCATCTCACTATGGTTTCTAGTGGTTGCTTAAACCCAACTAACTATGTCTCAATCAGTCTACTAATGTTTGCAAGTTCTTTAATTTAAAAACTTCAAATATCTCATGTCTAACAAATTTAATCTGAAAATTAATATGGATTTCACTGCTGACTTAATAATCTTTACAAAAGAAAGGTTCTATTGCGAATTAGATAGATGCGGTGAGGCCAGTGCTGTTGAAATTTTTTTCTTACTACACTTTTGAAGTTGTCCTTGATAAATAATACTCTTCTTAATTTTCAGTAACTTCTGGAGCACCATAAAGGGGTTATCCTTGGTCCTGATTCCATTCTCTAACTATGTAAATCTCTTGTTAGTTCTTCTATAGAATATTGTTGTCTTTTTATTATTATTATTTACTTCACGTATCCAATGCATCAGAGAGTATTACAGTGTGGCTTCTAAATTATTTTTTTAAGTTTATTTTATTTGCAATGAACCTTATTAAACAAATCTGCTGCGTTGGAAACAGGTTAAGTGTGTTGCTTCCTGAGGCCTAAGGCAGGTTTAAACTTGCAGGTTTAAACTCTGTAGGTATTGGAGGAAGTGTTTACTAAAGATACATATTTCTGACCCTACTACAATTTGATTACTGTAGTACTTCCTAATGACACTCTAATTATTTCTAAACACAGCAACCATTTTGTGTTTCAGTGTTATAGAGTTGAGAAAGGGCTGTAACATATAACATAAAAAACAAAAAAACAAAAAAAGGGCTTGCCTTCTTTTGTTGTGTATTTCTATTGTAAACATATTTTATACATATTATACATATTATACGATACATATATTATATATTATATATTATAATTATTATATATATAAATATTATGCAATACATTTTATACAAAGTGTACAAATATTGTATACTTTTATTCTATGTATATTTTATTGCCTTTATTTAGATGAATATGTAAAAAAAAAAAAAATGACATATTTATGTTTTTTTATATATATATATATATTTTTACATAAACATGTAAAAGAGTTTTGAAAAAAATTAATTTGATTTTCATACTGAATGTTTGTTTAATAAACTTTTTAATATAGTTTATCAAAAATTGTGAATAAAAAAAAACAGAATGAATAAATTTTTCTTTACTATTTTCATTTTTCCTTTTTTTTTCTTTTCAGATTACTCTTTGAGTTTCCAGCTACTGGTGGTTGTCTTACATTTTCGACTTTCCGCACTTTAAAACTATTGCGCTATGTTACCACTATGGATCACTTTGTGATGGCTTGTGAAGGACTATTTATTGTATTTATTGTATATTATTTCATTGAAGAATCTTTAGAAATTAAGAGGCATGGTAAAAAATATTTCTCTGATATGTGGAACATCTTAGATCTAGTTGTTATTGGCATGGGATTTATTTGCATGGCCTTTAATATCTATCGAACAGTAACAGTCAACAAAATTTTGCGTC
>NC_061157.1:23060641-23078141 GCF_022113875.1 Hydra vulgaris | reverse complement strand
CATAATTTTTGTTTAAATTTTTAATATGTATCAACGTAATAAAAATTTAAAAACACTCTATGCTTATAAGTTACTTATCTTGAATAACACAAAGACGGGGGCACACCCGCATGTTCTTAAATAATCTAACCCAAAAGAATTTCATAAATTAGCATTATTTACAATTTAGTAAATTATGTGTGTCATGCAATAAATCAATTAAAAGATGTGCAACTTTTTAAATAATAGATTTGAAAAGAATTGTATTTTTATCAAATAAAAAAATTATAAGGTTACTTTAAAATTGTAGTTTGTTTTACAGCTATTTAAAGTAAAATCTCAATGTCTTTACTGTGTGATCTAAATATAATAGATACTGTGTAATCTGAAAAAAAGGTACCGTGTCATCTAAAAATAATAGATGATCTTTAATCTAAAAAAAATATACTGGGTGAGCTAAAAATAGTTGAGCATCTGTATTCTTAAAAAAAGATACTGCGTGATCTAAAAATAATAGATGATTTGTAATCTAAAAAAAAAATACTGTGTGATCTAAAAATAATAGATAATCGGTAATCTAAAAAAAAGATACTGTGATTTAAAAAAAATCAATTTATCCAAAATTATCATAAAATCATGGTATTTTTTTGTAAAATAATTTTTCTCTCGACTAGTTGCTCTCAATAAGTTTAAAACTAAAACTTTCTTATATTAAAAACTATTTAATATTTTATTTCAGATTTTTTCTTCAAGATGGAGGAAAATGACATCTATTTAATTTCACTTTTGAAAAATTGTTCAACTTTAAGTTACTGCAAAAACGTTATAAAAATAATACAAAAATTGACTTAAAACTAAAAAAAGTAGAGAAAAACAAGGAGAGATGGGATGAAATGGGACAGAGCACTATCTCAGCAGAAATATTGATAACGCAAAAAGTTTTTATATATTTGTTATGAGTTTACAATTACTACTCAATAATATTGTAAAATATAAGTCTAACAAGTTTCCTGCATGTTAAAGACATCAATAATAGTTAATATTTTTGTGTTGTCTGTTAAATATTTATCTATGCTACTATTTTATTCATTTTCGTTTTAATTAAATCTTTATTGTCTCGTTTATTTACCAAAAAAATATTGTTAGTATTTGGATAAGAAAAAATATAATAAAAAATTTTCTCACAACTACTGGTGAGGTGATTTGAGGACAGGAGAATTGGGGTGAAACAGGTCACAATGGTCCAATTTTATTCCAATTTAGTTTAATACATATTTAGTTTTGTAATAAATTTTGTTTTGTAAAAAAGCAAGTGAAAAGACATATTTTGGTTATGTTTATTTATTTATCCTTTTTATCACCCAAATAACAGGTAAAACAAACAAACAATAAAACTAATAGTTTTTAATTTCAGTCTAAAGTCTATCCCAAGGAATCCGAGGTGTTTCAGTTTTTTATTGAGGTGTAAGAAAGAGCCGTTTATTTGAATTGTGTTTTTTGTAGTTGAACTTTTACCGGATATAATAAAGTCGGTTTTTTCAGTGTTTAGTTTGATATATTATCACTGTATTATTGTAAAGTATTATACTTTTAGTGTATATATTATATCAATGCGGTGATAAAATTGATCCTTGTCGCACGCCTTGAGACAAACGGAAATGATTTGATTTATTCCCAAGGTACGATATATTAGCAGTACCAGATAAGTATAGTGATTGTAGTACGCGAACTACTGGTAGTGGTAACAGTTTGTTGTAATAAAGTTTTTCAAACAACACATCCCAGTTACAACTACCGAAAGCCTTTGCATCTAAACTAAAAATATATATTGATGAGTTATTATTATTGTAATATTTTATTGATTTGTTTGAAAGGAACTCTGCATGAAGTGTGGAGCTATTGTGCTTGAAACCAAATTGATGATAGTGGCTATCTGATATTTTCGGACATTTTTCCATAATAATATATTTAAAGAGCTTTGTTAAAACAGACATGATACTAGTTTTGCGATAGTTATCGGGGTTATCAAGAGATTTTTTATAGGATTTTACTATTGGAACAAATATGAATGTTGATAGGTACTCCGGCACCGCTCCATTATTGTAAATATTGTTAAAAAACTTTAAAAGCCATGTAAGTAGGTTGTTGTTATAAGAGTATTTAATATCTTCTGCAGTTATTCCGCAGGAATTACGTGATTTATTAGATCTGAACTTAAGAATACAAGTTTCGATATCGGAAGTTGATAAGAGTATTTTATTAGGCTCATCTATGAGTTGTGGAATATGACGGTGTTTGTAATTGTTGTTGGTAATTGTGTGAGTGTTGAGAATGGTACAAAAGTTTTGTCTAAATTTTTCTATAATTTCTTTTTTATCTTGTTTTTTGTTAATAGTGAAAATACATGTGTTTGGATTTTATTTTATTCTTCGGATATTGTTCTAAAACGTTTGCGGATTACATTTTCGAAGGTATTCAATATTTTTGGTGATCTTATTAATTTTTAAGTTATGAGCTGCTTTTACAATTTTGTGGAAATTTTTACAAGCTAGCTTGTATTTATTAAATGAAATACATTCCTGTGGCCTGATGTAGTTATATTTTTTTTTTATTCCATAAAGTGAAAATTTAATTTCTGGTGTCCACCATGATTTAGAGTAAATTCCTTTTTCTTTTTTTTGGAAACAGTTTTCTATTGCTAAAATAGTAGCATTTTTTATTTTTTCGCATGTTGTTTGAGATTGTTTCTCTATTTCTTCTCCAATAAATAGAGATTCTGATTATGAAATTTTAATAAAGTTATTATCATTCCATGCATACTTTGAGATTGTATTACATTTTTAAAGAATACTATTTAGAACTGGCGTTAGACTTTTTTTGAAGATTAATATTTTTAGTGATGGGCAAGTGATCACTCATGTTTAGATGAAAAGAAGGAATAACATGGCGATTAGTAAAGCATATTGATAATTCTTTTAAGACTGCAACGTGATTGATGTAAGATGAGTTATTCAGCGTTTTATGTTTATAGGTATAGGTAGGACCAGTACCATTAATTATATCCAAAATCAAAAGCTCATTTAATTCAAGAAAGTTGGATAAATGCTTACAAAAAGTGATTTCGTTATTTATCGTTTTCTGTCTTATTCAGAGAATACATCAATTTACAAATTTTCCTAAGAACAAATGTTACCTATCCGAAGAAGATTTCAAACTTAACTCACACAAAACTTCATTTTGCGCAATTAACATGCGTTGAAAACATTGAAATGTTAAAGAAGAAAAAAAGAAAATCTCTGGATGTGTTTTCCAATACAAATGACTCGAAGAAAAAAGAGTTCTTTATCAATTGAATAAAAGCAAGTAGCTCAAAGAAGAGAAAATCAAGTAATCGCCTGGTAGCATCATACTGAGAATTCCGACGTGTTGCCACAGGACAGAGTATATTTCTTCGTCTGTAATACTTGACACAGCATCTGATGCTTTACTACTTTGTCAAGTTGCATTTCATATTAAAGTGCATTTTGCCAGACCTGCACTGTAGGTACGCTTAAACATACTGTCTGTATCACATGCCTTCTTAGCATCATTAGTTCCCAATAGATTCAGTGAATGGCTGATACGCGTCTCATGAGATGGCAAAGAAATGCTCTTGGCTATGGACTCATCATCATCATCATTATGTTCCGGTAAAACTGAAAGAATGTCTCAATATTAATTACATCAATTTCATCCTTATTAACTTCATCCTCATTAACTTCATCTTCTTCCATGTCCTTTTGCTCTTTAAAGATTAGTTGCTACAGCACTTGTAGTTGACAGACGCATTGTCGGTGACAATTGCTGAGTTTTTTTCTACGTTAAGTTCATATTGACTTTGAATTTTAGAAATCAGTACAGCAATTTTGTCATATGTGTGACTACGATAACATCAACAGCAAACAAGGGATACAGATGCTCGTGAAACCGAACTAGAATCATCTAGTGGCATTTCAATATAATGCACAGTAATGCTGCTTTTTCTATTGACTGACCAGATGTCAGCAGTAGTGTATACAAATGATGCTTTTTTCAGTTTGCTTTTTCTTTTTTCATGCATCCTAGAGAGTTTTGAATTTAAACGTTTGTTAAGAGTCTTGAAACACATGATACTTACGATAGGATTAAACCCACAAAGCAATCGACGAAAAGCTGATTTTTCAACTGTATCCAAAGGACGCATCTCTTCAGTAATACAATCCCTAATTAAGTTGTCAGCTTTTTCTTGCAATATAATACAATGTTTTGGTGAAAATTCCGACGCTGTTTCATGGTAAGTAATTTTTTTGAACTTCTTATAAGCTAGGCCTTCATCAGCCGTTCTTCCTACACCAGCCTTGCCTAGCTTAAGTTTTCTTTGAACATCTGCATTATGTGCCTAATAGTCTCCACATCGATTCCTGTGCGAGTTCTATAAAGTAAACATAAATCCTTTTAAAAAATAAGCTTTTATTTTGCTGTATGTAAGTATTGTATATCTCCATTTATATTAACTTGTACTGTCTTGCTTTTAATACAACATTATATATTTGTTTGTTGATAAAATGTTCATGTAGCTTAATAATCTGATCTGGCAACGATTTTGAAAAAGGTGCCATCTACAATTGCTGGTAAATTTTTATTATTTTCTTCGTTTTTGCTGCTCACGACAGCCATTTTTAAATTGAAGTTGTTGATTCCCGTGAAATAATTTAATAATTACCCGAATGACCAGGGCTGTGGAGTCGGAGTCGTAACATTTTTAGCGAATTTGGAGTCGGAGTCGCTATACAAAATTGCGACTCCGACTCCAATAGTAAAACTTCTCGATATTGCACATGCATGTACAAAATATTCAATAAACCTTATATTCATACTAAACCTCAAAGAACTTTTCATAAATTTGGCAAAATTAAATTTTTTAACCTATCGCGTAATATTTTATAAAAAATCCAAAGAATTTTTCAAAAATTTTGCTTTGGAGTCGGAGTCGTATTCTGAAAATTTCAACAATTGGAGTTGGAGTCAGTACTTTTTTTACGATTCCACCCCCCTGCTAGTGACACCAAGGTAGATAAACTATAGTAGATAAACTAAGGTAGATAAAATAAGAAATAATTCAAAGTAGATAAAATAAGAAATAATTCAAAATAAATACTGGCAGAGTGACATTATGATATAACAGTTAGTTTAGTTGTTCGTGTGCGGTGTTGTAAATGTTTTAAGCTGTATTTGAATTACAGGTATTTTCAATTAGTACAAAATACAAAATACTAATCAAAAGTATTTTAAGTACAAATACTTTCAAGAAAAGTATTTAAAATACAAATACAAATACAAAGAAAGTATTTAAAATAGTATTTAAAATACTCCCAGCTCTGGTTTTGATTGGTTTATTTTTTTTATAAATCACGAAGCTTGTTGTTTTATTTTATTTACGCGATAATATATATATATATATATATATATATATATATATATATATATATATATATATATATATACTGCTGCGAAAAAAATATATAGCGTCACCACCAAAAATTGGTTGAAATTAGAATTTTAACTATTTTTGATAGGTTGAAAATCTTTTAAATACATATTTAAAAATAAAATAGCTTATAATTTTCATAAAAAACAAAATATACAAGTTTTAATATATAGTATTCATTTATTAAACAAAAATTCAAAAAAAAATCAAATAAAACGCCAAAAAAATAATAGCACCACAACTTTAATGTGTACTTTAAAATAGGGAAATATTATGAGATCAATTGTTTTAAACATTTTACAATAAATATTAGTTATTTCTTAACATATTAGTATTTTGTAGCGTGACCTTTATTGGCAATGATAGCTACACAACGTCTTGGCATCGAGTTAACCAAATCGTACCTTCGTTTTAGCGGAATTTCGCTCCATGTCTCCTTAACTACGTTCCAAAGTGACTCCTTTGTGGTGGGTCTGACAGCAGCAACCACCTCCTTTACGTCAGCCCACAAATTCTCAATTGGGTTAAGATCTGGCGACTGTGCAGGCCACTCCATAACGTTCACTTTGTGTTCCTCAAACCAATTCTTCGTCTTCTTGCTAGTGTGCTTTAGATCATTGTCCTGTTGGAACACCCAGGACAACGGCAGTTCATAGTCTGCATACGGCAACATCATTTTATCCAATATATTGACATAAACGTTTTGGTTCATAACAGTAGTAATGTGATAAATGGGCCCTACTCATTAATAAGAAAAGCATACCCATATCATTATACTACAACCTCCATGTTTAATAGTTTTGATGGTATATTTTGGATTGTATTCTGCATTCGACGGTCTTCTGACATACGCACGAGAGCCTTTTTCACTATAAAGCACAATCTTATATTTGTCTGTCCATAAAATATTCCTCCATTTTTCAAGTGGCCAATATGAGTGTTTTTTTGCAAACGCACTACGCTTTACAACATGTCTGGCACTTAGAAATAATACTTTTCTGGGGCTAAAGGCTTTTAATCCATTAACTTGCAGATAACTCCGTACTGTTTGTACTGTTGCATTGATGTTAAAGTCCTTTTTCAATTCGGTAGCTATTTTAAAAGGTTCCTTTTTAGCCTGTCGGACTAAACGATTGGCCAGCAATGTTGAAATAGAACGTTTTTGACCACGTGTTTCAGGCTTTTCTTGAAATTTTATGGCATTTCTTATCATTTTATTGGAACACTTAACTAAACGACCAACTTCTTTATAAGATTTCCCAGATGATAACAACTTTCGGATTAGTTCTCGTTTTTCTGCACAACAATGTTTTCCGCGCCCTTTTTTATATGTAATTGTCTTCTACTAATACGCACATAAAACGAATAAAACATCAAAAAAAAAAAAAAAAACAACGCTTGCTATTTTCACAACTATTTTTACCGTTATCAGAGTATTTTACAACAAAAGGGTGTGTGGTGCTATTTTATTTTTTGGTCAGAACTGGCATTTTTGATCAAATCGAGTATCACCAAGCAGTTTTTTTCCCAAAATAATTTGTTTTAGAAAATAAACATGTTAGCTAATATTTTAGACAGCAAAGCTATAAAAAAAAATTATTTTGCATGGTGTTTTCTTAACAAAAAGGAAAATACGCTTAGTGGTGCTATTTTATATATATATATATATATATATATATATATATATATATATATATATATATATATATATATATATATATATATATATATATATATATATATATATATATATATATATATATATATATATATATATATATATATATATGTATATATATATATATATATAAATATATATATATAATATATATACATATATATATGTATATATATAATATATATATATATATATATATATATATATATATATATATATATATATATATATATATATATATATATATATATATATATATATATATATATAATATTGTTGATCTGTACAGAATGTATGTTTAAGCAAATTTTACGAAAGCTACAATTGTTTTTGACGGTTATAATTTTTGTTTATAATTTTGGTTATAAGTTTTGACGGTATAACTTTTATTGATGGAAACAGTCCATCAACAAAAGATTATGAACATTATAGGCGATTAACGAAGTTAGCTAGTTGTCCTGATATTGACTAGGAGTTAGATTTAGAAACTGGGCCAACTTAGACAATTCTGTTATACCACACTTTCTTCTCATTCGTGCGTTTGCTGGATTTGATACAACATCAGCTATACATAAAAAAGGTAAAGCTTTAACATTACGCCTTTTACAGAAATCAAAACAACTTCTACAGAGATACAAAAATTGTTCGACTGCTTCATGAACTCGTCTAGTGTGCAATAAGAAGTTGGGAATGCAGTTATCAAGTTGTTTATTATATTGTACTACAGAAAAGCTGGTGACATACTTTTAGAGATGAGATACAACACATGTATGCAAATGGCTGTATCTGACTCAAGAATTGTACCATTGAAGCTACCACCTACAAAAAGGGCAGTATGGTATTACAATTTAAGATTATACCTTCAGGTTTGGCAGTGGAAAACGTTAATGAAGTGTAGCTTGAATTTGTTGGAATGGGGTTGGAAGATCATAAGTGGAAAATTGGTACCCATCATGACCGACCAGGTATTATTTTTTTTTTTCTTATGGTACTCAAATCCTATACTTAGAGCAAATACACAAAATTATAAATTTTAGAAAATTGCACCGTAGAAAGTTTTTTTCGTTATTAGATTTCACTTCATATAAGAGGTCATGTGGATCTAAGCTATATTCGTGTAGAAAAAATAGCCTTTTTTGTGTTTCAGCATGTGGTGATTGCAAAGGTGTTGGTTGTGAAAACACAACTTAAGATGAATCCGACAATATTTCTGGTGACGACTCACTCGATTATGGAACATATTCTATATAATTTCAAGCCTATAAACATTCACTCATATTGATATTGTATTGATTTTTTTATATTGATATAAAAAAATACTGAAAATACATAACAGTTTTAAATTTAACTATTTAGGTTCGCTTTTCTTTTAGTCATGACAACACAAAATAAGAAAAATAACAGTCATTAATGACATTTTACAACTTGTAAAAGGCCTAACTTATGCAATATTGGCTAAAAATCCAAGTTTTTAATTATGTTGACCCCCTGAAAATACATAACAGTTTTAAATTTAGTTGTTGAGGTTCACTTTTTTCCTTTAATCATGAAAAATCAGAATAAGATAGCCAAATAACATTCAGTATTAACATTTACAGCCTAATTTGGACAAACTTAAACCTTGAGGTTTACTTTTCTTTAAATCATGAAAAATCAGAAAAAATAGTCAGACAACAGACATTGATAACATTTTACAACCTGTAAATAGCCTTATTTATACAAAAACTGGCTAAAATTTCTTTTTAACATTTTTGTTAACTTACATTTATATTTGATAAATATAAACTTAAATGAGAACAAATTAGTAACTGACAAGTTTATATTTTTAATTTGAATAGAGGCGCTGTTTTAAAATTTCCTAAAAAAACCATATGTTTTTGAAACTTAATGTATTAGGTACACCTCACTTTGACATCAGACTGTGAAAAACGCTCAAGGAGTCTGCAGATGGAGTTTTGGGTTTCAACAATTGAAGAGTAGTAGAGATGTTTAGGCTAAAAATTGCTTCTGCACTAATAAGTTTCCATTTCATTCCGATTTTTATTAGACTAGTGTTACAATCTTTTCCACAAATAAATAAAATTCATTGAAGAATGACACATTGATGATGACTAAGCTTTAGTCAAAGGCATATAATAAGATTAAAACTATAACTTTTAAACTAAAGGAAATTTTAACATTTGATAAAATGATAATAACATAATAACATTTACTTATGATATAATAACATTTACTTATAGTATTACTTTTAATAATAGTATAAATAATAAGTAAATGTCAAAAACATATAAGATGATGTCAAAAGCATATAAGATGATGTCAAAAGCATACAAGATGGTTCAAGATCTTAAAGTAAAAATAATAATACTGTAAGTAAATTTTACTTTAACCACGTTACCCTAGAAACATAAATTATTGATGTTTCTGGGGTATCTTAGATTAGATACCCTAGGTTTATTATAGTGTAAAAGTTAGGTAATTAAATGAATTTAAAAAATGTATAAATATTTAATATGTTAAATTATTATTAATGATTACAGTATTTAAAAACTAAGTATATAATAATTTAAACTTTTTTTGAATCGAGAAAATATTTAGTTGAATAAAAAAGTTGTCCTAAACTAATTTTTTTTTAATACCGAAAGATTAGGTGGCTTTGGCCCATTTTGCATACTAATGTCTATTGCATGAAAGCCAAAAAAGTTATTTCCTCAAACACTAAGTACTTTTAGAAGTGCATAGAAAAGACAGTTAGAACTATCTATCTCCCATTTAAAAATTATTTACCTGAAGTATCTTTTGGGTGGTTTAAATGGTGGGCCAAAGTCGCCCTATGTGTTAGGGTAACTTTGGCCCAACCCTGTAAAAAGGAACTAAAGGAAGCAAAACAACAATATTTGGACAATAAAATAAATTTATAAAAACAAAGTGACAAAAAAAGAAATAGTAACAAAGTTCTTGTATACAGTAAATAAAATATAGGTACAAACTAAACAAGTATAGGTACCAAGCAAACAAAACAGTTTAGGTATAAAGTAAAAATTTAGTGAAAAAGTTCTGGAACTGAATGAATTCATCTTTTTGAAATTTTCTTTGGTTCCTCAATAAAATCGACTATTATTGACTGGGGAAAAAAAAGTTGCTCTGCTGGTAGTGACCATTTCCAGTTAAGTCCATTTTTTTTCATTATAGTAATTTCTGCTCCATTTTTTCTTAATTTTTTCAACTGCAGATAAAAAAAATTCGAAAGTTTTTTTAAAATTTTTCAGTAGTTTCATTAAATAATATTAGTTATCAAATTAATTAGTTATTAAATTAATTAGTAAATAAAGTTTACTAATTGATTAGCTAAATATAAATAACTCAAAATAAATAAACAAACCTGCCCAGGATTTAACTCTCCATTGCATTTAACAATTACATAACAATTCTTTACAAGATTTAATAGTTTCTCCTTTTTACAAACATTTTTTATTTTATCAATATGTTGAAAGTTCTTTTTGCCTAATGCTGAATGATCTAAAGATTCTGAAAGACTTTCTACAACTAAACTTACATCTGCAAAAATTAGATTAGAAGTCTCAGAAGCTCCAGTATTTATACTTGGGCCAGCAAAGTCAATGTTGTTGGTCTCAATTGTATTTATAATGAATACAATTGAGACCAACAACAATTGATTCAATTGTATTTATTATAATTGACCAACAATTGTATTTATTATAAATACAATTGTTGATCTTAATTGTATTTATAATAAATACAATTGAGACCAACAATTCTACATTATTTAAATTTAATCTATTGTTTTCGTTTATAACACAAGATGATGTATCTGTTGAACATAAGGTTTTACCTGGAACAGCACATACTTTACGTTGCTTTGGTTTTTTAGAACCATCTGAGGGATCATCCAGTGACTTACATAAATGATCTAAAAATGATTGGCTGACTAAATCAGTAGTTGAGTCTAAACCTACATTACAACATGGTAGTCGTGAAAGCACTTGAGACTTGTCTAATGGAAAAATTCCAGTTTTGCGAAAACCAGCTCTAAGGTTATCATTCCCATGTTCATTTAAGTTGGTAATTAAACGGTCTAAAAGTCTAGGAAATTCATCTTTAGGAAGAGAAGCAACTCTCCTTTTTTTTCCTTTCTCCTTCCATTCACATAATATTTTGCGCCAGTTAATCTTCATAGGTCTAAAGTAGGCAACATCTAATGGCTGCGTGAGATGTGTAAAGTTTGGTAATGCCACAAATCCGATGTTATTGCTTTGATATGCATCCAGTACTGCAATGCTCAAATGTGAAGATACGTTATCACCTATAATGACACTTCTTCCTTGAGCCTTTTTAAGTCTTGGAGCTTTGTAAACAACATAAGGTGCAGCTTTGTAAACAACATAAGGTGGTAGCAATTTACCATTAGCATTGCCACAAAACATTAAAAAGAATGAGGTATTTGTAGAATTGATGATGCGTTCAGGATACTTACATCAACACTTTGTTAATTTTTTTTTTTAACCTGGATCATCACTGAGATTGGTTTCCTCATAATTTCATATATTATCAGGTGATATATTACTTATTTCATTTGGTAGATTTATAAAGTATTTATCAATCACAGTCGTTCCTATTTCTGCTCTCTTTCACTTTATGTTGCTTGCAAATCTTACTGTGAGTTTTTAAAAAAGATCGAATCCAATCGCCACAAGGAAAATTATTTTTGAACTGACGCCTTTTTTCTCTAAATACTCTTTTACTATGCATCTTAAATCATATTTATCAACAGGAAAACCAAACTCAGATGATTTTATTGCATATGCCTTAAACATGTCTTTTTCTTTTGATGTAAATATTTGCTGACCACCATACTTTTTAGGATATGTCTATTTTATTTTATTTTTTAATGTTGATCTTGGTATATCGTATTTCAAAGCTGCTTGTCTTTGAGTAATTAAACCATTCTTTAAACCTTTTAATGCATTGTCTAACTGATCTAAAGAATAAGTAACATATTTTCTTCTTCCACGATTTGGCTTGTAATTTTGTGGCATATTTAAACTAAGAACTAAACAAATTTCACTATAATTTTATATTGATTTACTGATACAAACTGTTATACTGATTTTCTATTGCATTACTACAACAAAATTTTTCATTCCAACATAATAACTACCATAATGTCTATAAATGATCACTAAAAAAGGTTTACTCTTATACTTGGGGTGACTTTAGCCCGGGCCAATGTCACCCTATGTAGGGGCCAAAGACAACCTATTTTTTTTAACCTCAATTACAAAAAAGTAATAAACTGTTAAGCTTTCAAAGCAAGATAGAATTAAACACTAATGGTTTAAAATTAATTCATTGTATATTCCAATAAAAAACCTTCTACAGGTACTGCTATCGATGTAAAAGTTTACAAACCTAAAAAAATTCGGATTTTAGGTGCTTTTTCTAAAGTGCAATTTACAATAATATCACAAAGACTCGAGTTAAGTAAACTAAGTTAGACTAAACAAATAATAAATTTTCCACAATTTGCTACTAAAAATCAACCAGCATACCTTGAGGTATCGATTTTAAGCCATTTTTAAAAAAAAATTTTGCTTTGGCTAAAGTCCCGTAGGACCTAAGCCACCCAATCTCACGGTACTTTATCTTGAACTAAAATTTTCCTCATTTAAAAAAGTTCAATTTAAAATTTATTAACAAAAAGATACTTTCTACCCTACCAAACGAATGATATAATATCAATGTTTAAATTTTTACTCATTAATTAATAACATAACATCGACAATAATGTATTTTAAAAATCCATGAATCATCTTTTTGATTAAAAAAATAACCAACTAACAAACTCTTAGATAGCCTCCATCCATGATAGATTATATGATCTGAAAATTCCTGCATGGATTCCTAATATATAAATCAACAGTTCCAGTTTACAATATATATATTCTTTTTAGTAATGTAAATATATTTGTATTTCCCTTAAAAACAGACATTTTGATGGTTATTTTGCTTAAAACTATTATATTCTCTAATTTAGACATATAGTTGTAAACTGGAATTTGTCTTTCTAAGTAACTGTATTGATACTTAAGCTAGTCATGTTGTCTATCAAACTGATTACTTCAAGAAAAAGAACAGTTCTTTTAATTAAAGTAAATTTCAATATCTCTATTACTTTAAGCAAATTATATTTAAGAAATGAATAAAAAATGTTTAAACTTTGTATTTTGATTCAAAAAATATAATTAAACAGTATATTTATAACCTAATTTAGTGTTAGAGTTAATAATATTTGGCTTTTTTTCGAAAAAAAGACGTTTTAGATCAAGTTTTGATAAATATTCGCCTTTCTTTAAAAAAAATTTTGGGAGTTTTTAAAGCCAATATGACCGCCGTCTTATTGGACTAGTCCAATATTTTTAATTCAATATAGAATAAAACGTCGTAATTTTTAATACAATATAGACTATGCATTGTATAGTTTACATTAAATCAAAAATTATGACGTTATATGCATAGTAGGGTGTATCATTTAAAATAAAATTTAGATTCATAAAAGTTATCATTAAAAAATAGTAGGATTTTACTTATAAGTAAAGAAAATTTTTTTGTATTTTAATGCTAGCTACTTTTTTTTTCAAGTTTTAGTTTTATTGTTTATGACTAATATGTATGCGCGCGCATAATGTTTGTCGGTTGTTAATGTCGCCCATAATGTTTGTAAGTTTTAATTCCTAAATCTACCTAGAAAAAAAAATAATTTCCTTCATTTTTGGTTATTTTCTAACTATTTCATTGTTATTTTTCGCCTAAGTATATTTTTTTAAATTTTACTTTAATAAAATTTTAGGAATAAATAAAACCGTCGTTTTATTTGTTACCTAATAGTTGAAACATTTTAATACTATTTAATAAATTTTTCTAAGGAAGTTTACTTTAAACGTAATTTATATTTTATAACTAAATACATCTAAATAGGTGTCGTCCATAAAGTACGTACGCTTTTTTTGCCAATCGCCCTCCCCCGCATTTTGTCATATGCTTTTTTGAGTACTACCTCACTAAAAGTACTTTGCTTTTAACCTAAAATATTATAATTATAATATTATAATTAAACACAAAATTTACCGTAATTTTTAATATAATGTAAGTGATGAAAAATAAATAAACAAAAAAATACTTGGTCTCAATGATAAGTATTCAATTACAACAATCGTTAATCGTCTAAAAGTAATTAATTACAACAATTGTTAATCGTCTAAAAGAAATAAGACAAAATTTTAATCTTCTCGGATGTAAACAAACATTTTAATTGCCATATCTAAATCAAAATTATAATGATGGTGGATGCGCATTAAAGCCAAATTAACAAGTCGTTCCTGTTCTTTGCCCTGATTTTTCGGCAATAATTGGTGCATGCTTATATATTCGAATGAATTGTAACAATTTTTTTCCCATTCATCTAAATTTTGAAACCATCTTGTAACACAAATATTAGTTAGAATCTTTGGTCTATTCAATGGTTGAATTGGTTTTCGTATTGGTACACCAAGTTTAGAAGTTCTGTTTGCTTTGCGCTATTTTTCTTCCATTTCGTAAACTTTTGTGTTAGATATAATTTCATTATATCTAACACATTTCTTATTTCAGGTATTTTGCATGAATGACTAATAACCAAATTCAGTCTATGAATTGCACAATGGTTGTATTTTGCTTTCGGTTAAATGCTCAGAAATTGATCCTCTACACCTGATAACGAACCTGTCATTGATGCTGCACTATCGTATCCCTGGCCTCTCATATTTTCAATATTAAAATTAAGGTCATGTAAAGTTTGCTTAATTTTAGTAAAAACATCTTTGGCTCTCACGCGCTCCAACTTTACAAATGTCACAATCTCCTCGCATATTTCATTTTTCTTATCAAAAATCTTAGTACAAGGAATAGTTGCTCTGTGTGATGAGAATTATGGAAGCTTTTGCCATATCTTTTCCTAAAACCGTGATAATTTCATTTTGAACCTTTGCTGAAATATAACGAGCATTTTTCATTTTTGGACTTTACAAATGCTGTTGCAGTTCATTGTTAGAATCTTCCATTAATTTAAGCAGTGAATGAAAGTTACCATTATTTCCAAGTTTATTTACATTTTCAAGTGTACCAAGCAGAGGTACATGCATTGTTTTCCACAACAAATAACAGCTTTCATTATACATTTCAAAAGTTGTGTATTACATTTGATTGGTTCAGCAAATTCTTTTACTTTGTTGACTGTCAGCTCTAAAAGAAACATTTTTAAGGGTTGATTGAATAGTATAATATGCGTCCAAACAACGTTTGTGATAAAATCTATTTTTATAATCAGTTAATTTTTCTTTAAGCTTATTCCAATTATGAAAGGGTTTGGTAACAAAAGACCAATGTGATGCATTGGATTTTGATTTCAGGTGACTCTATTATATTTTGCTCAATAGTCCTTATGTTCATAGTAGACGTAATGACATTTCCAATGTAATTTATGTTAATAAAATGAGCTTTCTTTACAACTGACATCCTTTCGAGTGTTCTTCAGCTTTTTAAATGTCGTTTTGTTGATGATTACTAGTCGCAATAGAAGACGTAGACGATAATCATTCCAACTTTGTTTTCCCGTTTAGTGCGCAAAAACTGCCTGAATTTTCCGCAAATAAGTCATAGGAAATATAGTCTTAAAAAGATGTTGACATATTATCAAGATAAATTGCTTGCAATTGTTCTTGAACAAGTTCTGTTGAAGACCTGCTCATGTTTTTATTTTGCGTCTGGTTGTCTTTTTTTATACAAATAAGATGTTAACTTCATACATTCTTTTGCAAAAAAGATTTAAACTTTTTTAGTTTTTTAATTCGTTTTTTCTCGGCCTCATCTTTTCCTTATTTGATTCATACCAAACTAAGTAGTTTATAGGAATAAAAATATACATATAAGTAAATAGGAATGCTAATAAATGTGGGTGTTAATAAAATCTTTAATAGCAGTAGATATAAGATTGCGTATCAAAGGTGGCTCTGCAACTTTGTTGTTTTAGTCAATGAGACCGTAAAGATTCTCAACATCAATGTTAATATTAGGTGTTCTTTGATGCCTATTACAATAATCACCAACATTAGTTTGCTCTTATTCATTTTCACGGAGTCTAAGAATAATCTCTATGCACTCTCTAATCTTTATTCTCCCTACGTCTTGCAAAATAGCTTCTGAACGTGCATACCTAGAGGATCTTTTTACGATAGAAATTACAATATAAACAACTGGATTCTTTTGGCTTTCAAGGAGTTTTAATTGGTATATGTCTTGAACCGTTAACCCAAAATAATTTGGCAAGTACTTACTTTTGATAACTTCTGGGCTAAGAACAAGTAACAGAGGTTCAATATCAATCTTTATAAAACCAGGATTGGTTTTAAAACCTGTAACAATATTTAATATATTTCCAAGTGATACAGACCGCTCATTTTGACATTTGGTTGGGCTATAAATTTATAATTAAGTGCCTTAAACCTAACTCATTGGTTTAAAGATCACAAGCAATCCACGCTAATCTCCTTCTCAATTTTTTTTTCAACCATTGCATCACTCAACCTTCATACCCAGTATTTACATATGTGCTGTCTTCCCATGCTGAGATAATGGCAGACCACCAGGTGGTCTGCCATTATCTCAGCATGTTTTCTCTGATCACTCTTATCTTGAACAAAGTGAAATAAATATCTACCACCTGGTTCAGTCACTACAAAAAAATCTTTAATAAAAGAAGGGAAATATCTGTCTATTTTATTAAGACAAGGGAAGTATCTGTCATAAAAAAAAAAAAATACAGAAAATCTCATTATTCTTAAGATCTTTATTCAATTTATTACTTAATTTAATATTAAAATTATAATTATTAATTTAATAGTAAATCTTTTGTGCTCTTTTTATATTGTTGCGAACAATAATTAGCAATGTGCTGTTCTTTGTTACAGTTTTAGCATCAGTTAATGGTGGTATCGCTATTTCCGCAGCTTTCCTTGAAGCCTGTATGATATAGCTTCATTTATAACGAATATATACTATAAGTAATTGTTGTGTGCTAAAAAATTATGATCTTTCTGAATTTTTTTTATTAATCTTCTCTTCTTTTATTTTACGTTTCTTTGCTCTCCCACTTATTTGCAAAGATGCTTCTCTCTTCTTTTATTTTTGTTGACTTTGTTATGTCAACACCACCAATATGGTAATGTGCGAAACTATCAACTTTATCTCTCTGAGACTTAATAAAGCTGAGTTCTAATACAGGA
>NC_061157.1:23040641-23055641 GCF_022113875.1 Hydra vulgaris | reverse complement strand
TTTTAACTAAAGACTTACTCGTTTGAGATAATGGAAATCTATCATATTTATCCTTTTTATTTTAAGATGATGAAGATTGATGCGTCTTAAAATGAATCTCTTGGTCATCACAATCAATACCATCTTTATTTATTATTTTTAACCTACAAAATACAAGCATAGAGAATAATTGAATTTGTAATAAAATATTACATCCGCCTAAAATATCACATCCCCCATAGAAAAAACGAAAACGAGATTGCGCTTTCAAGTCATTGCACTTAGAAGTGTATCAAATACGTCCGAAACATTCAATTATAAAAAATATAATTAAAACGCAACGAGATTCATAAAAACGTTTTTCTACTAATATACTATAAATGAAGTTAGCATAAAATGGTAATATATTTTAAATTCTTATTTATAAAATTTTAATCGTAATGTATTGTGTGACAATAGTATAGAAAAAGATTACACATGAGGGATATAATACTTTAGGTAATAAAAATAACAATCGTTTGCAATATTTTAGAAGCCTGCATAGGGGGGATGTGATATTTTAAGTAAGAATTCCAGTTTCTTTTTGTCACATACAGAAATAACAAGTGGTGGATGTTATATTCTATATACCAAATACTAATTGTTTAAAATACTTTATAAATTACTTAGGGGGATGTAATACTTTAGAAGTAGACATACGGGGGATGTTATATTTTAAAGTAAGATTTTCAGTTTCTTTTTCTGACATATACAGTGAATAAACCGAGGGGATGTGATATTCTTGATATCAAATACTAATCGTTTAAAATATTGTATGAATTACTTAGGGGGATGTAATATTTTAAAGGTAAACATAGAGGAAAAGTGATATTTTAAGTAAGAATTTCAGTTTCTTTTTGTGGTACATACAGAATTTACAAGTGATAAATCTTATATTTTAAACACTAAATAAAAACCGTTTGAAATATTGTATGAATTACTTAGGGGGATGTAATATTTTAAAGATAAACATAGGGGGGATGTGATATTTTAAGTAAGAATTAAAGTTTCTTTTTGTGACATATACAGTGAATAAACCAAGGATATGTGAAATTCTAGATATCAATTACTAATTGTTTGAAATATTGTATGAATTACTTAGGGGGATGTAATATTTTAAAGGTAAACATAGAGGGGATGTAGTATTTTCAGTAAGAATTTCAGTTTCTTTTTGTGACATTTAAAGCGAATAAACCGAGGGGATGTAATATTTTAGATACTAAATACTAATGGTTTGAAATATTGTATGAATTACTTAAGGGGATGTAATATTTTAAAGGTAAACATAGATGGGATATGATATTTTAAGAAAGAATTTAAGTTTCTTTTTGTGGTACATACAGAACTTACTAGTGATGGATGTGATATTCTAGGTACCAAATACCAATCGTTTGAATTATTGTATGAGTTATTTAGGGGGATGTAATCTTTTAGAAGTATACTTTAGGGGGGATGTGATATTTTAAGTAAGAATTTCAGTTTCTTTTTGTGACATATACATAGAATCTACAGGGGGATGTGATATTCTAGGTATCAAATACAAATCAATTGAAATATTGTATGAATTACTTAGGCGGATGTAATATTTTAAAGGTAAACATAGAGGGGATGTAATATTTTCAGTAAGAATTTCAGTTTTTTTTTGTGACATTTAAAGCGAATAAACCGAGGGGATGTAATATTTTAGATACTAAACACTAATCGTTTGAAATATTGTCTGAATTACTTAAGGGGATGTAATATTTTAAAGGTAAACATAGACGGGATATGATATTTTAAGTTAGAATTTAAGTTTTTTTTGTGGTACATACAGAACTTACTAGTGATGGATGTGATATTCTAGATACCAAATGCCAATCATTTGAAATATTGTATGAATTATTTAGGGGAATGTATAATTTTAAAAATATACATTAGGAGGGGATGTGCTATTTTAAGTAAGAACTTTAGTTTTTTTTTGTGGTACATACAGAATTTACATATGATGAATCTTATATTTTAAACACTCAATAAAAACCGTTTGAAATGTTGTATGAATTACTAAGGGGTTGTAATATTTTAGAGATAAACATAGGGGGGATGTGATATTTTAAATAGCAAATATTAATCGTTTGAAATATTGTATGAATTACTTAGGGGGATGTAATATTTTAAAGGTAAACTTAGAGGGGATGTAATATTTTAGATACTAAACACTAATCGTTTGAAATATTGTCTGAATTACTTAAGGGGATGTAATATTTTAAAGGTAAACATAGACGGGATATGATATTTTAAGTTAGAATTTAAGTTTTTTTTGTGGTACATACAGAACTTACTAGTGATGGATGTGATATTCTAGGTACCAAATACCAATCATTTGAAATATTGTATGAATTATTTAGGGGGATGTATAATTTTAGAAGTATACATTAGGAGGGGATGTGCTATTTTAAGTAAGAATTTTAGTTTTTTTTTGTGACATATACATAGAATCTACAGGGGGATATGATATTCTAGGTATCAAATACTAATCAATTGATATATTGTATGAATTACTTGGGGAATGTAATATTTTAAAAGTATACATAGTGGGGATGTGATATTTTAAGTTCGAATTTCAGTTTTTTTTTGTGGTACATACAGAACTTACAAGTGATGGATGTGATATTCTAGGTACCAATTAGCAATCGTTTGAAATATTGTATGAATTACTTAGGGGGATGTAATATTTTCGAAGTATACATAGGGGGGATGTGATTATTTAAGTAAAAACTTCAGTTTCTTTTTGTGACTTATACAGTGAATAAATCGAAGAGATGTGATATTCTAGATACCAATTACTAATCGTTTGAAATGTTGTATGAATTATATAGGGGGATAGAATATTTTAAAGGTAAACATAGAGGGGATGCGATATTTTAAACAGCAAATATTAATTGTTTGAAATATTGTATGAATTACTTAGGGGGATGTAATATTTTATAGGTTAACTTAAAGGGGATGTAATATTTTCAGTAAGAATTTTTAGTTTCTTTTTGCGGTAAATACAGAACTTACAAGTGATGAATGTAATATTGTAGGTACCAAATACTAATTGTTTAAAATATTTTGTAACTTACTTAGGGGAATTTAATATTTTAAAGGTAAACATAGAGGGGATGCGATGTTTTAAGTAAGAATTCTAGTTTCTTTTAGTGACATATGCAGAGACTCCACAGGGGAGATATGATATTTTAAGTATTAAATATAAATTGCTTGAAATATTGTAGAAAAATACTTAGGGGGATCTATTATTTTAGAAGTATATTTAGGGGGGGGGGGTGTTGTGATATTTTAAGTAAGAATTTCAGTTTCTTTTTATAGTACAAACATAATTTACAAGTGATGGATGTGATATTCAAGATAGCAATTACTACTCATTTGAAAAATTTTATGAATTACTTAGGGGATGTAATATTTTAAAGATATACATAGGGATGTAATATTGGGGAATAATTAAGAAGCCTGCATAGGCAGATTTGGTATTTTAATTTAGAATTTTAGCTGTTATTTGCAAAATGTGCAGAGATTACCCAATCTTTTTTTGTTTTTTTTTAGATTTAATTGAGCTAACAAATTAAAAATGTATTATTGTTCAATTAATTCATATGTATGGCTTCCGACGAGTTAAAGTATTATAGTAATTCAAGAAGTCACTAGAACTAAGGAAAAAAATTTCACCTTTTTTATCTGTAAGGGCATAAACATTTAAATTGGTTCAATTTTTGACAAAATTTTGAAGAAAAAGAAATGACTGCAATTTTCAAAGTTTCATTTATTATTTAATATATATATTTAATAAATTTGTACATAAATATGTTCACAACAAAATAAAGTTTCATTTCTAAAAACAATGCATCTCATACGGTACCATCGATTTAAATGCATATATCACATTTTACCTAAAAATAAATATTTAATGAACATTTTTCTATTTGAATATTTAAAGTATTTTTTTCTATTTGAAATTTTTATTAAAAATTAATTAAAATATATTTTATTACTCATTTAATTTTTTTTTGATTTTTTCTAGTTTTTGGACCAATTTCACTTCCACAAATGCGACACAAACTATTCTGCTAACTCTTCTGACCTATTGATTTAATTTTTCATCATTTTTTTTTTTGTCTTTTTTATAGATATCATTTAACATTGAAGTAGTATAAACATTTTCAGTTCTCTAAAGAATCTCACAAACCTCCTTTATCTCTCTTTCTGTATGCATTAACTTCTTCATGTGGAAAGACACGCACCAATACTTCTCCATTTGTATAACTTTCAGCAAACTAAATTATGTAAGCTTATATATATATATATATATATATATATATATATATATATATATATATATATATATATATATATATATATATATATATATATATATATATATATATATATATATATATATATATATATATATATATATATATATATATATATATATATATATATATATATATATATATATATATATATATATATATATATATATATATATATATATATATATATATATATATATATATATATATATATATATATATATATATATATATATATATATATATATATATATATATATATATATATATATATATATATATATATATATATATATATATATATATATATATATATATATATATATATATATATATATATATATATATATATATATATATATATATATATATGGGGGATGTGATGTTTTAAGTAATATATATATATATATATATATATATATATATATATCCATTACAGTTAAGACTCTTAAAGTTATCTTAAGGCAGAATACTCCAAATGTTATACCTTCAGCTCGTATGGCATGTGGTAATGTTAATATTTCAAACTTTTCTGAAACACCATATCTTTGTTGTAAGTAACAACTATTGTATAATAGTAAAAAAACTATAAAAGATGTAAATATAAATTTTGACATAGAAATATCTAATAATAATAGTACCATACTTCCATTTCACTTCTTCTTTTTTGATGGAATTTGTCTGTTCTCCCATAGGGTCCATAGAGTGAATTGTTTTATTACCTGGTTCGATTATCTAAAACACAAGTGATTTTCAAAATCAGGTTCAAAGTTAGGTTCCCTGTAAAAAAATAGGTAATCTAACCTTTCACTAAAAGTTAAACTTTTTTTACTTAGAGAAATAAACTTTTTCAAAAAACAATTATACAATTTTACATACTGCAAGCGTCCAATGAAATTTTTCCACCATGTGTGTGTGTGTGTTTTTCCATCATGTGTGTGTGTGTGTGTGTGTGTGTGTGTGTATAAATACTCTATAATTAAATTAATGAATCATTAATTTTTTTAGATAAAAGTTTTTGAATACCTTATGCCGTCTTCGTATTAAATCAGTTTTAATTGGCAATTCATCCAGTGAGAGTAGCCCAGCTGGCTACAGTACTTCGATTCGATTCTTCAAAGCATCAATAAATGGAATGGCATTCAATATATTGTTTTATATTTAGAATTTAAATTTTAGTTAAATAAAGGCAAATTTAAAAAAAAAATGCAAGAAGGGTTTTTTTTGTACAAAAATGTTATTATGAAGTACATTAATTAATCATACTTTTATTTTACTGTTTACTAATATTTTGAGATAAATATTAACAAATTCGTCACTGAGACATTCGTTTAAAGTGTCTTGTAACGAATAATCGTATATCTTGCAGCCTCCTAAGACTTTTACAGGGTTTTTAATATGGATACATTTTATTATTCCGTGATCTATTTATGAAATGCAATTTAAGCATAATTTTATCAAAATTTAAGCTTAAGTCTTTTATCTAATAAAATAACGACTATTACATTTATTGAAGATTACATGTTTTAAAGCTCTTCACATATTTTTTCACCAGGTGGGATGTTTAAATTAAATATTTAAATAAGTTTACATAAAAATCTTTATTTCATTCGTGCGCCAATGAATAATACATACCTTCTGTATCATCAACTATGTAGTTTTTTTTTGTATTTACTATCTCTAGAATATTAAAATAAATTAAAACAAATTAAAATAAAACGCTAACAATTATATATGAATAGGTAAGTTTTAATACTTACCTTCACTATCTTAATCTACAATGGTTTTTATTGGCTTCTCTGCCTTCTCTAAAAAACAAGCGATATTTTAAAATAAAATGGTAACATTTATAAATGAAAAAGTAACTTTTTAAATCCTACTTTTACCATCTTTTACTACAAAACTATTTTTTGTATCTGCCACTTCTAAAAAAACAATACATTACAATAAAAAGGTAACGCTAACAAAATGTAAAAGTGATTTATTATTATATACCTTCACTGTCTTTAGCTGCAAAGATTTTTATAGTTATCTGCCTCCTCTAGAAAATAAATTATAAATAAAATAAAACGCTAACAATTACAAATGAATAAGTGAGTTTTTAATTCATACCTTCACCTTCATTAACTTCAAAGCTTTTTGTTGGTGTCTCTGCCTTCTCTTGAAAATAAACCATAAAATAAAATAATGATAAAATATATGGTTTAACTATAAATTAAAATAAGAAAACGAATATTTTACCCGAGTATAAATCAAAAAACAATTAAAATTGTTTTCATATTAGTATTACACGTAGAAAGTTAAACAAATATTAGGTTTGAAAAAAAAATAAAATATTTTATAAATAAAATGAAAACTTTATTGAAGTAACAGATATACCAGTAACTTCTACAGAGTAACAATATTTAAAAAAAACATTTCTCTTCTCAGCGTTTTTTAAAGACGTTTAAAGACCTGTATTATGCGTAATAAAATTTAGACGCCTTTGAATAGCTAAGGGTTTCTGAGACAAGTGTCTGACAAAGATGTCTTTTAAATTAAAATAAGGAAACATAAACTCTCAACCTCAACTAATATGTTTAAAAATATAACGTAACTTCACTTTGTTTTAGCTCATTCTTTTTCTAGCGCTTATCTCTATTTAAACCTTTTAATTTTCTAAACTGATCAAAACGAGCTTCTTGATTCAAAAAAAGTTATGCCAAATATTGTGCGGCCGTGGCGCAGTGGTTAGATTGTATGCTTTATAAGCAGGAGATCCAGGTTCAAAACGAGCTTTGGACATATTTCGCGTCATGGTAAGGAAGGAGGAGTGAACTTCCTGGTTAAATGCACTTCCGCGGTGCTCTGTGACAAGACGGTTAGGACTTCTTGGGGTACCTAAATAACAAATTTAAAAAAATATATATATATTATAAATAAGGACAATCTCTGTGCAGGTTTTTTTGTTATATTTATTATGGCTACACGTTGGTACTGGACTCGTTGAATAAAAATTTAATCAATCTTTATTATAACAATTAATATAGTCAATTTTGTTACCTAATTCAATCATTTAAACTAAGCCACCACGCTCTCGTCTTTTTTTCAAACTTGTTGAATTCAACGCTATAAATCTGTCAAATCTTCTTCGAACAATCATGCACTTTAGCATTTATGCAAAAGTGCATGATTGTTCGAAGCAGAATTTTTTTTTTCAAAATTTTCATTTTTACAAAAATGTTGTGTTAACATTTTATGGAATATATATATATATATATATATATATATATATATATATATATATATATATATATATATATATATATATATATATATATATATATATATATATATATATATATATGTATGTATATATATATACAACATTTATATATACTGTTTATGTACTTTGTCTTTTCCATCTTTTACAGTACATTATTCTTTATCATTTTAGTTCAGTATGATATTGGATGATTCTAATACATGAAGTACATGATTTTATATTTTATTGTAATAACAATAAGTTAATTTTTTAACTGCCACTTTTAAAAATTTGTATAATTTTAATAATTGTGAACTGGACTAAATATTATTAACTCGCCTCAACAGGCTCAATAATCACATTATATTTCCATACCAAACCACCCAAAGAAACGTTAATATTTAAAAATGTTCTTTTATCAAGAAAATAAGCTTCTATTATTCAAAAAAAGTATCTGAAGAAGTTATAACCTTCCCGAAACCTTACGCCTCAGCAACCATAGGTGGGCGTAATGAAGAAAAATTTTAAATTATGGAATAGAATGAAAAAAGACAAACCGTAATATATATTTATTTTCCTTCAAAACGTTTTGTACATTAAAACTAGTAAAATATTTATGTTGTAAGATATGAAAACATTTAGAATAAAAAATTATTGTAATTAATTTCGTTCATTTTAAATCTTATGAAAACTTTAGTTCCACCAAAGTTTTATATATGACTTCGTTGAAAAATGTCGCATGTTTAAATTGTTAGCTCAATCGTATCTAAAAAAAAAAAAAAAAAAATTAAATTAAAACTTTAAAAATCTAAAAAACACTATAAATATTAAAGTTTCTTGATTTTATTAAAAGCTCTTTAATTTTTTTATTTATATTCTAATTAAATATAAAAATTTATTATAAAGATCTCCCCATCAGAGGAGGGCCCAAGAAACAAAAAACAGCTAACAATATTTGAGATACATATCTTACTTGAATTACACATCCACCCTATGCAGGGGTCTAAAATATTATATCGCTCGAAGTAATTCTTAACAATATTTCAAACGATTAGTATTTTGTGTTTTAAATATCAGATTCCTCACTTGTAAATTCTGTATGTATCACATAAAGAAACTGAAACTTTTAAATAAAATATCACATCCCCCCCCCCCTCTATGTATATTTTAAAAATAAGTAATTCTTTACAATACTTCATTAGGTATCAAAAACTAATCAACGATTAGTATTTGATACCTAGAATATCACATTCTCCCTATTTATTCTCTATATATGTAAAAAAAGAAACTGAAACTCTTACTTAAATTACACATCCACCATATTCAGGCGTCTAAAATATTACATCCCCCAAAGTAATTCATAAAATAACTCAAACAATTAGTATTTGGTAACTAGACTATAACAACCATCACTTGTAACTTCTGTATAAATAACATAAAAAAAACTGAAACTCTTTCTTAAAAAATCACATCCTCACTACGTATACTTCTAAAATATTACATCTCCCAAAGTACTTTATAATATTACAATATTTCATTTGTGAGTTCTGTATGTACCACAAAAAGAAACTTAAATTCTTATAAAATCACATCCCCTCCATGTTTATCTTTAAAATATGACATCCCCCTAAGGATTTCATACAATATTTCAAACTATTAGTATTTGGTATCTAGAATATCACTTATCCTCGGTTTATTCTCTGTATATGTCACAAAAAGATAAAATATTTTAAACAATTAGTATTTGGTACCTAGGATATCACATCCATCACATGTAAGTTCTGTATGTATCACATAAAGAAACTAAAATTCTTTCTTAAAATATCACATCCCCCTTATGCATGCTTCTAAAATATTACATCCTCCTAAGTATTTCTTTTCAATATTTTAAACAATTAGTATTTGGTGTTTAAAATATCACATTTCCCCTGTGGAGACTCTGTATAAGTCACAAAAAAAAACTGAAGTTATTATTTAGAATATCACATCTCCTCTATGTTTACCTTTAAAACATTAAATCCCGTAAGTAAGTTACAAAATATTTTAAACAATTAGTATTTAGTACCTAGAACATCACATCAATCACTTGTAAGTTCTGTATGTACCACAAAAAGAAACTTTAATTCCTACATAAAATATTACATTCCTTCTATGTTTACCTTTAAAATATGACATCTCCCTAATAATAATAACAATATTTAAAACAAATAATATTTGGTATTTAAAATATCACATTCCCGCTATGTTTACTTTTAAAATACTACATCCCCCTAAGTAATTCATACAATATTTCAAACGACTAGTATTTGATATATAGAATATCACATCCCCTTGAATTATTCACTGTATATGTCACAAAAAGAAACTGAAATTCTTAGTTAAAATATCACATACCCCTTATGTATACTTTTAAAATATTACATCCCCCAAAGTAAATCTTTACAATATTTCAATTTATTAGTATTTAATACCTAGAATATCACACCCCCCTGTTTATTCTCTGTATATGTCACAAAAAAAATTGAAATTCTTACTTGAAATATCACATCCCCCTAATGTATACTTCTAAAATATTACATCATCCTAAATAATTCATACAATATTTCAAACAATTGGTATTTGGTACCTAGAATATCGCATCCATCACTTGTAAGTTCTGTATGTACCACAAATAGAAACTGAAGTTCTTACTTAAAATACCACATCCCCCCTATGTATACTTCTAAAATATTAAACCCCCCTCCTAGTAATTTATACAATATTTCAAACGATTGCTATTTGGCACTTAGAATATCACATCCATCACTTGTAAGTTTTGTATGTACCACAAAAAGAAACTGAAACTTTAAATTAAAATATCACATCCCCCCTATGTATACTTTTCAAATATTACATTCCCCTAAGTAATTCATACAATATTTCAATTGATTAGTATTTGATACCTAGAATATCATATCCCCCTGTAGATTCTATGTCACAGAAAGAAACTGAAATTCTTACTTAAAATATCACACACACACACACACACACACACACACACACACACACACACACACACACACACACCCTAATGTATACTTCTAAAATATAACATCCCCTAAATAATTCATACAATATTTCAAATGATTGGTATTTGGTACCTAGAATATCACATCCATCACTAGTAAGTTCTGTATGTACCAAAAAAAAAACTTAAATTCTAACTTAAAATATCATATCCCGTCTATGTTTACCTTTAAAATATTACATCCCCTTAAGTAATTCATACAATATTTCAAACGATTAGTGTTTAGTATCTAAAATATTACATCCCCTCGGTTTATTTGCTGCATATGTCACAAAAAGAAACTGAAATTCTTACTGAAAATATTACATCCCCTCTAAGATTACCTTTAAAATATTACATCCCCCTAAGTAATTCATACAATATTTCAAACGATTAATATTTGCTATTTAAAATATCACATCCCCCCTATGTTTATCTCTAAAATATTACAACCCCTAAGTAATTCATACAACATTTCAAATGGTTTTTATTTAGTGTTTAAAATATAAGATTCATCACTTGTAAATTCTGTATGTACCACAAAAAAAAAACTAAAATTCTTACTTAAAATAGCACATCCCCCCTAATGTATACTTCTAAAATTATACATCCCCCTAAATAATTCATACAATATTTCAAACAACTGGTATTTGGTACCTAGAATATCGCATCCATCACTTGTAAGTTCTGTATGTACCACAAAAAGAAACTGAAGTTCTTACTTAAAATAGCACATCCCCCCTATGTATACTTCTAAAATATTACACCCCCCTCCTAGTAATTTATACAATATTTCAAACGATTGCTATTTGGCACCTAGATTATCACACCCATCACTTGTAAGCTCTGTATGTACCACAAAAAGAAACTGAAATTCTTACTTAAAATATCACATCCCCCTATGTATACTTTTAAAATATTACATTCCCCTAAGTAATTCATACAATATTTCAATTGATTTGTATTTGATACCTAGAATATCACATCCCCCTGTAGATTCTATGTATATGTCACAAAAAGAAACTGAAATTCTTACTTAAAATATCACATCCCCCCTAAAGTATACTTCTAAAAGATTACATCCCCCTAAATAACTCATACAATAATTCAAACGATTGGTATTTGGTACCTAGAATATCACATCCATCACTAGTAAGTTCTGTATGTACCACAAAAAGAAACTTAAATTCTTTCTTAAAATATCATATCCCATCTATGTTTACCTTTAAAATATTACATCCCCTTAAGTAATTCATACAATATTTCAAACCATTAGTATTTAGTATCTAAAATATTACATCCCCTCGGTTTATTCGCTTTAAATGTCACAAAAAGAAACTGAAATTCTTACTGAAAATACTACATCCCCTCTATGTTTACCTTTAAAATATTACATCCCCCTAAGTAATTCATACAATATTTCAAACAATTAGTAATTGATATCTAGAATTTCACATATCCTTGGTTTATTCACTGTATATGTCACAAAAAGAAACTTTAATTCTTACTTAAAATATCACATCCCCCCTATGTTTATCTTTAAAATATTACATCCCCCTAAGTAATTCATACAACATTTCAAACGGTTTTTATTTAGTGTTTAAAATATAAGATTTATCACTTGTAAATTCTGTATGTACCACAAAAAGAAACTGAAATTCTTACTTAAAATATCACTTTTCCTCTATGTTTACCTTTAAAATATTACATCCCCCTAAGTAATTCATACAATATTTTAAACGATTAGTATTTGATATCAAGAATATCACATCCCCTCGGTTTATTCACTGTATATGTCAGAAAAAGAAACTGAAAATCTTACTTTAAAATATAACATCCCCCGTATGTCTACTTCTAAAGTATTACATCCCCCTAAGTAATTTATAAAGTATTTTAAACAATTAGTATTTGGTATATAGAATATAACATCCACCACTTGTTATTTCTGTATGTGACAAAAAGAAACTGGAATTCTTACTTAAAATATCACATCCCCCCTATGCAGGCTTCTAAAATATTGCAAACGATTGTTATTTTTATTACCTAAAGTATTATATCCCTCATGTGTAATCTTTTTCTATACTATTGTCACACAATACATTACGATTAAAATTTTATAAATAAGAATTTAAAATATATTACCATTTTATGCTAACTTCATTTATAGTATATTAGTAGAAAAACGTTTTTATGAATCTCGTTGCGTTTTAATTATATTTTTTATAATTGAATGTTTCGGACGTATTTGATACACTTCTAAGTGCAATGACTTGAAAGCGCAATCTCGTTTTCGTTTTTTCTATGGGGGATGTGATATTTTAGGCGGATGTAATATTTTATTACAAATTTTATCTAAAAACTTGTTTTCTCATGTAGAAATTTTACAATTAAAAATCTTTTACAAATTACTTTACAGATTATAAATTTTATAAGTAAAATAGGGTATATAATATTGTATATAATATTATAGGTTTCATACTGCCAAATATTTGGTAATTAATTTGGTAACCAGAATATTATTAAAGAACAAAAATCTTAAAACGACATTTTGAACTAAATCACTTACTTTCTTGAAATAAATCATCATATTTTTACCTTTCTGCCTTTTTAACTATAGTAATTTCTTAATAAAAACCACTGATATTATTATATTTTATTTTTTCTTCTTTAGAGTTGAAGAAGAAAAACTCTGAAAAATGTTGTTCCCTTTTCTCAAATCCAAATGAATTTTTTTGCATTAAAAGCAGTTGATAATCAAGTAGAATTAAAAACTTAATCTAGTTTCTTTAGCAATCAAGTTTACTCAACAATTAAGCTATTTAATCTAAATAACCACACCATAAAAACTTTATCATTTTAATCATATCTACTTGACTCAAGTAGAAATACAAGCACAACCTAGTTTTAACGAAGACAAACTAAAAATACTCCAATATATTTTTAATTTTAATTCTCCAAGAACAATACAAACACTTGGTTGATTTAAAGATAAGTTAATTTATATAACTTTTACTTAATTAAATCACTTCGCTTAATCGAAGGTCGCGCCATTATTTGTGTAAACGTACTCTTTTAAATATTGCCGTGTACATTCAAAAAACGTTTATTTATTATGTTAAAAAAACGTTTTAAAAACGTTCTTAGGCTAACGTTAGCCTAAGAACGTTTTTAAAACGTTTTAATTCTGTTCAATTTACGGTCGGACGTTAAAAGAACCAATACAATCGTTTTTAAAACGTTTTTTTGCAAACGTTTTTTTTAATGTTAATTTAAACGTTTTTCTAGCGTATTTTAAACGTTTTATTTTTTTTATTAACTTACGAAATTTCTCAGTTAGCTTATAAACGTTTTTAAAACGTTTTTTTAACGTGATAAAAAAAACTTTTTTCAAACGTACAGCACGGCAATATTTAAAAGAGTATGTTTACGCAAATAATGGCGTGACCTTCGATTAGGCGAATTAATTTAAGTAAAAATTATATAAATTAGTATATATTCAAATCAACCAAGTGTTTGTATTCTTTTCTTGTAGAATTAAATTTGAATATATATTGGAGTATTTTTAGTTTAAAGTTGTATGCCTTCGTTGAAACTAGGTTGTGTTTGTATTTCTATTTGAATCAAGTAGATATGATTAAGAAAGTTTTAATGGTGTGGTTAGCTAGATTATTTTACTCTATTAAATAACTTAATTGTTGAGTAAACTTGAATGCTTAAAAAAACTAGATTAAGTTTTTAATTCTACTTAACTATCAACTGCTTTTAACGCAAAAAAATTTATTTGGATTTGAGAAAAGGGAACAACATTCTCAGAGTTTTTCTTCTTTAACTCTAAAAATTAAAAATAATAATATCAGTGGTTTTTATAAAGGAATTACTATAGTTAAAAAGGCTAAAAGGAAAAAATATGATGATTTGTTTCAAGAAAGAAAGTGACTTACTTCAAAATGTCATTTTAAAATTTTTATTCTTTAATGATATTCTGGTGTTATTACCAAATGTTTAGCAGTATGAAACCTATAATATTATATACCATACTATATACCCTATTTTACTTATAAAGTTAATAATCTGTAGAGTAATTTGTAAAAAATTTTTAATTGTAAAATTGCTACATAACTTATGTAACTTGTCTTCTTATGTCATAAGAAGACAAGTTGTTAGATGAAGTTCAAATATTTTCTATGTTTGTGTTGTGTAGGTCAAAAAATAATAAACAAAGATGACCAAGAGATTAATTTTAAGACACATCAATCTTCATCATCTTTAAATAAAAAGGATAAACATTATGGATTTCCATTATCTCAAGCAAGTAAGTCTTTAGTTAAATATAATAATGTAATGTT
>NC_061157.1:22880641-23035641 GCF_022113875.1 Hydra vulgaris | reverse complement strand
CGTGAAAGCGGGAAACTTTTGCTTGTCTTGAAGTGCCTTAAATCCAACAGATATCATCGTTATAATATTACTTTGTTTGTAAATTGTTTTAAAAAATAAATTTAAAAATAACTTTTAAATAAATTTTTTATTTTTCTTGTTTTTTAAACCAACAGGTTCTTTTAAAAACAATTTAATAATAGTACCTATGGATTTAGGAATATTTTCTAAAAAATAACGTCTTTTATAAGTTTAAAAGACGTTTTTATATGGTTTAATTTAGGTTATTTGAGAACGTTTTTTAAAATTTTTTTTTACAACGTTTTTTAAACGGCTTTGTTAGAACGTTTTTTAAACGCCTTTTTAAAAACGTTTTTTAGGTATTGCCATTCAGAACGTTTAAAAAACGTTTTTTTTCTTAGTTATAAAAACGTTTTAAAAACGTTCATGTGCTTACTGGGACTGAGAAATTTCGTAAGTTGTTAAAAAAAAAAAACGCTAAAAAAACGTTTACAAAAAAACGTTTTAAAAACGATTGTATTGGTTCTTTAAACGTCTGACCGTAAATTGAACGGAATTAAAACGTTTTAAAAACGTCCTGTGCTTACTGGGTCTTGCCCCTGCTACTTGCAATATAGAAAATAGAAACAAGAAAATATATATATATATTTTTATTTTTTCTTTTACAAGTACAGTACTGTGTAAGTTTATTTTTCAATATTTAAATATAGTGCTAAGTAATTTTAATAGTTGAAAAAAGTTATTAATGCATAAAAAAATTATAGTTTTAAAAAAAATAAATGATTTTAAAACTAATATATACTTAAAAATGCATTTTTAGGCTATTCCCAGGAAAGTAGGGAACTCATTTATTTACAAACAGAACTAAACATAAGTATTATTTTTACAATATTTTAGTTTTTTTTGTTGTTGTTGTTGTTTTTGTAAAGTTAATACATACAGTTGTAAAAAGTAAATGCATAGAATTTTAAACATTTAGTAATGTTAGAAACAGAACAATATATTATCGAGTGACTTTGGTTAGCGCATTAAAGTCAAAAACTAAAGCTTGAATAAATATATAATAAAAATAAATGATAACAAAATTTCACCCGATTCCCTGAAATAACTATGAAAAATTTAAGTTTAATGTAAAAAAAAAACAATTGAAACTGTGCTTAGTTGAGTACATAAACAAAAAGTGCATAGTTTAAAAAGTTAGAAAAAATGAATTACTTTAGTTGCTCTTTTATCAAAGATGTAACAATATATATTGCTAGCACTTACATAATATTTTATCATTTCTAAAAAAAAGGCTACAAACCTAAAATTGAAGAGTTTCTGAAAAATAAAACTTTTAACAAAGTGGCTTTAAGTTGATAAAAACAAAGGGGAAAAAATTGTGCATGTGACTTTTAGGGTTCTATTGGCTTAAAAGTCACTCCTAAGATGACAAAAACAAGTGCATAAGATGGACCAGAATCTCTATCTTACATATTTCCACCAAAAAATGCCTATTCCTGTTTATTCTCATATTTGTCAAATGTCCTGTTTTAAAGCTATTCTGCCCTAATGTATGACGGCCTGTTAGCGCAATGGAAAAAAATGATTACTCCCTATATAGCGCAAAGTTCATTTACAAGTCTTTAGCAAAATATTAGGCTTTTGTTAAAAAGTACTTTTCTCAAACTTATTGCTGCATTTTAGCCTGATATGCCCGCGGCATCCGCGGAATCCGCGGCAATAGTAGATCTGATGATTCTTGCCGAACCGCTTTTGAATTTGTAGCTTCGTAATATATGCGCCCAATGAAATTTCTAAATCAACGTTGAAAAATCTTTGGAACTGATGTATCGGGGCATTTATCTGCAAACCTGACAGCAATACTCTAACAACAATATTTTCGAAATAAGTTGTAATAGCACTTTTAATTCATATCAAATTCAACTTTCTTCCAAAACTTTTCCACCAAATAAATGCGTTTCTGAAAACTCCCACGAGTGTAATAAATAAAAAAGAATATAATGGATATATAATAATTGTTAAAAAAATTCTATAGAATGTAATTGTTATATACAAAGTTGCACCTACAAAGTTTCTTTAACAAAAAAAAAATATATATATATTACAGTTATTCAATATAATGTTTATATACCATGCCACACCCACAGATTTTTTTCAAGTGCAATACAATGGCCATTTACAATTGTCGTATAAAATTTTTTAAAGTACCAAACAAGATTTTATTGGAGAAAAACCTTTTTTTTTTCTCTTTAAGATTGATTTGTTAGGTGGAAAAAATATTTTTATCGATAGATGTAATAAAAATATTTCCTAAAAAAATGCAGTTGAATTGAGATTAACAAAATTCTTTAGCTACTTTTTTAAATCGAGGTTAACAAAATTCAAACAATGCTATTTGTTTGAATTTATTAATCGTGTTGGCCCCTTGCGTCAGACATGTAAATGTAATTTGCGTGTAAAATGCTAAAAAATTTATAAACAAATCTAATCGTTAATTCTGCTTTGTTGTTTTGTTGAATTAATTTATAGTCATTTTTAGTTATTATATTTTTATTGTAATTGTTTGATCAGAAATTAGTTAAATGTTTTTTCAAAAAAAAAATTATTAAAATAATATAGTTAACTAACAGAATGTTTCATATTATGCTTCAAAATAAACACAATGCCCTTACTTACCAATAAAATAAAATTATCCTGGTTAAAATTAAGTATTCAAGTTATATGAGCTCAGAAAAAATAATTCTTTAACATGAAATCTCTAATATAACATAAAAGAATTTAAACATTGTATACTGCATTTTTGATGGTATTAAATTTGATTTCTTTGTCTATGATATTCTGCTATAAACATAGTGCTAGTATTTATGATTTTATTAAGGAACCGTCATGACAACATGAATAAAATTATTGTGCCGTTTTCTGAAAAAAATAGCAGAAAACGTTGTTTTTAAAAATTAAGAAGACTTGAAATACTTTATCAGCAACAAATATTTTTTAGTTATAACACGGAATGGTTTTAAACATGTAAATTATTTTTCAAATTTCTATTGAAAAAAAAAAATAATAATAGATTTGTGAAATGCTAAATACAGGGAATCGGTTTGATATTATTGACCAATTCCGTTCCCACTCTCTCCTTAAAGTATAGTTCTTAAAATTCCTTTTTATTTTTTATTTTAATTTTCAATTTAAATTCTCTAAAAGTTCATGATTGGTTTCAAATTTCACTTTTTCAAAAAATTATTATTTAAATATTACGATCGCATAAAATCAATTTAGAGAGTGAAATGGAGTAACTTTCCGGGTCCTTTTTCTGGTCTTTGACCCAAAAGGAAATTAAAATTAAAAATTTGTTACATTGATTAAATAATTAATTACCAAAATATAAATAGCTTAAAATTAGGTTGAGTTTGAACAGCCTGTTTACTTTAAATTAAAAATTAGACATTTTAAATTTATTTTTGTAGATTTTTATCTGGAAGCAGGTAATTTTTTAAAAAACATTTGTGATTTATTATATTTACTTTTTTTAATAGACCAAAAGGAAAAAAGACTATATTCAAAAGAAAACGCAGTCAACGTTGTTTTGCTAAAAGAAAGTAACGCTAAATGAGTTATTAAATTTGCTATATATATAATCCAATGCTAAAATTTAAAAAACAAAAATGATTTCATAATGCTGTAAAGTTTCATTTATTATTTATGGCTTAACACTAAAGAATTATTAATTTTATAAAAAACTAGCTTAGCTTTTTTGCGGAAACTCAGTCCTCCTTACTTTTTTTTTTATATTATTTAATTAAAAAAAAAAAAAAAGGAATCCAAGAATTTCCATACGCCACACGAAGGTAAGCTACATCATAATAATTCAAATTTAACTGTTAGCTAAAATTGCTTTTAAAAGATGAATTAATTTATGTTAAAGAAAAAAATTTATTGAAACTTTATACTTATTTATTCATTGAACGGTACAATAAGTTTTATTTTTGTTGACTTTTTTTTGTTGTTGTTGTGATCCGAATTTTTTAATTGTTTTTGTTTTTAGAAAAAATTTTTAAACAAAAACTATGTACAAAGTTGCTGCATCGTTATGTACTCAAATTTAGGTATAAACAATTTTAGTTTAATTATTTGTGTTGCTTTAAAAATGAAATATTTATCAATAAATTTTGTTTTAATGGCGCTTTACTAGATGTTTATGCAAAAAATTTCTCTACCTCGTTCAATCCTCTGAATGCACTTTTTATGAGGATACGCACTTGTTACCGCATCATCGGTAACAAGTGCGTCTCCTCAGCAATAATTGCCTAGCCTGCAATGGAAAAAAGAGGTTGAGTTTTTTTCCATATGGTTAAAAATAAATCCAGGCTCATGCTATATACTTTTATTTTGTATGGTGTGTTCATTAATGAAGAATTGCATTTGCAAATATAGCAACTTGGAAAAGAATTGGTTTATTCACAGAAAGCTGTATACTTCCATTAATTATGGTAACTCTAGTTTATTATATCAAAAGATTAAGTTGATTATTGTTGCAGATATCTTAAAACCTTTGATAAACTATGTCTTACTTATCAGCCGCTTCCTAGTCTCCTTAACATTTAGGTCTAGAATCAATTTTTAATCAATTTTCTGGAGCTCTGAAAGAAATGGGGCTGAAGATTGTCTTCAGAATGCAAAATAGGTACTTTAGGGTTAAATTACATTTTTTTGGGTGCAGCTTTTAGTGGCTTTTTCGTTCAATGCTTGTAAATATGACCAAAAATGAAAATGTAAAATGTGTAAAGGATTCAAAAAAAGATTCAAAAAATTAGTTTTAAAATCTTCATTTTTAAAAGAATTGCTAATGGGAAACGTCCAATGCAACAGAGTCTAAACAGCTTTACCGAACCAAATATGAAAGAGACTATACAAACATAGTTATTTAGTACTACACAATCGGCGTAAAATATGTATCAACTTCTGTCTAAATGTTTTGTAAAGTTTAATGATTAAACGGTTAAACACTCAAAGTCTAACGTTAACGTGTAAAGAAACGTTAACGTGTAAAGAAACGTTAACGTATAAAGAAACGGTAAAATATAACGATTGAAATATTAAAATTAAAAATAATTTGTTCTGTATTGAATATGTGCTCGCAAAAGTAAACAAATTAATAGTAAGTAAAATGATATTGTATTATTATTTTCCAGACTGAAAAGCAACCAGAGTTCAGGGTTCTGGTCGTTTTTCCAAAACGCTACAAAACCTCAGAGCAAAATAACAAAGGACTAAGGCAATTTCCACGCAAGATCGGTCAGAATAGATACATATTGTAATGAGTACCCAGCGGGCACACGACGTCGATCCAACGTTAGATTTATGTTAGGTTATATTGACCAGCTAAATCTAACGTTGTGATAGAGTTGGTTACACTAACATTATTTTTCATCAGAATTACAACGTTCTAATAATGTTGGCTACACTAACGTAATTTTTCATCGGAGTTACAACGTTATAATTATACTTACGTTATTCAAAATGAATGTTCTACTTTTTTTGACGAGAATTTTGTCTTTAATTTGGCAAGGTAAATATTTATGCAACTAAAAGATATATATATTTATTCTTGAAGTATCAAAGTTTTTGAATGTTTAATTTTTGAAAAATAGATATTATATTAAATTGTAATTTATTGTGTTAACTTTAAACCAAAACAAAGTGAATTTTATTATATTTAAATTATTTTAAATAAAATGTTAGTGTATTATATTTAAATTCTTTTAAATAAAATGTTAGTATATTAATAAATATTTCCTAAATCAGTATTATTGTGTAGCGTATTGGTAAGTGCGATGTATTGTACAGAGTGAGATTGAGGCTCGTATTTCGGTCACTTCGAATTTTACAGAAAAAACGCGTTGGTTTTACATCAAAATTAGAATGTTGGTTATTATTTATTATTAGTTATTATTACGTTGTTCAATATCGTTAGAAAATCTAACTTTATATCGTTGGAAAATCAAGCGCTGGAAATCCTTACGTTTTCCATCTTTTTCATTTCCAACGCTAATCAAACGTAAGGGGTCGTCCATAAAGTACGTACGCTCATAGGGGAAGGGGTTTTCAAATAGCGTGCAAAAGCGTATGGGGAGGGCGAGAGGGTTTAATTTAAAAGTACGTACGCACAAATTGAATAAAGATTCCTTAGTAAAGTTTGTTTCTAATTTATCACAATTAACAAGTACTTGTTAATAACTAAATGATTTTGATTAACTAATAACTTTAAAAAAAAAAAAAAAAAACATACTGTATCATCCTTATTCATAATTTTCCCGCTAATCAATAGAAAAGTTTATTTTCTGACTAAAGATCCTAGTTTGCCAACATAAAAGGATGTATGGTTTAGGGGAGTCGAGAGTATATTTTTCCTCAATGGACACACATGCAATCCTTTTAATCTAGCCCTTAGTAATGCGGACTTGTATTTTAGACAACCCTTTTTTGAGTCCGCAAAAAACAGGTTTTAACAGTGCCGTGGCTAATGGGTCAGAGCCCCCTCCCCCTCCCCCTCCTCCAAAAAAACAACAACAACAACAACAACAACAACCTGTCATTAGGGCCTTTAATCTTGATAAATTTTTCCGCAAGGTATAGCCAAAAAAAAAAGCTCGTTAAATTTGTAAAAAATTTCCTAAATTTATGAGGCTTCTCTAATTGGGGGGTGTGGGATAACTCCGGCTCTGGGTTTCAGGCTTTGTTTTTAATATTAATCATCTTGCGTCAGACTCATTTTTTCACTGACTTACTTTAGAAGGGTGTCTAAAAAAGCGTTCGGCCAAAGTAAAGTTTATTTTTATATGATTAGTCATTATAACAAGTTTGTAAAAATAAAAAGTAAATTATAACTTTCAAAAATAAAAAGTAAATTATTATTATTTATCGTGTTTTTTCTGTAAAATTCGTAATAAAATGTTAATTTATTTAAATTATGATTTTTAAACATAAATAGTAAATAACAACTTGTCTCAGATGTGATCTGCGGTTTCTGAAAATTAAATGCTCGCATTAATCTCTTGGCCATATATACTATTCTGCGAGTAAATAAACATTTTTTAAAAATGTGTCATTAAAATTAAGATCCATAGCGGAAACTAAGGGCTTTAGGATCGTATAAAGTATTTTAAATGAGGAGGAATGTACAAAATGCGTTCAATAAAGTAATGGATAGAGGAATATGTATAACGAAATATGTGAGCTAAACAAAAAAAAACTGAACCTTTGGCCAAATTGCTGGAGTTAAAAATACAGAAGTCACTTTAACACCCGTATTTTAAAAATGCCTTAAGTTACTTTTTACGTATTTCGAGAAAAACACTACTTGACATATATTTTAAAGTTTACAGTTTTACAAGAGATTTGCAACTGAAATATTTATTTATATATAAACTTTATTATCTAAATTATATTATGGATGGGAAAAAAAAGATCAATTTAAAAAAATAAGTATTTGTCTTGTACTTTTTGTCGGAAAAAACGTATGCATGCTTTTTTATAGATGAAAGCGGCATTCAAAACGCCTTATGAAACAATAACAAGTAAATTACTTCAATTTTTCCCAATGAATTTTTCCAAAAACTTGGTTACGTATCCAAACCGTAATAAATATACTTTTTTAAAAAATATATTGATGTATGTAAATTTTTTCTCTTTGAAAATCAATATTTTGACTTTTTTAAAAGACCACACAATATTTGAAGCAATTATAAAACTAGCTCCAGATGTTTTGCGATCTTTTTATAAACTTTTACACAAAAATCTTCTATTAAACCACACATCCAAATATAACAAAAAGACCGCACAATATTTTGTGCAATTATACAACTAGCTTCAAATGTTTTGCGGAATTTTTATCAAACAAAGAAAGAGTGCCTTCAGTTCTTTACACATTGTTGATAAAAAAATCATTCTAAATTAATTCGAGACTATTCAGATTGCATGACAAAAAATATTCCCATAAAAAGGGTCGGGCACAACAGAAACAAATATAGACTTGATGCTGATTGAACTGTTTGTGCACAAGAAATAATATTGGCAACAAACATGGAAAAAGTAATAATGCTACCAAGAATGGGAAATTTTTGAAAAGAAATGTTTTGTGAGCGGTTAACGACATACAATATAACATTTGTGCCTATTGGAAAAACAAAGGAATGTATAGTTTCATTTGTTTGGCATGAAAAAATTGCTGGGTGGTGCAAAGAAGAGTTAGTTCTACATATGATTTGTTTTTGCAAAAATATTGGGATAAATCTGAAATCTCCATTTTGGTGTGAAAATTAGAGTTTAGTGGTGTTTCTGATATATATGATTAATGGCAATGAAATCCAAACCAAAAAATCAAATTAAAATGATTGGAAAGTGGTCACACATTTATGAGTTGACTTATTTCATCATTTAATATAAAAGCAACTGAAAGTATGTCACATGTACTATTTCAATGGCTTTATTCAAAGAGTGAAAGCAGCAAAACGAAATACAAAAGTTAAAATTTTGCAGGTAAGTTTGATTTTAGTTTTATAAAATTTATAAGAATTGTAGCTGAAATTTAGTGAGCTTTTATTCTTGTAAGACCACAAACATTTTTGTGCTAAAGAAAAATATCACTCAATATATGTTGAATAAATTGTCTTCTTGTCCAAATATGGAAAACATCGGCAAATACGAGTTCAAACGTGATTCTTATGTTTTATCGTTGTGACTATGATTACCCCGTGATTGAAGCATTAGTTTCATCCAGAAAGCAGAAAGAAAAAATGTCAACTTTACCATATACTATAAGAAATTTAAAAGTCGGAATCAATTCAATTTAAAAATCGAAATTTGTTTCTACAATTTGTCCTTTAATACCCCCTAATAGAAGAGAGTTTTGGGAAAATTTGTTAAGAGTTTTTACGTTTAATTCTTCAATTTCAAAATTATATATTACAAACGTTTTGCGCGCATAGAAATTTTCTTGTTATATGTTTTTTCCTTTTTGTATTATTACTTATTTCATCTTCTATATATATTTTTTTTACATTGAAATTTTATAATTTTAAACAGATGCCACGGTCGTTCATACTTACTAAATAAGTGGAAAGTTATTATACGCAAGCGCAGTAAAGTTTGCCTATTTTAAGAGTTTTAAAAATGGCTTCGGATAACGAATATAAAAAAAAATCTCATTGACAACGAGCTACTTTTTCTAATTTTTAGCTATTAAGTATGCATTTAGCCGTTTATTAAAAGGAAATTATAATAAAAGTAACTTCTAGTACACGATAAAATGTTTCAAATTAAATATAAAACCTCTAAAAATGAATAAAATGTAATTACAGCAATAGCTACTTTAGTGTGTTAAGTTTATTGTTTTCAAATCGTTTTTTAAAAAATTTTGAGCGTAGAAATTTTTAAATTTTAATTTTTTCAGATAGATGAGCTGTTGATATTTCTTAGAATGTTTACTGATATTAGTATTCAATTTTTTTTCAAGATTAAAAGATATTTTTTTAACATTAACTTTTTATAAGCTGTTGCTAGGCTACTCTATAGTCACAATACATAATTACATTGATGTGAGTTATATATTATATATATATATATATATATATACATATATATATATATATATATATATATATATATATATATATATATATATATATATATATATATATATATATATATATATATATATATATATATATATATATGTATATATATATATATATATATATATATGTATATATATATATATATATATATATATATATATATATATATATATTTATATATATATATATATATATATATATATATATATATATATATATATATATATATATATATATGTATATATATATATATATATATATATATATATATATATATATATATATATATATATATATATATATATCGTATAATAAGAAATGACATATGCAAATAACATAAATCGTTTTGTATTATTAGTCTCTCGCGTAGGAAGGTCAAAAATGTTAGAGGGGGAGGGCGGAAACAGAAATTAAAGCGGGCTAGGGCAGCAAAAAATTTGAATGAAATTTTATGAAACTTGGGAGTGAAGTGGATATTGCCTTCTCCACCCCTCCCCCTCCTCCTGTTCTTAAGACAGTTTTGAATAATTTGATCTTAAGGCGTTTTGAAAAACGGCTGTAGCGGTAGCGAGTCATCTTTAAAAACGCACGCTTTAATTTTCTTTAAATATACACATTTTTCTAAAAAACTTCCAGAACTTTCTAGAAAGTTCTTGACTTGTCTAAAAGTACTTCACGCAAGTATAAAAGAACAGATGACTAAAAACCAATATTTCAGTTTGTGTTATTGGCGAGTAAAGGAGTTACAAATTATATTTGAAAACAACTATATAATTTGAATAGCATCAAGAAGTAATTTTCATTGATAGAAGAATTTCACTAAGTATTTAAAAAATTTATAAAGACAGGATCTAAAAAGTATTTCGTGAAAGCATGTCGTAAAATGTGAGGCCTACACGGGATACGTCGGCTTACCGCAAATAACTGGAGAAAAAAAAATGCTCTCTTGAAGCGAGGAAACTAAAAACGTATGCTCCACATTTTTATGTCATAATCAATATGTTCATGATGGAAATACAAACAGCTCAGGTGTGGAAAAAAATTTTTTTTTCCACACCTGAGCTGCACATGATGGGAGTGGATAAACTATTTGCTTTATGTGTTTGACCAGTTTTTCAAAATTGGTCGAAAAACATTACATATTAATGAGAGAGTACCATGGTGTTGGCCTAGATGAAAACTATGTTAAACTACACCCATGTTAGATGTTTCGGAGTGCGATTATACTTAACTATTTTATTTTGCCAATAGTTGATTATTTTCATAAGTTTTCATTGTTTTTGTGTTTCGTTTGTTTCATGTTTTCATAATTTTTCAGTCAGCAATTCAAAACTTTAAGTAAACAGGAGCGTTTGTTTTTTCTTCTGAGTGAATTTTACCAATGCGCTCTTACGCTTTATTCTTCCAATTTTTTAACTATTTAAATTTTAAGTTTTTTAGTTTATTTTATTAGTATATTTTATCATTATTATAACGCTGTCATTTTTTCAATGGGGCATTTGTTTCATCGGTAGTTGAATTATTTGGCATGACTCAGCAAAGCTGTTATTATTATATCGGAAATAATAGCTTTAGCGATATATTTCTCAAGCTAGACAAAAACCTTTTATGGTCAGTTACGTTGGTCCTATTCAGCTTTTTCTTTTTGCTAAAAACATTTTATTTTTGTCATTTATGTTTGGTCCACAGTATCCAATAGCATTAAAAACCTTATTATCTGAATAGACCTTTTTTCTATTACAGAAGCCTTTACTCTGTTTTAGTTCTTTATATTCATTGCTGTCGCGCTAATAACGGGTCTGAAAGATATGTGTTTCTAAATCTGTTTTATCAAAAATATTTAAAACTATTGATAGGTTACATAAAATTCGGTAGGTTCTTTAATTACTTTTTATTTTTTTGAGTGTATTTGTAATAAAAGTAATTAATTTATTAAAATAAAGTAATTACTTTTATTACAAATACACTCAAAATACTTCTAATATAATTAGTAAAACATTAAGATATATAAAGTAAATAGTATTACAATTTATATTTTAAGAAAACAAGATAATATAAAAAAAAAAAAAAAAAAAAAAAAAAAAAAAAACTTTTAGTTATGTAGCTAAAACATAACTAAAATAATGAACTCGCTAAAAGCTGTGTTAAGTCTTGTCCATCACGAACCCTTTTTTTTATTATTATTATTAATTTCATAACTATTCTATTTTTTGTTGCCTTACTTACATATAACAGTCAACAGAGGTGTGCCTAAATTAAGATAGTATAACTTTATTATACTATCTTAAGCACTTTTAAGTAAATATTAATTTGGCTTCCTTTTGCTAAACTGATTTCATTTTTAAATTTAATAGCTTTAATCAGAAATCCAGCACTTTAACCACTGCGATACAGGTGCTGTGCTGTTCTGCTAACTCAGTTTACTGTACTATGTTGCTAACGCTTTACGAATTATGTTTTTTGTTCATATTACTTACAATGTAAAAAATCTGTATTTATTTGAACATTGTGCCTGTTAATAAATGCGAACTAAAAAATAATAACGCGCTAATTACGCATTGCGCGCTAAGCAACGAAAGCAAACTTTAATAATTTACAAAGCTTTAGAACTCGTTGCTATAGTGAACTATTCATAGGTTACCGTCAACCGAGTAACAATGTTAAAACTAAATATTTTTTTTAGTTGTTTATTTATAATTTGTTCCATAACACGCGAATTACAAAAATATCTAAAACGAGACGATTATATCCTTTTACCAATAAAAAGTTGCATTTTACTTTTTTTTATCGTTTAAAAAGACTATTAAAAAATGAGAATTTAAACCAACCATTTATTTTTGCATTAATAATTAAATAATATCAATCCATTATGCATTAAATATGCCAATAGAAGGAAAAATGAAAAAACTCCAATAGTCTCCCTTCCTTTATAAAAAGAAAATTGATATTTCGAAAGTAGGTTTGTGAATTTTTTTTTTCAGTTTTTAAAGTTGTGTATTTTTCTTTTTTGTTGTGGTTTTATTTAGATTAAAAGGTTTGAAGAAACGCTTTTTTTTTTTTTTTTTGAAACTTTGTTATTTTAAGATATAGAACCCAATCAAAGTGACGCATTTAAAAAACATGCATTAACAAAAAAAAAATTTAGCAACCTAATATAAATTTACTGCAGTAATATTATGCTACTTACTCTATTATAGAGTTTATAGATTTGCATTAAATGTTGCTAATTAGATCATGCTAAAATAACTTGAAACATGGGCTTTAGTAAAAAGTTTTGGTAGACAGATTATTACAGTTTTATTTTCTACACGTTTATTACAACAAAAGAAAAAAAAAATCTTTTTTTTTTATATAAAGGTGAGCAAAATACATTAGTTTCATTCCAATTTTTGTACTCGCAAATATATATATATATATATATATATATATATATATATATATATATATATATATATATATATATATATATATATATATATAAATATATATATATATATATCCTTATAGTGTAGTTAAAAGAGACTTTTATGGAAAAAAAAGTCTCTTTCTAAAACAATTTTTTTACCTAGTCTCTTAAGCTGCATTTGATTGTCGTTGAAATGTCAAAACAATTAAGTTAATGCAGAAGTGTATTAAATTTTATTGTTTTTTAAAAAAACTGCAATAATAATGACTAGAATGTTTTTTTAATTTATGGTGTTTTTGTTGTTGTTTTATTAAAATATTTTTTAAAACATACACAGAGTGTTGCTACATTGACTATCTTATAGCCTGCTGCTACAAGGGAGTGTTGCTACATTGACTATCTTATAGCCTGACTCGCAACGGAGTGTTACTACATTGACTATCTTATAGCCTGACTCGCAACAGAGTGCTGCTACATCGACTGAGGGTTTAGTTTGTGCAGGCAATCTATCATTTAAGAAAAAAAAAATATTTAGGTTTTTAAACTTTTTCTGATCTGGTTTATTAACATTTTTAAAACTACAGTTTATGTGAAAACTTTCTGACTACCATATATATATATATATATATATATATATATATATATATATATATATATATATATATATATATATATATATATATATATATATATATATATGTATATGTATATATATATATATATATATATATATATATATATATATATATATAAATATATATATATATATATATATATATAAATATATATATATATATATATATATATATATATATATATATATATATATATATATATATATATATATATATATATATATACATATAAACATGAAGACCTCAGTGGAAAAACCGGCGTTGTCACATTTTAAAAGTTTTGAGAAAATTTTTATTGATCGTAAATAAAAGTCTTTATATAAAGCAACAAAAAAAAAGGAATTTCTAATAAAAATTATATAAATTTTTTTATAATTAAACTTTAAATAAATTAATAAAAATATTGATTTTTTTTTCTTTTCTTAAATTTTCTTTGCCTAATATAAAAACTTTTATTAATGATATAAGAAAAAAAGCTTCACAAAGTGCAAGTTAAAAGTAATGGAATAGTATGTTACTTTGATAATATATGACTTTATTTACTTATATAAGCATGTAATAAAATATTTTCTAATGTTCATAAGATTAATTTTTATAATTAAACTAACAATTTTTTAAAATATTTTAAAACTAAACATTTTATTTTTTGAAAAATGTATATATATTTTTTTTAATAATGAAAATTTAAAATCATTTATAATAATTTTTAAATTTGCTCATTAATAAAGTTGTAATCCTCAAATTAAAATTAAATCAAGTTGGCAGTTTGTTTTATTCAAATTGCAGGCGCATTTTATTTATTTTTTCCTATTTTTATGAATAAAAGAGTTGAAAACCTTTTTTTTTAAACTAGACTTACTAATTAGAGCAATAAGTTATTTTTTTAAACAAATTTTCTTTTGCAACTTTTTTGATAAAATAAATGTTTACAATTTAAAAATATTAAATACAATACTTTTTAATAAATTTGATAAAATTTATTCATCTATTAAACAATCATTAGTAGTAATTCGCCACTTAATTTAAAAGCGTTTTGGGTAGCTTTAATAAAACATTTAAAAAGATTTATTTCAAACGTAATTAAAAACTTAACAAAAAGTTTCGCTTTGAGTTTAAGTTTATATTTTTAATTTTCATTTTAGTGCTTATATAATTACTTTTTTTGTAAATAATTTTTTTTTTTCATTACTTTTTTCGTTATTTTTTTTTTAAACTTTTTTCCTAGTTTAAGTTTAACTTATCATTTCTACATTCAGCGCATTTTTGAAATTTTTAAATCATTAAAACATATAAGCAATCTTGATCAAGTTGTCAAGAAATAAAATAATTTGCGTGGTCAGCAATAGCGCTCAATCGCACGTCATTCCTGTTCAAGCCTATATATATATATATATATATATATATATATACATATATATATATATATATATTTATATATATATATATATATATATATATATATATATATATATATATATATATATATATATATATATATATATATATATATATATATATATATATATATATACATATACATACAGTATGGGACAAAAATAGTGAATTTTCTTTTGAGTTTTTTATAATAATAGTGCTTTTTATTTGATTAATGAATTCAAATCGATGATTTGGAATTAGTTAATAGTTAATTCAAATTCCTCTTGAAAAATGCTATAATTTATATATTTTGTACAAGTTATATATGTATTATATATGTACAAGTTATATATGTATTAATCATCAGTCTTTATAGGAATATTTCATATTTTAAATTTTCTGATGAATGGCTTCTTGCATGCAAAATATGACTTGAACTCTCCAAACTCATTAATACGCCGACGAACGGTTTTAATTGACGCAAGAGTAGTTAAATTTAATAATGCTCTGATTTCTGGTCCAGTTATAAACCAATTTTTTCGGACTTCATTGATAATACATCAATCGTCTCGTGCATCAGTCTTTTGCTTTCGAACAGAGCCTTTATTTCTTTCTGTACTATTAGTAGCTGCAAAATTTTTGACATTTTGGTTTTTTGTGCCTCTTTATGCCATTTGCCTCTTCTCTAAAATTGGTGCCATTTGCCTCTTCTCAAAGAGGCAAATGGCACCAGGCACCTCTATACTGGTAAATATTGGACACACAATGCGTCTATACTTATACTGTTAATGCATCGAATTGATTTTGAATGCATTGGTTGAAAAGGCGCTAACAACATTTGATGGTAAAGCATTTCATGCATTGACTACGCGGTTTGTGAAGAACTTTTCTCTTTTGACACAGTTCTTGACTATCGGCTTATTAAGTCTTAAGCAATTGCTACGAAGGTTATACTGGGAAAGCGTTTATGCGTAGACTTGAAGCACAACAAATTTGATTTTCTTAACATCATGCACAATCTTATATTGCTGAATTAAATCATTTCTAACTCATCTATCTTCTAGTTTGGTTAGTCCTAGAATTGTAAGTCTTTCTTCAAATGATTTATGTTTGATGTCTGTGATCAGCTTAAGCCAACCAAGTACCTAATTTGCTCTTGCAGCCACTGCTTCAACTTGATGTTTGACTTTAAAGTCTTCTGAAATAAGAACACCTAGATCTCGTTTGACTGAAGTTGTATCCAGTTCTTGTCTAGTTCCCATCTTTTTTTACAGGTGATGTGAGGTGTTTTCAACAATATCTGATATTAATGGTTTTCTTACAATTTTAATTGATTTATTCCTTGTAAGAAAAAGGTATTCGGTATTAACCATAGCATCAGTTAGTTATTTTACGTCATATCGAAGACTAGGTAACCTCTTGAAGCAAAGCCCTGATTTCAATGTGCTCTATACTAAATGGAAGAAGGCAAAATGAGTTAATAGCATAAAAATTGACGTATTATTAAAAAAACTGTTTTTTTTTTAAATATTGTTTTGAATCTCAAATAAAGTGAAATTGTATATAAATTTCAAGTATAATAATTGTTTGGGGTCTTTTATATAGTAAATATAGGTGTGAGGAAGCAGTTACCCAAATGCATACAAGGGAGGGTTATAGACAGTGATACGTATGCAGTTTGACTATCTCTTGTTCTCTATCTCAGTACATGTGCAGTATGACTATCTCTTGTTCTCTATCTCTCTTAAAGCTTGATTTTTTCAACAAAAACATTGAATTTAATTATTTTAAAAAATCAATTATATGTTATGTAACAGAGATATGTCAAATTATTTAAAAGTTTATTTACTTTTAATGTTTTGAAAAATTTATGTGTTGATTTTGTAATAATTCATACATATGCAGAGGGGGTATAGTTATTGAAAGCATACAGAGATAATAGTTGTAGAGAGACCAAACCATTATCAGAAGCACCTAAGGGTGAGTGTGGAGACACTGAGCACTGACTAGGATTAGAAACAAGACATAAGTAGAGTAGAGAAGGTAAATGATTCGGGTTATCTGGATAGCGAGTTGGAAAGTTGACTAGTTGAGTTAGGCATTGAGAAAGGCAAAAGTTGTGGGCCCTAATGCCTGCTGAGTCACTGACACAAGAGCCAGTCCATTCAGTGTGATGAACATTAAAGTCACCAACAACAACAATATTGGCTGATGGATAAAGAATGAGGGCTTGGTCAATATAATCAGAAATAACATCAAGAAGAGTGCAGTCTTGAGATAAAGTAGAGCGATATAGAACAAAGAGAAAGGTGATAGAGTGAAGTGGTGCTAAACGAAAGCACATAAAAGAGTAGTCTGTGAATTCAAACCTAGTTTCCCGACAAATGGGTGAATTCTTACGAATGTAAATGCCCAGGCCAAGCATGTGACTGTTGGAGTCTTTACGAATTAAAGGAAGATAGCCATCAACACTAAGATCACAAGATGAGACAGCTGAACTCAAATTAGTCTCACAAAGAGCAAGTAGGTCTGGTGAACTTTGCAAGAGATAAGACTCAACAGAAGAAAAGTTACTTCAAAGACCATGAATATTAGTGAATGATAGGTTTAGCGAACTTGGTAGTGACTGTGGTTTTTTGTGTTTTATAGTTTTTGTTACTTTATTCATTTTTAAAATTGTTAAAGAACTTGACTCGAAACATAGATAGTATTCAGTACATTGTTTTATAGCCCAAGCTTTGCCTCATTTCTATTTAATAAACCCTAAGCCGTAACAAAGGGCTCCAATGTGGCCTTGGCAATGCACACCAAAAGTACAAACAGGGACACCATCCATGCGCAACATGGCACTGTTAGTACTTTGATATTTTTCAGCTGTTGATGGAATCAGCCTCTTTGGGAGCTACCACAGAGTTCGGGAAACCTGACTACCAGCCAGCCTCAGAACCATAAAACTGAGTTTTAGAGCTGTACGCTTATTTGGAGATAATAGAATGAGTTGCCTAGTCATAAAAACAGAGACACAAGCAAAACCCATGCACCGAGTCAAGAAGATCCAGCGTTCAAAATCCTAAACTGGAAACAATGTATTGAAAATACATCTGCCCCAGCCTAATAGATAAAGAAGGGGTGTGAGGCTGGTCAACAGATAGAATCTGTTTACCCCTTAAGTCTTTGCCTAGGAGGCCTTCTACAAGACAGCAGCCGGATGCATGTAACATCTGCCCAAGATGAGTATTTTTATCGAGACACTATCTCTAGCCTTTACTCAACCAAGATCTCCTAGCCTTTGCCTAAAAAAGCGTATGGGGCCATCCATTAAGGACGTCACCATTTTTTAGCCAATTTTTGACCCCCTCTCCCCCTTTGTCACCGGTTGTCCTTTTTCCTTATACCCCCCTTGAAAAGGACGTCATAAAATCCTGAACCCCCCTATTTTTAACTCCAAAAAAATTTATTTCATCTCGCAATGATGTTTGAATCTGCTGCTACACCTTTGAAAAATAAAATTAAAAATATTCTCATACATTATCTTCTTAAAAACACATGTTTACGTAGTTTTCCATGTTAATTAAGCTAAAATAAAACATCTATAAAGTGACGTCCTTTTCTGACAACCTCCCCCCTCTCCTTTTCCTTTTTTGTCCTTTTTAACTCGACCCCCTCCCCTCCTATTTGGATGACGTCCTTTATGGATGGCCCCTACCCTACAAGATAGCAGGACATGAAGCAGTTTGTACTGGGTTACATGGTTACAATATATATATATATATATATATATATATATATATATATATATATATATATATATATATATATATATATATATATATATATATATATATATATTCTACATTTAAGATAACTTCAAAATTTTAATTTTGGGTTCTTTTGAAGATCGCGGGGTATAGAGATGGCAATAGTTGTTAAAAAATATATTGGCAAGCATTCTACAATGTTTTTTTGAAACATTGGTAAATCAAACTGCATAAGTCACATGATTTTCTGCCATAAGTCATATACATAAGTCACATGATTTTCTGCCATGATTAACTGCATAAGTCACATGATTTTCTGCCAAAATTATATTGAATAATCAAAAATATTGAAAGGTTTTAATTCTTAGAATAAATAGTCTTGAAGTTATATTAATCTTTAGTTTAAATGAAAATGTATGTTTACAATTCCTTGAAAGTCTGATTATAAGAAATATTACAAGCTAATGAAGTTTATATAACTTATGAAGTCTATAAAGTTATATATTTATACAAATTTATGAGAAGTTTATATAAGCTAAATAATATATAAAACACAGCTGACTTTCCAATTGTTGTAATAGAAAGCATCATGCATTAGATGGAGGTGATGAGGCAAGGACTATTGGTTATGATTCATCAAAGTTTTTTGATAAAGTTTAACATGCTAGTCTTCTCCATAAGCTCACTTTGTATCTGGGAAAGCTTTTGAAATTATTAAATCATTTCTTTCTAAGCGCAGTAATAAAGTCATTCTCAAAAGCCAACATTCTGTATTTTCAGTAACTTTTGGGGTACCACGAGGTTCTGTCCTTGGTCATTTATTGTTTCAAATCTATATTAATAATCTTCTTGACAATCTTACATCTAAAGTTTCTCTATTTGCTGATGATTAACAAAAAGCCATTATTTTAAGTGCTTAAAACAGGCATCAGATCTTGAGTCCAATCTTCTTCTGTAACTTATAAGCAGCTGTGGTGCAGTGGTAGCACACTTGCCTCAGAAACGTAAGATCCATGGTTCAAACCCCACCTCTGGGCAATTTTTGCGATATCGGTTGGGAAGGAAGCGTGAACTTCCTATTAAATGCTCTTCCGCAGTGCTCTGTGATAAGACCGTAAGGACTTCTTGGGGCACCTAAATCAACTTTGAAAAAAAAAAAAAAAAAACTACTTTCAACTGTTACAGGAAAGATGTCTTGTAATTTTAACTCCAGCAAGATTTACTGCCAATAATTATTGCAATATTTTATCTTATATTGTTAAATGGCAACACTCTCACTAAGTACTCTTCTTTACATCTTCTTGGATTGTCATTCACTGCTGCCCTCCCATGGAAACGATATACAATCCATTGCAAAGTTAGCATCTGAATAGGTTGCCTCTCTTTATTGTGCTTGCTTTTTCTTTTTTTTCAATTCCAACTTCTACAGATACCATTACAGATCTTTTATTCTCTCCTTTATAGAATACTTTTGTCATATAAAAATGCTCTAATTTTTGCTTGACTTGTCATTCAGAAAAGTTGCGCCCTTGTACTGTATTTGTCCCATCATGCTCTAAAGACTTTTATTTATTTTTTTAGCTGTTTTAGTCTTCTGTCAACCATTTCCTTGCTCTTTAACAATATTTTTTGTTTTTTCAAAACTTAAATTTAATAGTGGATAAATAATTCTAGATAAATAAAAAAATGGATTAATAATTCTGTAACCTCCAAACTTAACAGTCGTTGCTTGCACTCTTGTTGGGAGTGATAATAAACACACACAAAAAAAGTGTTACGCTTATAATAATTAGAAAAATGATTTGGTTTGTATTAATTTTAGTCAATATTACTAATGTAATGTAATTGATATAATACTAATGTAAAGTATTAATCTAAAGTTTTGATTTGTTGATAACAAAGTATTTAGTTTATCTACATTGATATATATATATATATATATATATATATTATATATATATATATATATATATATATATATACATATATATATATATATATATATGTATATATATATTGATATATATATTGATATATATAATGATAAATATATATATATATATATATATATATATATATATATATATAAATATATATATATATATATATATATATATATATATATATATATATATATATATATATATATATATGTATATATATATATTGATATATATATTGATATATATAATGATACATATATATATATATATATATATATATATATATATATATATATATATATATATATATATATATATATATATATATATATATATATATACATATATATATATATATATATATATATATATATATATATATATATATATATATATATATATATATATATATATATATATATGTATCAATATATATATCAATATGTATATCAGGCCTTGCGATGAATAAGAACTGTGCGACGCATAAGCACGATGTGATTTTTGACGTCATTAAATTCTTTTTATTTGCTTTTCATATTTATCGACATTAACTGGGCCAATTTACTTAATTACCGCAAAACTACTTTAAATCGTTTATGTAGAAATGTTATTATTTAAAAATGTTTTGGAATGTTTCGTTTTTTAAAATGTAAAAACATTTGTTTATTTTCTCGACGTTTGTCACGTTTTGAATGAATTTTATTTCTAGTAAAATAAAATAAAATGTTAGATTAAAAATCTTATAGGTATAAAAGAAATATATCAGCGAAAAAATTATTCTTAAAAATTATTATTAAAAATTATTCGAAAAATATTGACGTTTTATTTTTCAGCAGCTGTTCTTGAGCACGCTTCGTTGAGTTTCGGTAACTTTTAACATAAAAGCGATCGTTATTAAGTAATTTTTTTTGAGTTACTTTTTACAAAAATTTTAATAACTGTACTTTTTTATTGAATCAAGTAGAATACGTTTTAATATTAGTCCTTTTTTTTTTTTTTATTTGCGCTCACCAATTTTTAAAATGTTTCCTCGAAATTACTCTTAAATACTTTAAATACGTCTAACAGTAAATAAATATTTTTAAATCTATGGAATAATTTTAAAACCTAACAAACCCCCGTAAAATAATTATTTAAGTTTAAAATCTAAAACTAAAAGAAAGTATTTTTGTTCAATTTTATCGACAACTTTGCTATTGCTGAATAATTTTATTAAAATGTTAGCTTAAAAGATTTAAACTTTTTTTTTTAATCTGAATTTTTTCTTCTTGTAAATAATGAGTATATTTAATTTTTTTTAATTCAAACTTTTATTTCAACTGCGTGCGGTTTTTAAAGTACTTTATTAAATGTTAAAATAATCGTGAATTACTTCATTAAAATTCCGCTCAAAAATATCTTTAAATATACTCAAACAAAAAATTTTTTGCTCGACGCAAATAGCCCTAGCTACACGCAAAATCGCTCTTGGACGACGTAAAATTCACATCGCCCGACGCTTTATCGCAAGGCCTGGTATAAATATATATATATTTATATATATATATATATATATATATATATATATATATATATAAATATATATATATATATATACATATATATATATATATATAATATATATATATATATATATATATATATATATATATATATATATATATATATATGTATATATATATATATATATTTATATATGTATATATATTTATATGTAAATGTATATGTATATATATATATATATATATATATATATATATATATATATATATATATATATATATATATATATGTATATATATATATATTTATATATGTATATATATTTATATGTAAATGTATATGTATATATATATATATATATATATATATATATATATATATATATATATACATATATATATATATATATTTATATATATATATATATATATATTAAATTTAAAGTTAAAGGTGTGACAATCATAACTTTTTGTTATCTAATTTCTTTTGAATTAATCTTCAATGGTTAAAAATATAGTTTCAAGTTTTTAATAAACAAAAACATATTTACTAAAATTTAAGCTTGTTTTTTACCATGATTTTTAGAAAGCAACTAAACAATAATAAGTGTAATTAACTCTGTCCGCTTTTAATGTCACTCGTTCACATATCGTAATCTTAAGCATTGTTTCTTGCTTTTATTACACCCTTATTTCTTGCTTTCATTATACCCTTGTTTCTTGCTTTTATTACCCCCTTATTTCTTTCTTTCATTACCCCCTTATTTCTTTCTTTCATTACACCCTTGTTTCTTGGTTTTATTACACCCTTTCTTACACCTTACCCTTTCTTACACCTTTTATTACACCCTTTTCTTGCTTTCATTACACCCTTATTTCTTTCTTTCATTACACCATTATTTCTTGCTTTTATTGCACCCTTATTTCTTGCTTTCATTACACCCTTTTTTCTTGCTTGTTAAGTAGTTCTATAGTAATTAGATAAAGCAGCATTTTAATTTGTAAGTAATTTAATTATGAAGTAAACATTGGTAAGCTCATTGCAAAGTTCAGGTTTTTTTTTCTATATTATCTAGATTTATTTATGTTTTTTAGGTAAAAATGAGTGCAAAGAGACGTTCAAGAAATTTAAAAGGGTCTCAAACTAGTTTGAACCATGAAATGTCATTTCGTACTGGTAGTCCTGCTGGTTTCCAAACTCCATCTTCTGTACCTAAAAAAACTGGTTGGTTAGATGACAATTATGAAATGCAATATGATACAGCAAATCAAGCTCCTACTGGAATGGAAGCAGAACCTTTTAGCATGCAGACAGTTGTTACAGCAGATCATAGAATTGACGATAAAGAAAAACCTGTTGGATGTTGGAAAAGATTTTCGAGAGGTGTCAGAGGTAATTCAATAATTTTATAACATTATTTATTAAAAAATAAGTTTATAAATACGTTTAATCATTCTTCAATAGAATTTATAAAACTTGAAAAAATTACTCATGTTAAGATATTTCATTTGATTTGACAACTTTTTTAAACATATTTTTCAATTACTTAGCAAGTACTTTTGAGTAATATTTTTTCTAATAATTTAAATATCTATTGTGCCCTAAAATAATAAACAAAAAGTTAACTCGCAGAAAAATTGTGTATATCCAACTTTCTATTTTTCCCTTCATAACTAGTTTGTAAAATAAAATTTGATTGCTAGGCTTTAAGAGGCATGGAACAAAGTTTGCTAGCTTTCTCAAAACAATGCAAGCAAAGATTATAAAAACAAAAATATAACTTAATCATTTGCAAATTATTTTATCTTGCAGATTATAATCCAATTTCATCTTTCATTTTTGAACAGCCTCTGTATTGTTGGTATCCACATTGTGCATATTCAAGATAAAAAATGCCAACCAACTCTTCTGAGAAGAAGCTTTTTCTTATTGTGTAAAATAGATGTAAGATTATATTGCTTAATGCAAGATTGTAATGCTTAATGCTAAAATTCATTATTCTCAGATTACTAAATTTTGTATATTATCTCAGAAGATAGGCTTTTTTCCAACTTTCAGAAAATTTTTCAAAAATCTATAATGGTGTCATTAACAAAGACAAAGTCAATTATATTCCATCTCACATACATGTTTATTATTATCTCTCTCCCAAGGACTTTTTACCAATAATTTATAATGTCAGGTTGAAAAATGTCAGGTTAAAAACAATGTTGTTGACAAAACAACCAAAAGAACTTTAGTGAAGACTATATATTGCAAACCACAACTAACTTATTGCATCAGATCAAGAAAATTAAATAGAAACAAACAAGATAGAATTGTTTTAAAACTGCCTATATTTATTTTAGTATGCAATTATGTTAAAATTTTGTTTAATTTTTTTGTTTTTTAAAGAATGTCATTTTGACCATAAAGGACACATTAAATTAGAGAGATGTTATTAAATTATTTATTTCCTATTTATATGATAATTTATTTAATATTTATCAATTTATTGTTCGTTAAAAAAATTTTAAGGATTATGGAAAACACGCTTCACAGATGATATTGAAGATCCAGAAGTTATTGTCAAAACCACTCTGAGAGAACTTGCAATTTATCTTGTGTTTATTGTGATACTTTGCATTAGTAAGTTAATGATAATATTTTATTAGCAAAAGAAAATATTATAATTAAAAAATTTTTTCTAAGCAGTTTTAAATTTTGATGTCAAATGCATTTATACCACTTAACATAAAATCAGAATATTGTAGTTAAATGTTTCACAACTATTCTTACCTTATGATCCACTACTATATTACTACCTTTAAATCTTATGCTTCAGGATTATATTTCTACCTTTAAATCTTATGTTTCATGACTATATTACTACCCTCACATTTTTTGTTACACTACTTTTATTGTAGAAAAAAATATTTCTATAAAATTTGTTGTTGAGTTTTTTAAAAATAAAAGTTACGAAAATATTAAGTTTTTAAACTTTGTATTAAAAAAAAGTTTTGTTTGTATTAGTGACGTTTGGAATGACGAATTCAACTCAGTTTTATTTTACCCAAGTGATGAGTGGTGAGTTTTTATTTTTAAAAGTGTTCATCATTGTTAGCATTACATTATTTTTCTTCTTTATATTAGAAAAAAAAATAAAGCTAAAAAAAAAAAATTATAATAACCAATAATATAATAATAACCAATGTTGCACAAGTTAAAATAAATTTTTTGCGGAGTCCCAAAAGGATTTTTTCATGGTCTCTGGTCTCTATTATATATATATAATTTATATATATATATATATAAATTATATATATATATATATATATATATATATATATATATATATATAAATTATATATATATATATATATATATATTTATATATATATATATATATATATATATATGTATATATATATATATATACATATATATATATATATATATGTATATATATGTATATAAATTATATATATATATATATATATATATATATACATATGTATATGTATATATATATATATATATATATGTGTATATATATATATATATATATATATATATATATATACATATATATATATATATATGTATATATATATATATATATATATATATATATATATATATATATATATATATATATATATATATATATATATATATATATATTAGGGTGGTCCAATAATATAAAGTTTAAAAATGCAATCCTCTATTCTTATTCTATATGCTATTGCTTATTTAATTCCAAAATTTGAATAAAATTAAGTAATATTTAGAGGTAGCAACTTTATAAGACTTTTTGAATTCAATATCGAAAATTCACGAAGTTTTACTTATTGACTTCTGATTAAATGTAAATTGTTGTTCTATTATACTTTAATGTTTCTTAAGACTAAACGAACTTTAAAAACAAGCTTTAGCTTGATAATATAATCATTAAACAATATTAAACAATAGTTTCTTATAAGTCTAGAAGTGTTCTTAGTGAAACATAAGAGCCGCTTTCGTTGGAACAGGAAACTCTTTCCGATAGCTGGATACAAGTTGCAACAGATACTATTTCTGAGTTTTATCCTTTGTCAAGGAAAAATTAAAAGATTGAATGAGTGCAACCCCTCTTTCTGCACAATTGTTTGCAGCCTTTAGAACTTTTAAATTAGCCAGCATTGATTGGAAGGTTGTGTCAGAAGCCCAGTTGGTCGGATGCTTTGACAAGAAAGTTCTTGCTTCTTCCTTTCCATTTATTGCTAGAATATTGAAGATATTCGAAGAACGACTAGTGATGTATGTCTGCGATGGTGCATGATAGTTGAAATCTTTGAAGTCCAGACGTTTGCGTGCATTTGCATTTGGCGGCAGGAAAAAAGTTGACAACCATAGAAGCTTTAGTATCGTTATCAACGCGTTCATCAAAGAGAGCTAGAGCAACAAGTGTCTCTGAAACGTCAAGTTAATAAACAAATGTTTTTACACTTTAAAAAACGAAACATTCCAAAACATTTTAAAATAATAACATTTCTACATTAATGATTTAAAGTAGTTTTGCGGTAATTAAGTAAATTGGTGCAGTTAATGTCGATAAATATGAAAAGCAAATAAAAAGAATTTAATGACATCAAAAATCACGTCGTGCTTATGTGTTGCGCAGTTTTTATTCATCACAAGGCCTGTATATATAAATATATATATATATATATATATATATATATATATATATATATATATATATATATATATATATATATATATATATATATATATATATATATATATATATATATACACACATATATATATAATTTTTTTTACTTGTTTTATTATTACTTTGTTATAAAAAAAACTTTAAATTTAGTTATAAAATAAAACAGCGTTAACACTGTAAAACACTGTAAAGAAGTATTTAGTTAAGTAATTACCAGAGTATTTGGAAGAAAAAATATGAGGTTAAAACAAATGGGACTTAATGTTTTAATTGCTGCTTACAAAAACAATAGTTTTAAGCACTTTGCATTTCTTATTGTTTAATGATGCGTGTTGAAAACTTTATTTTTATCGAATTTTATTATTATCGAATTAATTAATTGTCAATGTTATGCTATTCAAACGTTATTCAAAAAACTATGCGGTTGCTACAAAAAGATTTTTGTTCGTCTGGTAGCGAACAATTTAATGTGATTCTTTGTTTTTATATTTATATTATGAATATTTCTTGTATATTTTAGTACAAATATTTGTTTTAACTTTAATTTAGTTTGATTTGAACGGTAATTAGTAAAATAAGTTGTTTTATATTTATTTTCTACTTAGTTCAGTTTATATGTTTTATTCAAGTCACTCGTTTTTTTTCAGTTTATACTTTAAATTAATTTATACGCTTTTGTAAAATTAATTTTTTAGTATCTAGTTTATATTTAGTTTATACCAGTACATTTTACTGTTTAAACCATTTTAGTTTAAACCAGTACATTTTACTGTAAATATTCGTCATTTAATAAATTTTTATTTTTATAAATTTTATAAATTTAATCTTTAATTGCATCATAAACTTTTTTTGGGATTTAGTAAAAAGTTATACAATTAACATGATTAGGTGATTTTGACAAAAAAAAAAATAATACGACATCAAAAAAAAATTTCTACGATGACGTCATGTACCGAAACTGTTATGAATTAAAAACGCATGGAATAAATTATCAAGTCTGTAGATTGCGGCTAACATACAGACTCCGAGAACCAAAAAAAAATGGAGATGGCAAGCTTCGACTAAAACGTGAATTTTAAATTTAATGGTGTGCATTCATTATAAAGTTTTAATCAAAAAAAAATAAGCCCAAATGTTTTTTTTAAACATTTTCTTTAATATGAACACAATTTGTTTTGGCAGTTAGGGATCCCTTTAAATAAACAGAACAGAAAATTAAATTAGTTGAAAATCATTTATCAATTTTTTTTCATTTTACAATGGGTTTCATCTATAAAGTCTCATCAGAAAAATATTTCTGATAAGTCTTTATAGATAAAACACTGTAAAATGAAAAAGATTTTATAAGTGGTTTGTATATAAATTTATATTTAACGGGTGATAACTAAGTTTTAATATGGTTAGAAATTTTATTTTAGATCTATCAAATACATTATAATATTGTCAATTAAGTCTATTATAAAAAAATAATAATGAAAAAAGAGTCCAGATTTCCATATTTTATCAAGCTTTTTTCTGACTGCTGGCATGATGTTGTACATATTTAAAGTCTATATTACCAAGCCATCTTTTTTTCTAACTCAACAAGATTTTTGGCTGTCTAGTTGTTCTTGTAAACCTCCATGTCAAGTTTCCCCAAAAATCTTCTATTGGACAAGCTTCTGGCAAATTTGCTGGAATTTTGGGACAAAAGGTATATTCTGGTCTTCAAAAAATTTAGTTACCTAGGAAGCATAATGAGCAGACACCAGGTCAGGCCAAAACACATAACCACCAGCACTATAATTTTTTTTTAATAAACAAAGCTTGTTCTTTAGAATTTCCAATAAACACCTTGGTTAATCGCATTTCCAGATTTTTGAAAAAAAGATTTTATCAATTCTTTTGGTGATATAGCGAGCCATACAAACAGCTTTTGTAGATATTTTATTTTGAAACTGTATTTAACATTATCCAGTGTCTTATTCAAGTTGTCAATGTAGAAAGGGTCATTGCCTGTCTGATTAGCATGGCTCAATGTAAAGTATAATTCATTATAAATTAAAAAATCGCAATTTGTGTGTATCTTGGTCGAACTAGCTTTTTTTGTTGTTCAGTTTAAAGAAGTTTTTTAATTTTTATTTTTTTTTATTTTTAATGTTAGTCTGAATTTTCACAACTTGCTAATTTACAGTTGAGAACATCTAAATTTCTAGCAATTGCTTTTTGAGAACGTTCTGATCTATTATTGAACATATTTTTTAGTTTTCTAATGTTACTTTTTTTTTCTATTTTTACTAGACGACCATTGGCAATTTTTCTTTTCAATGTACCAGTTTCTTTTACTTGCTTGGTACAACGATATATACTACATTTTGAGGCTAAAGGTTCAATAAAACGCTTTGTAATTTCATTTGATTTTATTTCAAAATTCTAAACATTGAGTTTGTACAATTTATTTTTTATACTATCGTACTTTGCCATTCCCTGTAATTTGAAAAAAAAGGAAAGCTTTTTTCTGAATAATTTACAATGTATATAGAGTGTGTAATAATAAAATTATATCCACTTTTGTATGTGTGCCAAAACTTAGTTATCACCTGTTATGTATGTATGCATGCATGTATGTATGTCTATATATGTGTGTGTGTATATATATATATATATATATATATATATATATATATATATATATATATATATATATATATATATATATATACAGTTATGGCCATTGAAATCCGATCACCAGTATCATGTTACTTAAAACTAGTTTAATGTAGTAATAAACAATTGTATTATAGCAATAAAAGAATAATAGTAGCAATTAATGATTATAATGTAACATATTGTACATATTTAATGTTTATATTAATATTTTTTACTCTCAGGTTCATTGAATTTAATATTTAGTGGCACCACCATGTGCTTTTAAGACTGCATTAATGCGATCTGGCATTGAATCCACGAGAGCCTGACATTATTCTGGCATTATTTCAGTAATCCAAGCTTGACGAATTTTGTGCGCTAGATTGTCCAGTAATGTAGGATTAGTTCTGGATACTGCTGACTTTAACTTGACCCAGCAATTTTCAATTGAGTTCAAGTCTGAGGATGATCCCGGCCAAGGACCCAGAACCTGAATGTTGTGATCCTCTAACCAAGATTTTACAAGACGAGATTGGTGACACAGTGCACCATCATGCTGGAATATCTCGCAAGGACGAATTTCCATCAAATTTGGAACCTTTTCTTGAAGGATTTTTAGATATTGTTGGGAGTTAACAGTCTGTCCCTTCTGCATTTAATAAATACCACATCGACCAGATGAAGCTATCGCGCCCCACACCATGATTGAAGGACATTGCTTGACAGCTGGTATGGTATACCTTGCATTAAAACGCTGATTAGGGGGGCGACAAATTAATGACTTATGCGGAGCAAATTGCTTTATTTGTGTCTCCTTGCTGAACATTACCTGGTGCCATTTTGTTATTGACCAGTGTCTGTGAGCTTTACAAAATGCGATCCTATCACGGATGTTCTTTAAAGACAGTTGCGGTTTGAGGGCTGGACGACGAGAAAGTAGACCTGCATCTTTCAATAAACGTCTTCTAATTGTTCGAGTGCTGACTGTAACGTCATTAGGTAGATCTGCCTTGATTTGTGTGCTGGATATTGTTGGATCTCTCACAGCAGTCCTGCGATCATATTGTCTGTTTGTTTGCTAGTAATTCTAGCTTTACCAAACCGTTTTCTGGGCGCAGTGGATCCCGTGTCTTTGATTAGTTGTATAATATCATGAACAGTAGATTTTGGCATTCGCAATCTTGCTGATATCTGACGCTCACTTGCACCATCCTCCCATAAAAGTTTAATGTTAGCACGAACACCTTGCTTCGTAGTCATAATTAAATTGTGACAGTTAAATGATAATCCATACCCTACAATGACATATATAGCTTAATAAATTTTACAGTGCAATAAAATAAACGCTAATGTGATTGGCTAAAAACTAATTAACTAATCATTGATGTCAGGGAAGAAAATAAATTGATTATTCGCGTGCATAGACTGTTTTTCTTTATATTCAGCAGTGGTCGGATTTCAATGGCCATAACTGTATATATATATATATATATATATATATATATATATATATATATATATATATATATATATATATATATATATATATATATATATATACATATATACATATATTGTGTATATATATATATATATATATATGTATATATATATATATTGTATATATACATATATGTATATATTTATATATATATGTGTGTATATATATATATATATATATATATGTATATATATATACATATATATATGCAGATATATATATGTATATATATATATATATATTTATATATATATATATATATATATATATATATATATATATACATATATATATATATATATATATATATATATATATATATATATATATATGTATATATATATATAAATATATATATATATATATATATATATATATATATATATATATATATATATATATATATATATATATATATGTATATATATATATATATATATATATATATATATATATATATATATATATATATATATATATATATATATATATGTATATATTCTTTGTCATTTGTATTTTCTAACTTAAAAAAGAGACTCAATACTCTAAAATCTGTTGATTAGTTTCATGCAAATTTTCTGAATAAATGTATAATGCAGATAAATATTATAAAGTGTGTTGCAGAAATATAATTCTTGATTATAATTGTTTTTTTGAATATAAACTTTATTTCACATGGTTTTGATTTTGTTTAGACAGCTACATATTATTTATATATGCAAAAAGTTTTAGTTTAATTCATGCGTACAGTATTATTATTATTATTATTATTAAATACTATTATCTTCCTGAGGCTAATACTTATTATTTATACTTATTTCTTATTTTTAAAATTTAATTTTAAAATTTCACAAAATAAAATGTCATGAATATTCCTCAATATTTTATTAGGTCTTTTTGCCGGTGATGGTAATACCTCACCAGCATTTGCTGCTATTTCATCACTAAAAGGTTTTTTTGATGTAAGTAATACTACTTTGACTTGAATGGTTTAAAATATTAAAATGCTATATTTGTACAAATTTTGTATTATTTTTTTATATATATAAGATTTTTTGAAAAAAAATTTTGTAAAGATTATTTTATAGTATGATTCTAATATATATTATGAAATAAATTACATAATGCATTTTTACTTTTTGGCTGTTTAGTATGCTGAACAAACACTTGTTCAAGGTCTTTATGTTGAGAAATACTATAATGATGAGCCAGTTTTAGATTCAGAGAAAGGCTATGTTCTGTTTGAAAACAAAATATTAGGTATCCCAAGATTGCGCCAAGTACGAGTTAGAAATGATTCTTGTGTGTAAGTATGCTTGGAAAACTTTATATTTATAATTTTTTAATCATAAATATATTATATTTATAATTTTTAATTTTCATCTACATTTGTAGCTGTTAAATTTTTTTTTTTTTTTAAAAACACATAAACACAATTATTGTAGCATAATATAAGAAACTGTATATTTTCAAAATTTTTACAATAAATAAATTCAAAAAAATTTAATGACAAAAAATAACAACAAAATGTCTTATTTTATTGGTTTGTTGGTTTTATTCTGCATTAGTTATCCTGAAAATGATTATATGTCAGTCAGTTATATATTCTGAAAATAAATTTTCACTGGTATTTACAAATAATAGTAATAAATGATAATCATAAATTAACACCTTAAAAATAGTTTTTATATATATATATATAATTAATGATATTATTAGTTATATTATAATACGATTTTTATATAATAGAATATTTAAAGATTATAGTCAAATTAAATTAAGTTATTTCACAGAAAAAATGTAATTACACCACCAACAATAACATCAATATAAACAATAGAAAATAGCAATTATATAAAAAATAAGTACAATAGAACATAAAAACTAAAAAAATGTTTATTTTCAATAAATTCAATTGAAAAAAACATGACATCAGAAAACATAATTAAAAACATATTTATAACAATTATAAAAAAAAAAACATATTTATAAAAAAACTTTTTCCACTATTTATTTTTTTATTTGAACTTTAATAAAATTTATGTGAAAAAGTTTTTTTCTTAATTTAAATTATTTTTCTTTTTAAATTACTTTTAACTCTTTTCCTTAAATTTCTTTTTTTATTTGTTGTTACTGTTTTGTCTTGTTCTTTGATTTTTTTATGAATTTTGTTTTTTTTAATTTTTTTCTCTTTTTCTTTTCTTTACTTTCTTTAGCTTTCTTTTTTTATCTATTGTTTTTTTAATTTTCTTTTTTAGAACATTAAAAACTTTTTTTTTCTATTTCTATAAAATCTTCTACTATAAAACATGCCTGCTGATTCAGAAGCCACTCCAAAACTATCTTTAAATAAATTAAACTCTATACATTACTGTGGATGTTTTGTTTAGCATTTCTACATTTTACATCACTAGAACAACTAGCCCAAATATGTCAACAGTATTCCATTCAGCCATGAATAAGATTTATTTACATACAGGGATAAATAAAAGATTTAAAAGTTTGAGAATAGAATTAGAAATTTGAAAATGGCTAGCACAATAAATAGAGGCAATCTCAACAGGTGCTAACTTTGCAATGATTTTTATATGGTTTTTATGAGAGGTCAGTAGTAAAAAAAGATGTAGAGTAGAAGATTCAGTAAAAATGATGCTAAATGATGTAATATCAATAACATTGTGATAGCTATTAGCAGTAAATTACTGAGATTTGTTTGGGTTAAAATTTACCAACCACTGTGAGTCCAATATCACAGAAAAGATCACACTCATGATTATGACTCATCCTACTTCTTTTAATTGATGACTTTTTGGTCAGAGTTAATGTTTGTGTTATCGGCAAATAAAGCCAGCAAATCAGCAAATAGTTATTGCCTTACTTCGCAAACTCACAGGTAGTAGCATTTAACATTCATATCTAAATAATAAAGAACTAAATTTAAAATTAGTTTAAATTTAAATTAGTAAAATTTAAAGAGCAAGTAGGTCTGGTGAATTTTGCAGAATTCAGTGAATGAAAAGTTATTTTGAAGACCAGAAATATTTTTAAAAAATAGTTTGAAACAATTTAATAATAACGCTGTTTTTTTAAGTTTAATATTTTAAGGTTTCATAGCCATTTTTTAAATTATTACTTGTTGCAGCTTATTTTATATTTCGAGTATAGCTTGTCAAAACATGCTAAAGCATGCTAACAAATATAAAAGAATTTTCTTAAAACTTAGAAATCCTGCTTGGATAAATTACTGCAATCTACAATTCATTTGTTTTTCTTTATGAAATTATTATATGTTAAAATATGTTATAATATTTTTATTTCAATTATATTAATTTTTTTTTTTTTTTTTTTAAATAATTTTTATGAAATAGTCTAAATATTTATAGTAAAAAAGTATAAAAATTATTTTAAAATGTGTTTAAACTACAAAAAAAAATCTAAAATTTTATTTTAGGACTCTTTTACTATAATTGATTTTGAATTCAAGCACACCCTATCCTTGTTTATAATTTTCATTACATACATATTTGTCTTGAGTAATATGGGTTATACATTTATTTTTAAAAAAAGTTTTTTTGCCATGACATTTAACTTCATATTTAGTTTGGTTTAGTATAGTAGAATCTTCAGTTATAATATTATATAAAAATTGTTTTTAGTGTGGCTGATGACTTTAAAAAAGAAATAAAAGAGTGCTTTGCACCATATTCAGCTACAGCTGAGTTTACAGGTTCATATGGACCAGGGGATTCGCAAGCGTAAGTTATTTTTACTTTGTATATTTTTATTTAAAATGTTGTTGGTAAAGTTGTTACTCTAACAATGTGTAATCAAATTAAATTCATGTGCAAAATTTATTTAAGAGTTTTTACTTTTTTTTTAGTTTTAACTTAATAATAAATATAAATATATTTTTTTCATTGTCCAAATCAAGTAATATCCTGTCCAGTCCGCCAGAGTAGTGTTTTGTGTCAAATGTTCTTACAAAATGTTAATGGTTTAATTTCTATAAAATCTTGATTTTTTTTTTTTTTTTTTTTTTTTTTTTTTTGCTATATGCTTGCAATAACAAGGTTTATAGTTTATCTAGGAATACAGATCTAATCCACAATATTAGTGTTGCCATTGAAAAAGTTTTTCTCTGGTAGTTAAAAGTTACCACCAGCAAATAACAAACTGTTAACTAGCTGATTAATCCTTTAGCATTTCATAGTTATGACCCATGTGTTCTTGTTAGAGTCTTCACTACCTACATAAGACCAATTTTATAATATTGTTTTCCAATCTGCTACACTGAATTGATAAATTGATAAAGCTGAAAAGTGCAAAAATGTTAACCAAGAAAATACCCAGCATAAATAATTTCTTAGATTTTAACAAACTTAAAATACCTGATTTGGAACTACTTAAAATTCGTCCTATGAAGCAAGGCTGATAACAAACTTTTAAACAATTTGTTTATTATATCAAATTTCTTTTAAATTATTAACTTTAAATACTTAAGGTTATAAATTTAAGTTACGCAAATTAAAGTTTCAATTTATTTTTTATAAATATTGTTTTCAAAGTTGTTAAAATAAAATTGTAATGTTTTATTTGAATTGTAATGTTATAGTTGTAGTCTAATGTTATTAACAGCAAAAATGTTACAAGCTTCAAAATAAGTCTCCTGCACAGTATTTTATATACTATATTAATGTAGGATGCGTTGTCAGAGTCCTACATATAATCCTCAATATTAATTCGTTTTTACATTATGATATTTCTTAATATTTTTTATTTAAATAAAATTTTAGTAAAAATGACCAACCTAAAATTGATCATAATATGCCAACTTACCTAACTTATTTTTATTGATGTCAAAGATAAATACATCACATCAGATCAGTTTATTTTAAAAAGAAATATTAACAAGCAAAAAACTATATAGCCTTACAAATGATAATGTTTCCGTTATACAATATTTACAATTATAATATTTAAATATTATACAATATTTACAAACATTAAATTGACAAATTTTTTTAAAATTTGTTTAGAAAATTCTGTTTTGGAAAATCCAATTAACTTTAAACTTCTTTTGTAACATCTAAGACACAACTTGTCTTGGCACTTAGCTTTTGTTTTTTGCACTTATTTTTTGTTTTTGTTTGGATTATACAGAAAAAGTTTGCAAAGAATATAGAAAGTCTCCCTTGCCGTCGGTACTGATTAGGATATTAGAAAATTGAAAAATTTTAGATTCTATAAAACAGGTTTAAAATTTTTGCTAGCTTTTTAAATAAGTTTTAGGTATGCAAAAATTAAATTAAAAATAAATAACTGATTTTGTTAACTTCTTGCATAACATTAATTATTCTTTTTTTTTCTAATTAATATTTTTTTATTTGAATATAAGTAAAAAACCTGATGAGATCATGAAAGCCTTTTTAAATTAAAATATTTGATAGTAAATAGCAACAACAACAAAATTTTTTTTGTATAAATTATGTTCAAAAGCCCTGAAGAACAATATACAACAATTTTGCTCTTAAGGGGGCATAAAAATTATCTAATTGACTTGAAATTTTCTTACAGTTTTTAAAGTTTTCTCAAAATGACTTTAGTTTATATATACAGCGTGAAAAATAAGAAATTGAAGGTGAGCGGTCATTTTGACTAACACATAGAGTTGACGGTCAGTTGTTTTTTTTGGATAGTCAAAAATATTATTTTTTTATTTGTTTAAATTTTCTTCTTAGTATTAGTTCTTTATTAGTTCTTAAAACTGAGTTTTATATAAAAAAAAAATAATGAATAATTTTAAATAAAATCTTTGCATTTTTAAATAAAAATGCAAATAACTAACATTCAAGTTGCCAGCTAACTATGATATACTATATATACTCAAGCTTGGCCAGGAATGCTTGTGGTTAGAAGTCTTTATATGACCATGCAAATAATATTTTTGTTTTGATTTAACCACGGTTTTTAACAATTTAAAGTGAAAAATTCATTCAAAAAATCAGATGAATAATAAATAAAACACAAGTAATATTTAAACATGTCATTAAAATTTTTGCACTATTCAGTTAAACATCAACTTAGACATCATCCATATTTAAAATTGTTGCATCATGCGTCAGAATATATTGAGCAGCACACAGAATCACCTCCTAATATTTCATTAAAATCATTGTAATATTCAGTTAAATACTAATTTGGGCATCTTTTATATTTAAAATTGTTGCGTCATGCGTCAAAATATATTGAGCAGCACACAGAATCACCGCCTAATATGTTATTTTATCACATTACCAATTCTTTCCAATTTGTTGTTCCACAATCCCTGCACCAAATACAGATGAAATGCAAATCACATGTTAGTTTTAATTTTAGATCAGATTGTTTCCATTGGATTTAAAATTGGACTGTAGGATCCTAAATGTTACAACTGAGCTGGAGAATTTTTAAACACCCTTTCCAAACGAGTGTGATACAAGCATTGTCTGTTATGATAGCTAAATCCTCTAAAAAATTCCTGGATGTAAGCTGCTGATAAAACATAACCAACCTTTACTTGTTCCAAGAATCTGCATTAAATGATCCTCTACGAGTTTCCATCATGGCAACATTTGTTGTTAATATAGCTGCAATCAAATGTATGTTTGCACCTTTTGAAGCATTTTTTATTATTGCTCTTCTTTTTTAATTGGCACGTCTTTGCATTTTTCTTCAAAAAAGGTTAAAGTTTGTTTCATCCAACCAAACTTTCTGATGACCATTTGTGATTTGTTCATTGATGTTTCTAACATGTTCAGCTCTTTTTTGTTTGTTTTCATTACTGTTTCTTGAAGAAAGTACCTTATGCACTTTTTTTAATAAAAACAATCTGCCTTTGAGGTAATTAGTGGTTGTTGTGCTGACGCTAATATTAAATTGTCTTAAAATTTTTGTTTTGGTAAATTATTATTATATTTTTGTATTGATCCTCAATTAATTTTTTTGGTTTAAAACCACCTCTTCCAATAAAATTACCATTTCTACTGCGAACTCAATTGAAAGCTAACTTATATTTGACCCCTAAATTTTGTGCCAGAGTCATCTAATTCGTCATTTTGCTCAACACATTCAGCATTTCTTCTGTCATTTGGTGAAGATAAAACATAAAGATTTCTTTTCAACTTGTTTGGTTGTATGTATTTCATGCTGACAAATCGGACAAGTTAGTTCTGGTTGTTCCAGAAGCAGATCTAAGCTAATTTGGTGAAATAAATGCTGAAATGGATTCAATTTACAAGCTTGGCTAGGAAAGCGTGCGATTTCAAGTCTTTATATGACCATGCAAATAATATTTTGTTTTGATGATTTAACCACGGTTTTTAATAAATGTGCTAAAAAAAATTTTAATTACGTTGAAAATAAATAACTTTGACAAGTTTATCTTTACTAACGTTTTTACATTAGCAAAACGCTAAATAATGTAGCTAATGATTTTAATTAAAGTATCATTGAAAAATGTATAATTTTTTATTTATATTATTTAATTATATAAGATTTTTTTATAAGTTAAAATAAAAAAAGTCAAAAAAATAAAAAAATTAAAGTTTTATAAGTGATGACTTTTAAGAGCAAAGGTCTCTTTAATAAACTTTAAATAAGAATCATTAAATTTTTGTTCAGAAGTAAAAAAAAAAGACAAACTTTTTTGGAAACCAAACGGTTTCCAAAAAAGTTTGTCTTTTTAATTAAATAACTTTGATAAAAATTAAATAACTTTGATCTTTACTTACGTTTTTATATTGAAACGCATTTAAAAAAAGTAACAAATCATTGCTAATGATTTTTTTCGAAAAACATTAATGAATAATAAATATTTTTTATATTTATAAAAGTATTTTTTTTATAAATAAATGTTTTTAAATTAAAAAAAAATTATATCAATTTTTTAAATAAATGATTTAATTATTTTTTCTTTAGTACAAAGAATTATTTATCTTTTTTTAAAATTTTAAATGTGCGCATTTATTAAACAATCATCAGTTTTAAGTTACTTTATTTAAAAAGCGTTTCACCTACATTATATCATAAAAGCATTAAAGATAAATTATTCAAAGTTATTTATTCCCAACGTAATTTAGATAATCTTATCGTTATAGTTTATTATTTATTTTAGTTAAGTTTAAATTTTATTTTTGCTATTTTAGTTTTAGTTAAGTTGTTTTAATTTTGTTTTTTGTTATTTTTTTACCAAAATTTATTTGCTTCTTTTACTATAAGTTTTTTTTTTTAGTTTCTTTATAGTTAATTTTTTTAATGCGTTTTTAAAATATACAAGTTTTCAAAACATATCAACAGCCATGGTCAAGTTAAATAAAATTAAATGGTATTTGCGTGGTCATATTATGATGTGAAATCGCATGCCTTCCTGGCCAAGCCTGAATTTAATAACAGACTTTTAGGTCATAGTGAATTGAAAAATAAAACAATGATCTTTCAATTCCATTATTATTGCTAGTGCATACAAATACTTGACTTGATATTATTAACTTATTCACATTCATGTTTCAGAAAAACTTTTATAATGACCTATAAGCTTACATTGTGACTCGCAATTACAAATTATGTATTCATATTTACATAACCTTGTTTTTCAAAACTTTTTTTTTCAACCAGTCAAACATGACTGGCAAGAATTTTTGGAGATCGTAATAGCAATTTTAGTCATTTCAGTCGGTTGACTGTTGACCGACCATTATTCCACGGTATATATATTTATATATATACATGTAAATATTTATATGTATACATGTGTATATATATACATATATACAATATATATATATATACAATATATATATATATATATATATATACATGTATATATACATGTATATACAATATATACAGGCTTGGTCGGGAAGCCGGAGCGATTGCTCTCGAATACTGACCATGGAAATTATATTTAGTTGCGTAAAACTGGCCAGGTTTTTTAGACTTTTACGAAACAAAAAATTTTTGTTTACGGACATATATGGAAACATAAAAAACTTGAATGTTCTCAAAACATCTTTGTGCGAAAGAATAAAAATAATATTTGCGAACACTAAAAACCCGCCAAATTAATAAACAAACTAATTCTATTGGTTCAAAAAATACGCTGATTAATTGAAATAAATTTCTAGAGTATTCTGTTAAAATGTTTTAGAAATTGTATTATTCACGATTTATTACGTTTTGAGATTTTTAGCATTGTTTTAAGAATATATATTATTTGTTTACGAAAATAAATGTTTTAAATATATATTAATTAAATTGTTAAAATTTTAAAAGTTTATTATAAATCATAGATTTTATTAGTATATTTTTATTTTTTATTTTAAAAGAGATTGTATTCTTAATGTAAATGTAATTTTGTGTATTTGTTTTTTATCGTAATGGATCTTTTAAAGCAATTTTTATGATTTAAACAAAGACTTACAAAAATAATTGCGTTTTTAATGAAGATATTATTGTTAAAGTTAATAAAACTAATTATGTAACAAATATATAAGAAGTTTCTGGTTAAGTTTGAGGTCACGACAGAACACGAATATATATAGCAAATAATTAGATATAAAGAAAAGTTTCTAGATATTGGTTTACTAACTCTAATTATTTTCGTTGCCATTCTTTAAACTCGTTATATTTTTTCTGCTTTAAATACTAATTGAAATTAAAAAGCCCATCAGCGATATTGTGAAGCAGTTTCGCTTCCTGGTCATTAAGTATTTTTAACCTTTTTAGTTGATTTCTATCTTGATAATTTAATTCTTATAGTAATTCAATGATTTAATTATTTCATTTGTTTATCTTACTAAGAAGAATCGCTTCAAATATGTTAAACTTTTTAAACTATGCGAAACATAAAATAGGTATTAAAAAAATTAACTTTTTTATTTATATAATAAATTAAGCTTAAGTAAAACTAAAACTTGCAAACTTAGTTAAATAAAAAATATTTGTTTCTCTTTTAAACAATCGTAAGATGTTACTTTATATAAAAAAAATTGCTTAATTTTATTATAAAATTATAAAAGAGCGATGTTTCAAAATTATTTGTTCTAAATGTAATTTATTTAGCTTTAAATTTTTTCGCGTTTAAAGATATTTTATTTGCCGATATTAAAGATATTTATTTATTTTTTTTTTTTTGTAATTGTCTCTCATTGGTCCAATTATTCTTCGTCGCTTTTTTTTTTTTGCTTTTTAAAATGTTCTCAAAACGATATAAAAATCTGGCCAGCTTTTCGCAACTAAATATTATTTACGTGGTCAGCAATCGAGAGCGATCGCTCCTGCTTCCCGACCAAGCCTGAATATATATATATACATGTATATACAATATATATATACATGTATATACAATATATATATATATATATATATGTATGTATATATATATATATATATATATATATATATATATATATATATATATATATATATATATATATATATAACATGTGATACCTAGAAACTCGGACAAAAGTTTGGTCGACATAAATTGTTTAAGGAGTGTTGCAAAATTGTTGCAACTTATGCTATGTTGTAGTAAATTTAATTCTGTACAAATTGCAGTATATCTTTTAGCAAACAATTATTTATAATGGCAAAGAAAATTATCTCAAAACAGGAAGACCTCAGAAAGCGCATGTACGCTTTAATTGATTTGCATCTGGATATGAAGAAAAGTGAGATTGTGAGACACTTCATGATCGAAGGCGCATCAAGGTCAACCCTGTATGATATTCTGCAGCGCAAGACACTCGAAATAGGCCCTGAAAGGCAGCGTGGAACTGTACAAGTGGCAATCAAGATGAACACAAAGCGAATCACCATGCTGAAAAAGTGAATCGATCATAGTGAAGAAGTTAGCTAGCCTGCGAGTATGGTGTCAGCCAAAAGTACATATCAAAAACAATTAGCACCAAGGCAACAATCAAATACAAAAAGAAGAAAAAAGTTCCAGATCGAACTCTGCAACAGAAGTCAGCCATTTGTGATCGAAGATCACAAACGGCTGAAAAAGAAGGTGATCATCTGCGGCGAGTCCTATTTTTTGTTGAGCAATAACAAGCTATCTGGAAACGCTGGTTTCTACACGTCTGACATCGAAATGACTCAAGAAGCTGTAAAACTCAAGCGCAAGTCCAAGTTCGAGCCAAAGGTACTTGTTTGGATTGCTATGTCCGAGGACGGCCTGTCGAAGCACCTGGTGACACCTTTGGGCCAACCAATCAATCAAGATGTCTACATCCAGAAGTGCTTGATGAAGCGCTTGATTCTGTTTATCGAAACAGTTCATAAGAATGACGAGATCATTTTCTGGCCTGACCTCGCTATGTCTCATTACGCAAAGAAGACGCAGGAGTTCCTCCAAGCGAATAACATAAAATTCGTGCCTAAGGAGCACAACCCTGCCAATGTGCCAGAACTCTGACCAATCGAAGACTTTTGGTCAGAACTCAAACGAGGAGTATATGATCGTGGCTGGAGAGTAAAAACCGTGGACCAGCTCACTGACAGGATCAACTACTGCATAAAACGTATCAGTCAAGATTGTACATCGACTTGGCAAGGCTTCTTTCAGCCAAGTAGACAAAGTTCGCAGACATGGCATGATAAACTTATAATTTTTTTAAATCTGAAGCTTCATATGCTTAACTTTAGTTATCTTTTTACAGAAATAAAATTGCACCTTTAGTCTCAAAGTTATAAGTTATTTAGTTTTGTCCGGATTTCTAGGTTTCGTATGTTATATATAAATATAGCTGTTAAGTTTAATTAAAAAATGTAGAAGCAACTTTAAAACTAACAGCCTTATTTGTCAAGGGTGTTTTAGCTTTAGAGTTTAGGGTGGTATGACAACAATTAAGATAATTAAAATAATTTAAAAAAATAAAAACTTCTTTAACTATATTGCCCTTCCCCCTTCCCACCAGACCTTGCATGGATAAATGTTGTTAAAAAAATAAATTGTAAGTGATTTAATTAAATGATTACTTCAGGTGGAATTTTAGTACAGAAAGTAGTCTGAATGGACGTTCATTTGCTGGACAAATTTCAACATATGGAGGAGGAGGATTTGTGCAACTGTTGGGTAATGATGCAAATGAATCTCTATACATACTTGAATATCTGAAGGTTAAGTTTAGTTTTTTTTTTAATAAAATAAATGTTTTAAAAATTAAGTTCATTCTCCAATCTTTTTAATTTCTATTTAAGTAAAAATTGTTTTTGCTTTTTATTAAACTGACATAAATTTTAAATTTAAAAATTTTAAAATTGTCAGCTCAAAATTTAAAATTTAATACTGTGAAATCAGTTCCATACTGTTTCTGATACATGTTGACTCTAAAAACCCCCCCAAAAAAATGTGTAGAGTTACAAAACTTTTAGCTGAGTAATTGATTCAGCCTGAGGGCTGTGCTCAATTTAATTTCTAGGGGCTTTGTATGCTCTCTCAAACAAAAGTATAACATCTCTAAGAGAGGACTTGAGAACATTTTACAAGCATGTCTGTCTGACTGCATTGACTGTTTTAAATGCATCAATAATAAACTTTTCTCCTTCAAGTTCATTTTTTTGCATTTTAAAACGACTCTTCTAGAAGGTAAATATTGTTTAAGATTGCCTATATCGATTTCCATTAAATGATTCTCTAAGCATTGACCTGTAGGTGGTAAGTTTGTTTAACCAGTCAGTAGCTTTAAAAGAACAATAGTTGTTTGACTAATGATTGTTACTAAATTATCAAATAACTTTCAATATGGATTTTAATTTCTTACTTTAATACTGATTTGTTAACTCTTATTGCAGAAAGATGTATTGTGCATGAAATGTGATAAGGCAAGGACTATTACTCATAATATATTTAAGGCTTTTGATAAAGTCTGTCATGGTAGTTTTCTTCATAAATTTTTTTCATGTTGTATTTCTAGGGTACCACCAAGGTTCCATCTTTAGTCTTGTGTTGTTTCTTATCTTTATTAATGATGATCGTACTTTTAAAGTGGCTTGAAAATTTCAGCACTCATCATGTCATCAGATATTCAATGTGATTGCTGTTTTTTGACTGGTGATTTAAACAAAACTCAATTGTCTACTGCGAATAGTTTTAACACTAAAGTTAATATTAAGTTTTATTAAATATTAGTCCTATATTGATGAACGACAATACTCAGTTCTCTACTTCATGTCTTACTTTATGTACAATTCATTGCTAAGATTGGTTCTTTGTCTTTTATTGTGCTTACCAGTATCTTACTTCTGGTTCCATACTCAATTCTAATCTCTTATTTGTCCTTAAAAGAGTTGTCTGCAGCGGCAAATTTTCAGATAAGTCTTTATTTACATGTGGAGTTCCACAAGGCTGTGTCTTGAGTCTATTTATATTTACTGTTTATATAAATGACTTACTGAATAAGTTATCAAGGAAGTGTAAAATGCATGCTGATGATATAAAACTAATTAGCATAATTAGCTCATCTTCTGATATAGAAAAGACTCAAACAGATCTAAACAAATTAATGATATGGTCAAAATTATGGCTATTAAAATTTAATGTTAACAAATGTAAATGCATGCATATAGGTAGCAAAAATACGAAACTGAAATATGAAACTAGACTAACCTTAATAGTCTCAAATACAAGAGATCATAGTATGAGGTTTCATAGACAATTAACAATAAATCTAAAGAGATACTATTTCTTAACAAACCATGTTATTAACAGCTGGAATAACTTAGATCATAACATCATAGATTCTAAAACACTTAAAGAGTTTAAGTGTTTTTTAATCTTTATTTAAATCAAAGTTGGACTTATTTTTAACATAAATCGCTTGTTAAAGCCTAGATTACCTAGTAACCTTTCATTGTACATGTACACAGTTATTATTAAATAAAAAAATAAAAAATAAAATATCAAATTAAATACATTTCAGCTCACAGTGATATAAACAGATAATGATAAAATGTGAAATAAACTTTAGAAGTAGTTTCATAGCCTTGGGAAGCTAAATTTGCTAAAAAATGTTGTTTTTTTATCTTCTTATATTATCATTATTTTGCAGTCTGATTTTTTTAAGTTTTGTATTTAACATAATTTTGAGTTTTCATATTTTGGAAAAATATAATTTGAAAAATATATATTTTTTGCTTGTTTTATTGCTTTTTTTTATTTGTTTTTATATTTTTACAATAAGGTTTATTGTTATTTATAATTTATTTTTTTTAATCCCTTGCAGAGTAATCTTTGGCTTGATCGAGGCACAAGAGCTGTTTTTATTGATTTTACAGTTTACAATGCTAATATCAACTTATTTTGCGTTGTTACGTGAGTTTTTTTTTAGCATAGTTTAGCATAGCATAGTTTTTTTAATTTACATAGATATGTATGATTTTTTTAATCATTTTATAAAATTTTGAGAAAATAAAGTTTCTTTTAAGAATCATTTTTGATAAACTAAGTATTTAAAGTTTATGTTTGTTTTTTTATATAGTTCATTTTTTCAAAATTGTGTAAAAAAATAAATAAAATTAATATTATTATTTAAAAGCATTAGCATTTATCTTATGAAATTATTTACATTAATAGATTACTATTTGAATACCCTGCAACTGGTGGTTGTATTCCCTTCCCAACATACAGAACACTAAAGTTATTGCGTTATGTAACAACAATGGATCATTTTGTGATGGCATGTGAAGGATTGTTTGTTGCATTCATTTTATATTACTTTGTTGAAGAAGTAATTGAAATTAAAAAGCATCGGGCTTCCTACTTTTCAGATATTTGGAACATTTTTGACTGCATTGTTATAATAATGGGAATGATTTGTATTGCTTTTAACATTTATCGTACTGTCGAAGTTGGCCGATTGCTACAAAATTTGTTGACTCAGCAACATCAGTATGCAAACTTTGAATCGTTAAGTTATTGGCAAACACAATTTAATGATTTTGTTGCAGTTGCAGTTTTTATATCATGGATAAAGGTTTTTTTGTATTTTTAGACTATATTGATTTAGATGAGTTTTCAAATGTTTTATAAAGTGAATAATACATATGTAATGAGTTGTTTTGTTGTTGATAATATTATGGATACAATGTTTTTATTATTATTATTATTATTTTTATTGTCATTATTATTTTTATCTTTTTCTGTTTTATTATTATTACTATAAATATTACTAAATGTTATTATTATGAGATGGCTTTGAGACATACCATATGGTGTAGTAATCATAATGGATAATTATTTTTATATTATTTTTGTAGATTTTCAAGTACATAAGTTTCAACAAAACCATGACACAGTTGCAATCAACTTTAGCTCGTTGTGCAAAAGATATTGCAGGATTTGCTGTCATGTTCTTCATCATCTTCTTGGCATATGCACAATGGGGCTATCTTATTTTTGGAACACAAGTTCAAGATTTCAGTACATATTTAAGTAGCATGTTAGTGATTTTTATTATTTTTACAATGATTTTAATAAGGGTGTACCAATTTTAGAAGATATATGCTTAAAATTTATTCAAAACGCACATATGTGATTTTATATAATGAAGACATATACGTATAAACCATTAAAACAGCGCGTATGTAAAACCATTACTGTTTAACATAAAAAAGTTTAGTTTGGTATGAAATGCTTTCATATAAAAATGCATTTTAATAATTTGTAATTTTTTATTTGCAGCTAGTAGTTAATTATTACTATATTTATCACTAATTATTATAATTACTTCACTAATAGTTCTATCAATTGCATAATTGTTCCATTAATTGCATGACTGCTAATGAATATCTTGTAAATAAAAGTTTTTATAATTTAAACATTGTTAATTAAAGGTTTAATCCTAACTAACATTAAAATGTGAGTAGTAAATATTATTATTGAGCTGTGTTATGCAATAAACAATAATCGTCTATCACTGACATACTCTTAAGTTTTAAAAAATGTTGTTTACTTAAAGATATAAAATATACATATATTCTGCTTGTATATAATTTTTAATTGTTTTTTGATAAGGGGTATATTGTTAGCACTTTACTTTGTATTATTCTTTAGAACATAAGTTGTTCTGATATATCTTATTGTTATTAATCTTATTTTTATTAATAATTTTAATAAATTTAAAAAAATATTATTAATCTTATTTGCGCGCAACAATCAAAATTGTGGCGCATCTAACAAGAATAATAACAGAAATGGTGCAATTTCTAAAAGTAGGCTGTCTATTAATCTCAATATTTCAATTTAAGTTGGTGAACCTATTGTTTTATTAATTTTTTTTTTTTTTTAATCTTAAAATATAAAAATTTTTATTCAAAAGAATTTTCTTCACAGTTTTACATTGTTTCGAATCATACTTGGAGACTTTGATTTTGGTGCAATGGAAAATGCCAGCCGTTACTTAGGTCCAATATTTTTCATTACGTATGTGTTCTTTGTGTTCTTTGTTTTGATCAACATGTTTTTGGCTATCATCAATGATACTTATGCCGAAGTGAAGTCTGATCTAGCTGAGCAACAAGATGAATTTCAAGTTGGTGATTATTTCAAAAAAGGATATGATAAAATGATGAGCAAGTTAAAATTTAAGCGGGAAAAGATTGTTGACATTCAAAAAGCTCTTCAAACTGCTGATGCAAATCAAGATAATAAATTAGACTTTGAAGAATGGAGAGCAGAGTTAAAATTGTAAGACAGTCTGGTTTGTTTTAGAATGCGTTATATATATACGTGTGTGTGTGTGTGTGTGTGTTTATATATATATATATATATATATATATATATATATATATATATATATATATATATATATATATATATATATATATATATATATATATATATATATATATATATATATATATATATATATATATATATAAAGAGAGAGAGCAAGCTGTTTAAAATTTGATATAGCACAAAACTGTTGCCTTATTTATATTTGTTATTTTAATTTTTGTTTTTCAGACGTGGTCATGCTGATGCTGAAATTGAGGCTGTGTTTGCTCAGTATGATATTGATGGTGATCGAACCCTTAATGAACTTGAACAGCAACAAATGCAGGATGACTTGGAAGGCCAAAAGGTATCCATTAAATTTGTAACTGGTTTATTAACTAAAAAATATAAAAGAAGACTTACTAAAATGAAAGTTGTACAACTGTTCGGTTTATAGATGGAACTCAATGATGAGATTCAAGAAGCGAAGAACGATGTAAGAAAAACGAGAAGTAAAGCAAGTTTAAGATCTGGAGATGGTGAAGATGAAAATGAAGAAAGCGACGATGCAAGTGATCCAAGCTCACAGAGGCGTGGAGGTCGTGGTGGCGTTGGATATGATGAATTTTCCGTGTATGTTTCAAAAAATTTATTAATAACAATATACGACTTTTTAATGATATATTACGTTACTGTAAGTAATTTTAATAACACAGTTTTGTTTAAAGCAAAAATGTTTCAAAGGTTTTATATTTTATATAGTTTGGCTCGACGTGTTGACCGCGTTGAACATAGTATCGGTAGCATTGTATCAAAAATTGACGCCGTACTACTAAAACTAGAAGCCATGGACAAGGCTAAGGTTAAGCGACGAGAAACGATGACCAGACTTTTGGATAGTATTGCAGAGCAAGGGCTTAACGGACCTGATGGACATAGAGATCAGATGGAAAGACTAGTCAGGGAAGATCTTGAGAGATCTGCAGTTGATGTTTCTTATCCAACATCAGCTGGATCCAAGAGAGTCAAAGATAGTTTTCTATCAATAAAGGTAATAAATTTTAAAAGAAAAATAATTTATTCCAATTAATTAGGTCTGTTTCACGTTACTTTATTAATGAAACTATTTATTAATGAGTTAAAAAAATATTTTTTTAAGTAAAAAAGATTAAGTAGAATTATATAATATTTTAAATTATTTTATTAATTTTAGACTTTTTAAATGTTTTCCTTTTCTTCTGCTGCATGTCAGGCTGTGATTGTTAATTAAAAACATGTAGTCATAAATTAAATTCATGTTTGTAATTTATAAGTTTTTAAGTTAAAAAACAAAGTGTTTTATTTAGAAAAGTCTATTTTAAGTAATTCTTTTTAGGAGGACTCCACGTTGAATAAATAAGACACATAGAATCATTTAACACTTTTTAATGGTCGCACCCTCTCAACCGAAATCATGGCTACATCTATTACTTTCAGCTTACGACAGTCAAGCTTGTGCTTGTTGCTAAAGATTGTTTTGGAAAAAATTGTCTTTGTTTTCCGCGTGCCAATTTTGCTTTTTTATTTTGTAAATACCTGATTACACAGTTTGGAGTTTTTTCTAAACATTAACCTTTTTTTTTAATATATAAAATCGACTTGAGCAGTTTAAAAATAACTTATTTTTTAATATTATTAATCGTTTTATTTAGAAGTCACATATCGTTTCAGATTATTATTTAAGATTATGGAGTAAGGGCATGACATTATGTTGTAACGAGAATTATTTATATGATAACATTATTGAATAAAAGTCGATTAAAATTTACAAAGTATTATTTTTGGGGGCGAGATGGAGTGGAATTTTTTTTACACTTTAATAAATTATAATTCCAATTTAGTTAAATTTAGCGCGGTTTTATTACTACGCAGGTTACAAACACGTTTCAAAGCTCTTTAATCTTTTAGATTCGTTGTTATAATGTATATTTTTGGCATATTGAAATTAATTAATCCTACAGATATAGGACGCACGAAATTCCGACTTTTCTTAATCACAATTAAAAATCATATAGGTTGTAGGGTAAAGCGGGGCATATCGGGATAGCAGGGCATAACGTGACAGTTATGCTTGAAACTTTATATCTCAGCTAAAAAAAATTTTTTTTTCAAAAAATTTTTGAAAAAAAGTTCTTCTGCGCATTTGCTTTATTTATAAAAAGTTTATATTTTTCAGTTTTTTTTATCCTCTTTTAGAATCTGGTTTTAAAAAAATATTTGGAGTTGAACTTTTTGAATAGTATTGATTTCAGTAAAATGACTTTTGTGGGGGCATATCGGGGCAACAAGCTATTTCTATAATTGAGTATATTTACTACCATTTCGTGATGCTGTTTACAGTTTGATGATTTAATTTTTTAATCTAAAATATTTTTTTATTTTATTTTGAAAATCAACTTTAGCGATAAATTTAAAGAAATTCCAATTTTTTTAGCTTAACTTCAATTATTAATAGTGTTTAATGTAAATAAAAAAGGTAAGAAATTATATAAGAAAGATCAATCATCCAAAACGGGATGAAGTTCAGTTTTAGCTGTGATTAAAAAAGATCAGAAAAATTAGAAAAGCTACTGTTACATATGGTATATTTAAGTTGGCATATTTCTAATAAGTTAGCTCATCGAAAATGTTGCCAAATAGTTTCAGGATTTTTTTTGTGTGATTTATATGACCCATAAACTTTTTTGTTTAATTTCAAATTTAGTAACAGTAACCAATTTAATAATATATAGGTTAGAGTAAAGCGGAGGTATTTTGTAATAAAAAACACACAAAAAAATATTTTTTATTTTAGCTGTTATTTGTTTTTTGTGGTGTATGGGTGTATGGGCGTGTAGTTTTTATGGATATGTTACTTTTTTGACAGTTTAATGTTTAAACATATTTAGGCGATTGATAGTCTTCATTTTTGATTATTTTTAAAGCTTTACAATTGAAGATTGTTAACTGTCCCGTTTTGCCCCACCTACTTGCAAAATGTAAAAGTTTTGCTAGTCTAGAGTTTCGTTACTTTGGTTGTCATAACTTATTTTTATAATTTTTTTTTTGTTTTTTTATTTTCTTATATCAATAAATTTTAGGAAATTTATAAAAAATAGTGTTAACTATGATTAGTTTATCCGCAACTAGCATTTGTTTTTTAGGCGTCCTTATATGCCCCGCTCCACCCTGTTGTTGTACCTATGTCGATTTACAATTATGAACTGAACAGACGCGTTAAAGAGCTAAAAAAAAAATTAATGTCATAAATACAATTATAAATTGTAATGATACAAATTAAAAAATTTATGGATTTATAAGTGAGTCAAACGTTTAAAATTTTCTATAACAAAATTGAACGGCTGGTTCTACTTTGATAAAGTTTTATTTTTGCTTCGAGCCGTTTAATTTTTACTTTTTTTACAATTTTATATCTAGGATATCGTTCTGCATTGAATATATCTTTAAATGATTTACAATCACCTCTATGTTTGGTCTATCGTAATCTGTTTATTCTTACAGAACGTTTAAACATTGTAAGCGTACCAGCTGACTCCATTGTTCCAGTACTTCTTTTATGGTTGATGTTACAGTTATGTGAAGCATGCAAGATATTATAGGCTGGAGATTCTTTTTTAACTCCCAGTATTTGCAATCTTTACAGTTTTTAGACAGTGTTTTGCTATCTACTCATTTACCATTAGAAACAACAGTCACCACGCTTTTCAAGGATAAATATCCACTTTTTGCCATTTCCCTTTTTCACTAACAGTTATAATATTAAAGTTGTAATATAAACGCAATGCTATGAAAAATCCACATAAAAAAACATTGATCATCAACATACCTTTTGCACAATTTGTGGTTTAGAGTTATGAGTTTAAGAGCAAAAACAACAGTATTAAGAACATAAACTCTAGACAGTAGTATGTATAAACATTGATTATGCTATTCTCCAATAAAATATTTATCTTTATTTGTCAGTTTCTATTCATCCGTTTTTTCTATGGGAACTGGAAAAGGAAAAGAAAGTTAATCACGAAAACATAATTTAGCTTTGGACAAGTTAAAATTTATACTACGCATGCCATAGTATAAGTTTAAAGGTTTCCCGTCATCCGTTTTTTTTTTTTTTTCCACTCTATCAAAAAAGTTTCCACTTTATCAAAAAGCGGAAGAATGGAACTGACCTTGAGGGTTTTCTAAAAGTCTTACATGATTGCTATGCGCGAAATTATTTGTAGATATAATAATGTTTTTAAACAACAAAGACAAAATCACGATCATGGAAAGCTAAGTTAAGTAAAACTTACGGAATCAAAACCTAATTATCAACAAATATTTAAGAGAAAGAACGATGAAAACAAGAAAAAAGCTTTTTTTGAAAGTAAAAGAACTATGTTTCAAAGGTAAGTTTGTCATAATTGTTTATATAAAACTAATATTACAAGATTTTTTAAACCTAGATTGTTTTGATTATTGCGTAAACTAGAATGTTAAAAACTTTTATAACGACTTGTTTGGAAATGGGGAAATTCCTCTAATAAATAAACCAACAAGAGTAACTGCAATATTAGCCTCATTAACAAACAATATCATAACTACTTATACATTCAGTAAACTAGCTTAAAATAGAATAATTAAGAGTTACACATCCGATCATATTTCTATTATTATTACGTTTTATATAAATAGTAGTACTAATTGATCAAATGCTTGATTAGCTGTACAAATGTTTTAAAATTTAAAGAACAATTTTTATTAACTGGAGCCATATCAGTACTTTGACAGAAACAAATACTATGTAAATACTATGTAACTTTAATATTTAAGTTTTTAAAAATGTAAAACTTTTAAAATAAACAAAAGTTTAAATCACCATGGACCATTAAAGTTCTCAAATAAAACGTTAAACAAAAAACTATAAATCGAATACTTAAAATCAAAAACAATTGAAAGTAAAACACTATATAAAACCTATGCAAAACAATTAAAAATTCAAGGAAAAACCCTGAACTAAAATGCTAATTTATAAATGAAATCATTGCAAAAATAAATTAAAAACATATTCTATGCTAAAAGGTATTAAAACAGGTAGCGAGCCCTTTCATGATCTTATAGATATAGCAAGCGACATAAACAAATTCTTTGTATCAGTTAGACCAAAATTTAGTCAAAAAATATCATTATAATGACTATTTCAATAAATATCTTTATCTCCCTCATAACTTTATCTCCCTTATAACCTCTTCTGTAAGTAAAATAATAAAGCAAATAATAGTCTATATTAATTAATTGATCCGGTTGATATTAATTGAATGATTGCCTTTACTTCAAGTAAAGAATATGCTTCGATTAATAAATAAAAACAAGTAATACATGTTTAATTTGGCAAGAAATAATTCTTGACCCCCATCTCCAATGGAGAGGAACAAACAAATCTCAGCCGTTATTGCTAAATTTTTGTAGTTTTTAATTTTTTTAAATAAAAAAAGAATTTTTTAAAAATGTAAAACGAATTGTAAATTAGAATTATAATAAAGCAAGTTTATTGTTTTGACGTTGTTTATGAAAAAAGCTTATTTTTCAAAGTTTAATTACATTTCATTGAAACAAACATTAGATACAGACATGGAACTAACTCCAAACATTTAAATATTTATACTTATGTCATTTCAAATATTTGTTAGTACTAGAAGATTTCAGAGAATTTCATAGAGATCAAAATTCATAATCTTTTCTACTAAAACTTAAAAAAAAAATATTGCAAACAAAATGTCATTAAAAACGACATTTCAATTTTTAGTTAAAAATTGTTGTTTTTTGTATATAAAATTTAAGCAATTTAAATTTTATTAAACCATTATTTCTGAAATCTCTATAAAGTTCTGGTTCTTTTGAGACCCGGATATATATATTTTGAAGAAAAAGAAATTCACTGATATATGGGAGCCAGTGTGTAATCATCACGGCCGACGACAAGGGTTTTGAAGTGGGGGGCGGGGGCACAATCATTAAATTAATCATTAAAAAAAAATCAATTTATCTATATCAAGGTTTTTCTTGAAAAACCTTGATATAGATAAATTAATGATTAAAAAATTTGTTAGATGCTTTTTACCTCACAGTTCACCCACTTCAAGCTCTGGCAGTTTAAACAGAGTTTGTACACGGTTAGCAAAGTGTCCTGGCCGACACTTTCTTGTTAACCTCCTGACACATTCTTGTTAACCTCCTGACATCATGTCAAAGAGCTTCATATAGCCGTAGTCGTAAATTAAACTGTTAAACTGGGGAATAAACTATTTATATAATAAATTCAGGAAAAGGTTAAAAAATAGTTAGGTAAGGATAAAACTGCTTCACTTTAAAATATCTTTTTGCAAAAACGAAAGGAATAAGTTTCTAATTTTAAAATTATTTACATATAGACTTTTGAGAAGAGCAGAGATTATTGTGAACCTGTGAAAAAAAAATCAGACCATTAGGTGAAAATTAACAAAAATGGAGCTGTTTCACACGCCTTGACTTTCATGAAATTTAAGTTTTATTTCTTTAAAATCAGGCAGGTTTCTATTCTGAGTAATAAAATACTCAAAGAGATCAATAAAATGGCTAACTAAATTTCTCTCTCCAGGGAATCGCGGTTTTTGACCTGCAACTTTTTTGATTCTGCAATTTTTAAAGTAAAACTTAATTTCATAAGTTTTGATATTTAGTCTTATTATTTAAGAATACTTTATGTCATAAAGTAACAAATTGTTTAAAAACAATCGTTTAAAATCAGATGTAAAATACAATAAAAATAACTCTAAACCAATTTTTTTTTCTAATTTTTCTAAAAATCAGTAGAAAAATAATAAAAATGAAATCGATAGAATCGATGCTGCAGAGGTGAAATTTAACTCATGGCAAAACCTTATAGGTGCTTGGTGTTGGCGTTAGCATCTTTTGACAGAGATCACAATATAAAAATGGTAAAACGTTCTGCATTCAAAAACAAATGGAGGTCCGAAAAGATGTAAAAATGGATAGAATCAAAGCTGAAATCCTTCTGAATGCAGTTTTTGTTGATAAAGACCAGCCACTAAGTTTTGAGTTGTATATTTCACCAGATTACTGGTTAATTTTTGATAATTTAAGCCATAATTTAAAAAAATTCTACAGATGAGGCTTACTCCGACTTTTTGAGTACAATGAATTCGAAAACTTTTAAAATGTGTTAAAGTTGCTAACAACTCATCAGAAGTTCAGTAAAATTGTAAATCTATTAAGCATAGTTTAAAAAATTAATTTTTCAAAACTAAAAATATATTTCTTGTTTTCAAACATAAATTGCAGGGTATTTAATTCTTTTAAGAAAATTTCGTAATAAAAAATTGCCTACAGTAAAATTTGTTTAACAGAATGTAGAGCGTGTGACGAGCTTGGAGAAGCTTCAGAAGCTACTTTAAACAAAGAGTTCTTATAAAAAAAACCATTAAAAAAAAAAGATGAGTAGATTCAAAGAGCTAGCTACGGTGACTGCTTTCTCGCTTTCTCGTTATTGAATGGTTCTAATAAATTGAATCCAATATCTGCAAACTCTAAACCTTAAGTGTACATTTAAAAGTTATTTTTTTACATATTTTCTTGAGATATTTGTCTTAAACTGAAAATGTATATAAATATTTAATGCACATTTGCATCGTTTAAACGCTGAACTGAAACGCTGAAGCAAACTTACTTCAGAAACAAGAGATATGTCGCAGTTATGGATCCAGCAATTTTTGGTGTTTAAGACAGCTAACTTGGAGCAAAGTCCAAACATTTGATTTCAGGAATTCTTTCCATGAGAAGAAATAGTTTTAAAATAAACTTTTACCCATAAATCTGACACGATGAACAGCTCCAGGATTGTGAAGTTTAAATTTATCAGTGGGTGATATTACCATCAAAGTAAGTTCAGCGAATTCTTGATAATCTTTACGATATTTTCCATCCTAAACAATATTTATTAACAATTAATGATAACTTAAATAACTTAAAACAAAATTAAAGTTCAGATAAAACTGAAAAATTATAAGTGAAGTACTATTTTACTCTAATATTTTTTTGAAATTGTAAGAAATAATTAAATTTAATTGAATTATTTATAAAGATTTTAATAAAGCTATTTATTACTCTCACCTTTTTAAAAACTTTAGTGCTAATTATATATCTGCAAAATTAAATTGCATTCTGCTTTTGTTTATTAATCCAGGAACCAATCGGAGTTGATAATCTTTTCAAATCTTGCTTTTCAGTATCTAGATCATTCCAATGGTTTTTAAGAAATTTAAATAATTTATTTTCTGGCTCTGAAGTATGACTGCTTGGGTAAAGCTCCCAAAAATGGGTAACATGACGCTCACAAATATGACGTCGACATGCAGTTAACAACATAGGGCACTGTAAGCGCATAATTATTCTGCTAAAAACTTCTTTTATTTTACCTTTGTTAGCGCTAATGGTATCAAAGCAAAGACACAGAACTTTATCATCTAATCCAAAGTTAAAAATGAGCTCTTCTATAGCTTCTTTTTGGTGTTCTCCAGAACCGAAGTCAATTGCTGGAACTCCAAGTAACTCGGTTTGTCCGAGTTACTTGGAGCAAGAACAGCTAACCTATCTTTTGAAAACTGTTTTCCTTTAGTAAGTTGTTTTACAATTTTTCCATTAAAATGAATTGTTATTAGAGAATTTGAAGGTTTAAAAATTCTTTTTATATCGCCTCTGATTTCATTTGCACCCATAAACACAGCGTTCTTTGCTGCTCTGTATGAAAATGAGTTTGAACATACAAAATCAGACGTGCATCCTCCAGAATTGACTATAATACTGCTAAGAATTGCTGTGTATTGATGTGGAGTTAAACTCTCTCCAACTGCTGTGTGAGCAGTACGGTGCAAGATGTCCTTGGGTAGGTTGACAGAACTAGGTTCAATATGTGTCTCAATTTCAAAATCACTATCAGTTGAAATGCTTTTATTGGTATTAAGAGAACTTAATGAAGTTTCAGAACCTGCATCAGATACATTGTCTAACGTACTATATTTACATTTAGGTTTATGCTTTCTTTTTATTGAGTACTGAAATCTTTTATCCAAAGCCCCTAACCTTGCTTTCCTTTCCTTTAATTGATCTTTAAGGAAAGCTATGTCTTCCTCTTTGTCATTTTGGTTTCTCAATCTATCTTTCCTTATTTTTACAATCATATTTATTGGGTTTTCTCCAATCCAGAAAACCTTTTTCATATTTTTAATAAATTTTTTTCTCTTTTTCACTTCAGCAGGGTTGTTTCTTTTACTTAAGCTTTTCAGCTTCATCCTATAAAATTCTATAATAATGAAATTATTATTATTAAATGCTTAAAAAAACTTGCATATATATTTTGGCTTTTTCATAATTTATAAAGTTTGATCTATAATTACCTTAGCTTCTGGGTTGTAATGACTTCAAAGCCACCACATGTCCACGCAACAACAAGCTTAGATATTATGTAGCAATTTTACTGACTGGTAAGTCAGTTTGGTGAGAAAGATCCACTTTTGTTGGGCATCCAACAATAAAACTCAGTTTAACTTCAGGTCTAGATTTTCTCAGAAAGTTGTACTACTGAAGAATTTCTTGTGTAGTATCAAACTTGTTGTTGGGAATAGTACAATTTATTTTCTTCTGTTGATCTAAAATTAAATGTTTAAATATTTGTATGTTAGATAAATGAATCATAAATTCAAAATTTAATTTTGAAAACAATTATTTTATCTCTACTTTATTTAAAATCTTTTTTATTCTTTACACAAAACAAACTTTGTCAAAAAATTATCTTTTCGAATTTAAAATTATTAAAAAACCCCATAAAATAAAAGATATTTTGATACTAAAAACCCGCTTTTTAATGAAAATAAACAAATACTTAAACATGAATTAAAAAAAAATAGCCCTTTAAACTTAAGTATTAGAACTCATTACCATATTAATGTATAATTTATTTTTTAGGATATTTAATTCCTACTCCGTCTTTTAATTATGGATTTTATTGCAATCACATTGCACGCCGAAAAACTTTTATTGGTCTACCTAAACGATGCGAGCATTTATCTTTCAAATGAATTTTTCAAATCTACTCTCCTTTATGTCAAAACGTAGACGTACAGGCGTTTCTACATTAATTCCTTAATGTAGAAATGCCTGTACGCTTTAGCAAAAGCTGCCACAAGATATTAAAAAATTTCATCTACTTAATAAATGTAATTAATCAAACCTATATGAAAATAATGTAATATTTAGAAATTTCTATATTCCGTTTAACTCTACAGAATTGTTTTAAATATATATAAAATAAAAATATCTGGTTGTTATTTGCTTATTCTTTGGATTAATATATTATAATCACATTTACTTGTTAGTTTTTGGCCTAATGCAGTAATATTTATTATGTAAGCAATATAAAAAAAATCGTGTTGAAGTTTGATTTATTTTATTTCTGGGTGACAGGGGGGATAGGGAGTTTGGAGAGTTGCCACAACCATTATTTTACTGGGGGGCCAAAATGACTCAAAGACGGGACTGTCTGCAACATGTCGGCATCAAAGTCCCTGATTTTTAGACAATTTTATTAAAAAAATTATTATGGGTGTATGGAAATAATAGAATAATGCTTAATGATGAAAATAACACACAAACTTATTAATATAAAGTTATTTTACATTAAATAAGATCAAAAAAGGATAAAATAAATTATTATAACAAAGCTTTAAAATTTTTAATTGTCATATATGATATGATTGTTACTCTGTTCATTTTTATTTTTAAAAGTAACTCGTAATATTTTTCATAACATTTAATGACTTCGGAACACAACTACACTTTTAAAAATCTTTAAAACAATAATTTTTGGGATTAGCATTATGATAAATGCAAGCTTTTTCTTTTCCCCCCTTCCCCTGTCTTATTATGTCCCGCATTAATCTAACGACCACTGAATCAAAAAAAAAATTTAATTTAAACGTTGTACTTAAAAAAAACTTTACTTAGTGATGTTTCACCATTTTTGATTTGTTCTACTGCAACTTACAACAGCTCTTAGATGTAATTACAAATGTAAGTCACTTTTGTTTGAAAATTATTTAAACAGATAGCTGAAGCTATCATATTTATATCCGTTTTAATTAGCTATTGATTGTTAATTAATCTAGCCGCGCTCATCTTAATGCATAAGTATGAACAACTACCATGCTTACTCTTTCCGTGAAAAAATTTCTTCGAAATATTCCCTGAAAAAATTTCTTTTTTCACTCATAACTTTTTCCAAGTCAAATAAATTCAATTTCGAAAGGCAAACCTTGGTCGTTCCAAAAATGTTCTAAAGGGCTGTCTTTTTTGTTTTGTAAAGTTTAGTTCCAATTTTAAGAGTTTGGTATCAGTTTAAAAATAAATTACTTTTTTTTTTTGTTAACTAAGGTGAAAAAAAATATTTGTTATACCTTTAGATATAGCCAAATTTTCGTTAATATAATCTTGTCAATATAATCTTTTTAGGGTTTTTTTGTTTTAGCTTTTGGAACGGAAAATGCAAAAAAACCAGCCACTGCACTTTTTTAGAGATTTTAAATTGAAGTTATTTTTACTTCAGAGTTTTTTTAACCACTCTTTCCAGCAGGTTGACATGAAATAGAAACCGTTGAAAACGAATTAAAAACCGCATCTTTTTTCATTTTTTGACCATTTTTCTAAATATTTAAAATCTTCAAAAAGATGAAGGGACTCTAAACATTAGGTGGCCGTATTATTTGAGCTTTAAAACATATTTTGATAAAATTGGAAAACTAATTACAGTTTATGACTTAATTCAACATAAATAATTAATTTCCCTCAAACTGCTGGATACAGGGGGCGTTTTTATCGGGTATTGCCGTGGTTTTTTGCACAAAATCATTGTGGTTTTTTGCAAAAAATCAACGTTCTCATTTTAATGGATATTACAAAAAGATTTCATTTTAATGGATAGTTGCAATTACTTTCTTGTCAAAAATCTATAAAGAGTGCAATCAAAAAACACACACAAAACATTTAGACAAAAGAAATGCCCAAACAGTATTTTAAATGTTATAATATTTCTACAAAAAAGATATTGTATTTTTTCAATCTAAATATACTCCTGAAAAATCTTCTTACAATCTCGTTTAATTACATTCAACAACCATAACTCTTAGCTTTTCACCGTGATAGACGTTTTTCTTCTTTAAATCCACAGGGTTTCAATAAATTCTTAATATTTAATTAGAGAATGAAGTGTCATTTCGTCCAAAGATCTTAAAAGTTTGGCACAGTTAGGTATATCAAAACTACCACTATTATAGCCATGTCTGATAACCGTATTCTTTTCAAGAAATTCCTTTAGATATTTATTACTGAAGAAGAGATCAATAATTTTAACTAACATAGTGTTCATAGTTATGATATTCAGGTGGTTGTATTCATTATGTTGATTAAATTTCCCCAGTCAATTTCTTTCTCATCCAACAGACATGAGTTAGTATCTTTTTTATAATATTGCATCTGTATACAAGGTTTCTTATCAAATTGGTATTTTTCGAATTCATCTGCTAGTGATTCGAAAGTCCTTTAAACTCTTTTTTTGTTCATCGACTCATCACAATAGCAACATGAGTATTTTCCACCGTGAATCTTTATTATAGAAAATAACTTTAAGGTATCGCTTGATTAAAATTTACATTTCATATCAAGTCAGCAAAAGAAAGGTATTTACTGATAATCCTAAAATGGTGATGTTGATTAGTTTTAGGTCACAAGCCAAGGAAATGTTAGTTGATTGGTTGATTAGATGTTAGTTGATTGGTTGATTAGATGTTAGTTGATTGGTTGATTAAATGTTAGTTGATTGGTTGATTAGATGTTAGTTGATTGGTTGATTGATTAGATGGAGTTGGAAAAGTGTTTTTAAATTTTGATAATTCTCTTCTACGTTTCGAACTATGCCTAAAATAATTTATTTGACCCTGGTGTACTTTGGTTGAAAATTTAATACTGACGGATCAAATACGTTCATGGGAATTTTAAGAGATGCCTGCCCTCCATCAATACCAACACATATCGGGTAGACACGGAAAAATCCAGTCAACTTTAAATTGAGATTTCTCTAAAACCAAAAATACTTTTTATTTTTTTTATATTTTTAATTAAAAGTTACTTTCTTATCTTCATTTGTGTTGATAAACTTTTGTTTACAAATCTATGATTTGTAAACAAATTGATGTGCGTAAAAATGTTGTGAATTTTATTTAGCGAAAATCCTTCGACTTCATATCGCTTGATTGCTAAATGTACAAGTGTCCCAAAATCTACAGTCATAGATATTATAAATAAGTTCAAGAATACTCAAAGCTTCGAAAGAAAACCTAGAAATGGAAGAAAGAAAATTATCCATAAATCCAAAAGGTGAAGTCGATTTTACGTTCAATCGCAAGAAATCCAAAGCAGTCACAGCAAGATCTACCAAGAAAATTCAAGATTTTACGTTCTTATATCAAAAATTACTTAAAAATGCTGGAATTAATGTGTTTAATAAGAAAAATACATTTAAGGGAAGCTTAAATGGTAAAATCAAAGGAATTGAACGCGCAAAGAAGTTGGTTAAAATAATGGCAGAGAAAATTATGTGCATAATTGAAGACGACGAGACATATTGCAAGGCAAATTTTTCACGACTTCCTGGTTTGATTTTAACTATAAAAACAAATATAAACCTGTCGATGATCAATTTAAATATATTCGACGAGAAAAATTTTTATCCAAGTTTCTTATGTGGCAAGCAATTTGTAGCTGTGGTATGCAATCCTCTTGTTTTATCACTAAGAAGACCTTGAATGCCAGTCTCTACATCAAAGAATGCTTCCAAAAAAGACTTTTAAAATTTATTAAAAAACACAAATAACGATGGCTCTTTTGACCAGATCTTGCTGCTTCTCACTATTTTATAAAAGTTCTACGGTGGTGCAAAGATAATAATGTGAAAATTGTTCCTAAGGATGCGAATCCTTCATATCGTCCTGAAGAGCGCAAGATTGAAGATTTTTGGACAATAGTTAAAAGAGTTGTTCGTAAGACAGGTGAAGTAACAAAAAATAAAAAAGACTTCCAAAAAAATTCAAGTTATGCCACCAATAAGGTGAAAAAAGAAAAAGTCTGCAAAATGATGGCATCAACCCGCTATAAAACTCGATCCTTACCAAACAGCTCATCATGCCCCTTAAAATTAAGTTGAAACTCTAATTGATGTAAATATCATGATTGCTTCGATATTATATGTCTTATAGGTGATTAGTCTTTGTATAATTTAACAGGAAGTGCTTTTCTTCCTATTGCAAGTTTTATTTTTTTTACTATCTCCAACAACAGATATATCTTTTAGTGTACAAAAAATAACTCAGCGATATGTTGATTCTTTAAAGTAACTATGGTGTAAAGATTTTGAACAGTTTCTTTTGTTGTTGCAAGGGTGAAAAATACCAGGAGCAACAGTGGCAGCATTCTAAGCAAAATAATTTTTTTTTTTCGAAAGTAATCTTTTTATATTTTAGGTTGTTAAATTCAGAAAAATTAAGTGTACTACTAATTTTAGTACACTGCCCAAGGCAACAAACAGCACAATTGCAGTTGTCATCTTTTTGTTTAAATCTTTTTAATTTATTCAACTTTCTAATTTGATCACGACCATTCATCCAGGAAGTCTCGTTTAGAAGTTTGCTTTACTGATAGCTTAACTTTTCTGTTTTAAATGTAAATAATAAGTCCTAGGACAAACCACTATTCAAAAAAATTTAGGCGTATTATTCTCGGCAAACATGAAATGGAGACAGCAAATTATATCTTGCAGCAAGGCAAATAAAATGTTGGGAATGATTAAAATCACATTTGTGGAACTGGATGTGCAGACTCTTAAAGTCTAATATGACGTTTGTTTGCCCATTAATTGAACTCGCGGTTTCAGTGTGGTCCCCTCAGCATAAAAAAGAAATAGAAATGCTCGAGAAACTTCAACACAGGGTTACGAGACTCAATCCGACTCTGGAAAAAATGAAATACGTGAAAAGACTGGAGATTATTGACCTCACCTCATTACATGAACGCAGAATTCGTGGAGATTTGATCCAGACTTATAAGTTATTAAACAAGATTGAAAATGTGGACTTTATAAACGTTTTCAAACCAAATGATTTTCAATTATCGAGAGGAAACAGTTTTAAATCACAATTAGACAATTGGCTCCTTTTAAATTAAATTAATACTGACACGGTCTAAGTGTGTTATTAGTGCACACACTCGTCGTCTTCGAGCGGTTACAGCATCTACTACTACTACTACTACTACTACTACTACTACTACTACTACTACTACTACTACTACTACTACTACTACTACTACTACTACTACTGCTACTGCTACTGCTACTGCTACTACTACTACTACTTTTACTGCTACTACTACTGCTATTACTACTACTACTACTACTACTACTACTACTACTACTACTACTACTACTACTACTACTACTACTACTACTACTACTACTACTACTACTACTACTACTACTACTACTACTACTAATAATAATAATAATAATAATAATAATAATAATAATAATAGTAATAATAATAATAATAATAATAATAATAATAATATTAATAGCAATAATAATAATAATAATAATAAAAAGTTTATTTTGCAGCTTCCGCATATTCCAGATGGATAAGTACTTAGGTTCAGACTGACTCCAGGGGTCCACTAAGTCTTTGATCAAATGAATCAGTGAATTCTTCTTTTCCAAAGATATGATATGTGATTTGCAAATAAGAGTAGAAATACCCTTGAAAAACATCCTCTGCATCTCCCTGGTCGAGGGAAAGTAATTTTTTTTTTTAAAAAAAAGTTATTTATTTTAAATTTCATCATAAATTCAAATTAGGTTTCCAATTTTATCAAAATATATTTTGATACTCAAAATATACAGCAACATAAAGATTAGTACCCCCTCATTTTTTGAAGATTTTAAATGTGTAGAAATATGGTCAAAAAATGAAAAAAGTTGCAGTTTTTAATTCATTTTTAACGGTTTCTAATTCATGTCAAACTGCTGGAAAGAATGGTTTAAAAAATCTAAAGTAACAATAACTTCAACTTAAAACCATTAAAAAGAGCAGTGCAGCTAAACCGTATAAAAAAAAACGTAAAAATTTGTCAAACGTAAAAATTCACTCTACTTTGTTCGTACCCCAGTTTACTTAATAACCGGTATTAAAGTATTACCGTTGTTAAAGTTTTGCCGGTAGTTTTCAAATAGAACGGGACGAAAAAAAATCTAAGTTTGTTTATAAATAAAATACGTGCCTAGAAATGTTCCGTTATTTACACGTTGTTGTTTTGACGTGGTAAAGATGGTATTGCTTGCTACGCTTTAAATTTTGTCACCAAAGATAAATCTGTGAGTTATAAATGAAAGACCACACAAAATTATAAAAGCGTTAAAAATATATAAATACATGTTGCAATTAATTTTTAGTATATTTGATTAGTGCTTTTTTATAAAGAAAAAATGAACCGACCTCCACAACTATATCAACCATATAATCCGAATCCGTCTCAACAACAAAATTATCAGACTCCACTGCTACAGCAACAAACAAATCAAATGTCCAATAAGATGACTCCCCCTCAAAATTTGTCTCCTATCCCAAATTATCAGAATACTGGAACTCTAAATAGTCTTTCATCACAGAATGGTGGTATTGTGCATTCCCAAGAACCATTTTTGGCAAATAATGTAAATATAATTAAACTGTGATAATTTTACTTTTGTTTAGATGTACTATTAGATCTAGTTACAAAACAATTGAAAAATTTTTTCAGTATTTTTTAATAGTTTCAAAAATCTTATAAGTTGATATCAATAATGATTACTAAAATAATGGAAAATCAATTTAACAAAATGTTGATGTAAACTATGATAATAACTACTACTACTACTACTACTACTACTACTACTACTACTACTACTACTACTACTACTACTACTACTACTACTACTAATAATAATAATAATAATAATAATAATAATAATAATAATAATAATAATAATAATAATAATAATAATAAAATTAATGAATAACAATAAATTTTATATTAATAACAATAATAATGAGATAGCAAACGCTTTTATTATAATGAATAATTTTATATATAAAAAAAAACAAGGAAAGTTTAGGAAATTTTTGAAAAAAATAATAATAGATAAAAAAAACAAAGAATGTAAAGTAAAGAAAATTATTTTAAAAAAGCAAAACAAAATAAAAAAACAACAAAAATGAACAAAATAAATTCAAGAAAAGAAATTAAAATTAATTCAAAAAAAAAAAAAAAACTTAAATTAAGATGAATTATTTACATAAAATAAATTAAAATTGATATATGATATAGTTTGTTGCTGTTGGTATATATTCTTTCTGTTCAATAACAATTTATATTGACTATTGTCTTTAAAAATTATTTTTAAGTAGTCTTCAGTCTTCATATTACTGTTATAGTTATTATTATGTATGTTGTAGTTTTTTTTCTCTCTTTAGGGTGAACATTTTTTAAAAAGATATATAAAGTGCTTATTTTATAGTTTTGTTTGCTGAGCTAAGGACATCTGTTTTTCGGAATGTTTAATTTGTTTGATAAAAAACGTGTATCTTAGCAAAGGCGCGATTGATGCAAGTCTTGATAAATACTTATGAGTACAAGTTTTGTACTAATTATTTTTAGAAAAAAACTATTCTTTCTAACTTCATTATTCATTTGTTAGAAAGAATAGTTAATTTAGCATGATTTGTAAGGTAAAAACTATTTGTTTTTAACACATGGTATTTTGAGAAAGATGAGACAATCCATTATACGGTTTTTAAAATTTATAAACCAGCATAAATTTTCCCTTACTTGCTTTGAACATTTAAAGCATCAAAAAATCTTTTTAAAACAATTTATGGTTGTTTATGTTGGTTAGAAGTTACAAGTGAAAGAAACACTAAGTAAAAAGAATTTCAAGTTTGATTTAAAATCAAGAAATATATAGTCTCTTGTTAATGGTCGACACTTTAAAAATAAATAAATGTTCATTTAAAGTATATAAAAAAATGCATATAAAATAGTTAAATACAGACCTTGTTATAAGATTTTGTTGCTTAACAGAAAATCGTAATGCGAATAAAAATAACTTTACTCAATAAAAATATTTACATCATTAAAAGTTTTATTACATCAATTGTGTATTTTAAAGTACCTCATTCTAATTAAATTTAAAATCACATTAAAAATTGTTTAAAGTCTTTGAAATGAAATATCATTAAATTAAACAATATTGTTATAAAAAAAATTATAAATAAAATTTAAATGTTGTTTAAAAAAAATGTCCTTATTTTAAAATCTTATACTTATAAAATTTGTTTTTCTTTCTTTAAAACATTTGTTTTATGGTTATTTTTTTTTTTTTAATGAGGGAACACTTGTTTATGGTTGATTCTCTTAAAGGAATTTCTTACAACTACACAATTAGATTGGGTTTCCGCTTTAATAAAAAAACGTTTGCGCTACCTAAAGCATATTAGCAACTGGCTTTTGACCAAATAAAAATTGTAATTAAACGAAGATTACTGCCTTCCTGCTTCTTTTTTTTAATTTATTTCCATTGAAATATTTTGTTTTCATTTACTGTGAAACCTAATGTATTTTTATTATTTCTTACTAAATCCAAAAAAATTATGGTATTTTTGGTTTGTTAAAATATACTGATAATTGTTTTTAACATTTTTTGTTATGTTAATTTTTAAATAATTTTTTTCTTTAAATTTTTTTATGGCGTTGTATATTTTTTTTACTTATTATTATTAAAATTATTGTTACTATTGCTATTATTTTTATTATATATATATATATATATATATATATATATATATATATATATATATATATATATATATATATATATATATATAATATATATATATATATATATATATATATATACATATATATATATATATATATATATATATATATATATATATATATATATATATATATATATATATATATATATATATATATATATATATGTATATATATTAGAGATGTGCTGGAACAAGTTTAAGCCAAGTCCCCGATTCCGGATACCTGGAACAAAAAACCAGGTTCGAGTCAAGGTACCTGACACCGGGTCTATATTAAAAAGGTGGAGAAATCTTATACGTTAAATTGCTTTTTTACAAAATAACGCTGATTAATTTGTGCTAATTAAGTTTGCCTAAATATATCAAGTTTCTTAATATAATAATAATTAATAGGTTACTATTTAAAATAAGGAGTCGTCCATAAAGTACGTGAGCTTTTATTTTCACCTCTCCGTCTCCCCCACATTTTGATGTACTCTTTTTTGAGTACCCTCAACCTCCCTAAAAGTACCTACACTTTTAACCTACCTACCCAACATTTTATGATATTTTTTTATTTTAGTGTCTCCTTACTTTTATAATTGACCTCTGCCCCCTATCTCATATACGCCATTTGCAGACCAAATCTCTGTTCCATCTAACTAATACTGTTCCATCTAACTAATTTTTGTTTTATAATTGCGGTATTATATATAATTTATATTTTTTGTAATTTATTGCGCTAATTAATCAAAATTTATGTTACAGAAATAAAAGAGTAGGAGAGACAGAGAATTACAAAATAAAAAAAAAGAGGAGACCTTTTCGACTGTAGTGTGAAAAAAAATATTTTAAGTGAGACATGTCTATATTGAGTAAAAGGGCTTTGTGGATATTGACTCCATAACACTTTCAGGCTTATATCAAGAAGTTTCACTCAATCATGTTTTTTCTATAACTAAATAAATAAAATAAGTTTTGTTTTATTTCTTGAATATGTATCAACAGTTTTGCAAATAACAATTATTTTTAAAAATTCAGCAAGTTGTAAACTAAAAACTTTAAATATTGTAAGAAATAAATTGACCCACTTATTATTCATTTATTCAACCAAAAATTAAAAAATTACAAATTTTATTATAATTTACAAATTTAGGTTAGGTATCATTTATATAGTTAAAAACTAGTCATTGGAGTGACCCCTAAATAAAATGAACAAACAAAAAAGCAACAACAAAAATATTAATAAAAGCAAGCATAAAATAAATTAATTAAAAAGTAACTAATTACATTATAGTAAAAATATTAACAAATAAAAATATGCAATTAAAAATAACAGCAATCAACAATAAAATAATTAGCAATAATAGCACAAATAATAACAAACTTTATGCAAGCAAAAAGACAAACTTAATCTACAAAAAAATATAAAATAAAAAAATAATAAATCTTTTGTTATTTTTGGCAGAAAAGGAAAGGTTGTGAAAAAATTGGTGACAATTTATTTTTTAGTTTTAAATAGTTATTTTTATTATTTCAATCATTTATTGAATTTTTTTTTCTTTTAATATGGTACTTTGCTTTTAATTGATTATTTTGTTTTGTTTTTGTTTATGTTTTATAAAATCTATTTGTTCATTTTATTTTTTTTCTTGTATAATTTTTTCTTCAATATTTTCGTTTTTTATACCTATCAATCTTTTTCTTTATTTTTAATTAGCCTTTTATCTTTATTTTTAATTAGCCATTATTACTTATCTTGTACTATTAGTAAATAATCATGAAATGTAAAAAAAAAATTTTCAATATATATATATATATATATATATATATATATATATATATATATATATATATATATATATATATATATATATATATATATATATCGCATTATAAGTAATTAAGTTTTACTAATAAAAGTAAAGTAATTATGGTGATGATATAGTATAGTTAATAGTGTAATTAATAGTTTTAAATATAAAGAATAAAAAATAGTTATATTATTTTTATTATTGTTGTAGTTATAAATTTTATTAGATTATATAGTTCTAAGTTTGAAAAAAAAAATCTTTTTATAGGTTGCAAAACAGATGAAAGAAATGCAATTAAATCCTCAACAAGTTAGTATTTTTCTGATAATTTTCATTCACAATAATTTATAAGCAAGTAGCCAAATCAACTGTTTAGTGTTTGATGAGCATTTATCTCTAAGGCTTTTAAAAATAAAAAAAAAATTCTTCTAAATAATCCATCAAATAGATTAAAAGTACATAACTATGCATTTGTTGTGGTTACAATCCTCTCAATTCTATAGCTCCAAAACAAGAACCTTGACAAAAAAGGTCGCTGCACAGAGAAACAAGTAGTAGCTACACAAGAAGGTGTAAACCATGAGTAGAATGAGGTTTGACTTGAAACAGCAAGAATTAATAAAAGCTTCCATACCCGCCTGGATCCAGGAGGTTATATAGGAGGCGCAATTATAAGCCTTTTTTTTTTTCCAATTTTTCCAGTTTGCTTTTTCATCTGCACAATGCTCCCAATTATATGCAAGAGTTCCCTAATATTAGAATTGCAGTGATTACATCAAGTGCTACATAAAATGGACATAAAAAAAAATAAAAGAAAAACTATCAAAATTTCCCTCCAATTAAGTTCAAGCTCATGGAAAAAAAATGAAAATGTAGAAATATAAAAGTCATACTGGATACAATATTATTCTGTTCTAAATATAATCTTGAGATCTACAGATACGATTGGTGGAAGAGGCAGTGAAATATTTATGAACACAATTAAACCAATCAGTCACTAGCATAGTTAATTGCCTGTTCATATTAAAGCAGTGAATAAAAAAAAACACATGGTTTAATACTTGTCCCATCACTTGAACCCAATTATCAGATATGTTTAAACTAAACGATGAAGATGAAAAAAGCTTAAATGAAAAAAGTTTTAATGACTTTATTGAGAGTAACAAAAAACCTGATCTTGGTCCAGCTACAGAGATAGTTTAAGAAATAAAATGTAATGGTTTGGGCATTAAAGATTGCAAAGGAAAGGACTATGAAAATAAAGTAAATTTAGTGGAAAAATACAAAGGTTCAATTTTAACTCACAAAAATGACTAATGCACAGTGGGCCAGAATTCACTATTAATGGACAAAATTAATAACTAATTCAATCATAGGTCTTTATTTACTAAATTTGGCATAAGTATACAAACCCATTATAAATGCACAAACTAACATGCAGTTAGTTTGTGCATTTATAATGGGTTTGCTCTATTTATGAGGGGGCATTTATCATTTGGTTGCTATGGTTACCTAGTTTATGAATATCAAATTTACATAACAACAGCCTATTTTGACAGTTGCAGATTTTTTACAAGTACTATATTCATTAAATTCGACATGAGTACTAATACAAGGTCATACTTTATATGGAAGTTATAGTTTTTAAATTTTATTGCTATGGATACCTATATTGCTTAATAACCAGATACTTTCCTTAGTTATACACAGATAAATGGATTTTTGAATAAATTTTTATCGGATTTTCAACCGTCCTATTTTTAATAACCATTAAATATTAAACGTTTAAGTAATTATTTTTAGGTTAAGATTTAGGTCAGTAATAAAAAAAACAAAATGTATTGCAATAAAACATTGACAATTTAAAACACATTAACAATTTATAAAACATACATACATGCATAAAATAAGAAATCATATTTTTAATGAGTTGACAGTCAGAGTCTGAAGCAAATCACTAACTCCTTCTGGGAGTTGAGATTTTGAATTTTGAGAATTTGATCTCCTCATGCTGCTGATTACTGGGTCTGATGAGCACAAAAATGGGCATAATACATCATAGTTAGGTTTCTGAAGACTGCATTTGTGTGTATAGTTTTCACGGAGATGTTAGAAATTCTTGCTTTGTGCTTCCTATTTTTTACTTTACTTTCAGATTGGAATGCTCTTCAGAGATCGCATGTAATGCCATGGGTAGCTCTGTACAAACAAATGAGCCACCTAAAAGAGGCAATAAATCATGTAATTATAAAAGCTAAGTTAGCCACAGCTCAGTATATAAATAATATTAGCAAACAAACTTACCTCAAGAAAGTACTTTTGACATGCATCTGCATTAATAGGCAGAGCTGGTGACAATGTTGTCAAGATGACTTGAAACTTTTTCAGCAGTAGTACATTTAACTGTAAAATTTTAGCCACGATACTTTCAGATTGGAAAAAACAATGAGCTGTATTTCCATCATTGGATGTCCCAGAACCATCAATATTTAAGCACATCAATAATTAATCCAAGAGAATTTTTAAAAGCATTTTAGATTATTTTTTTGTTTTTTGTCACAAATAAATTTTCTTTTGTGCTATGCGCTTGTCATTTTTGGTTATCCATTTTGCAAGGTGAAGAGAGCATTCCATTGTTCTAATCCATGCATGTAATAATGACAAGCCATACTATATATTGTAGACCAGAGTAGTTTTCATTTTTTGCTACCATTTTTTTAATATTGTTCATCTCTTTTGGTGTGCTGCCACACAGTGAGCAGGACTTTAATGCATTGGTCTCAACTGATAAGGCTGTTGCCACTTTACCATCTACCAGGGTTATTTCAATGATATGCAATATACTGTTGTTATTCTATTGAGTTAGTTCAAAATTTGCATTTCTAATAAAAGACTCTTCTATTGATACATTTGTTGTTTCTTTAATAAACTTGAAATGCAGTAGACGACAGTTCAATATTGAAGATGGCTTATGGTTGTACCAAATTATTTGTTTACAACCATCAGCAAAACAAGAGTTCAAGTGGAACAAGGCACATGAGAAATAGACTTTGTTCACTTTTAAGGTGTCTTTCACCATCTGTTGTAGTATTGCTTGTATATGAACTGCCCAGTGCTACCATCAAATTTTATGCAATTCTCCATCTTTTTTTATATCCATTGGTGAGTTCATTTAGTTTATCACTGCTGATACAAGACATATCCACTTTTGCAACTTAAATAGCTTAAAAGTTGTTCATTAGCTTTAGAGTTAAAAATGTTTATATTATTTTTAGGTAAAATTATGTGAATATCCAATTTTGTGATCACCATGTCTAAAATTATTAACAATAAAAAAATAGCTCTGCTTTTTTTTTTTAATTTGGCACATTTAAATAATGAAATAAAACTTTTATGTTATGCCAATTCTATTATTCATTTATTGCAACTTAAAATGACATTAACATCCATAACTGTAGCTAGGTATTGCCTTTTAAATGATAAATGTAAAAAAATAGCAATTAATACTGTTGTTATGCAAAAATAAATTTAAAAATTAGGTATTCGTAGCAACCAATTAAAATTATGACTTCCATAAGAAGTGTGAATCTCATTTTAGTACATATATTTAATATAGTGTACATAGCGCGAATAAAAAACTGTTACAATAACGTTAATATAAAAATAAGTTGTTGCTATGTAAAATTTCCTTACATGTTAAAGAACAGTTTATGACCATTCATTTGCTGCTCTAACCTGCCCCAAAAAAGTTGCATTTAATTTGGCACATTTAAATAATAAAATTAAACTTTTGTGATATACCTATTCTAATATATTAATTCTTAAAATGGCATTAGCATCCGTAACTGTGGCTAAGTATTACCTTTTAAATGTTAAATTGTAATAAATAGCAGTCAATACTGTTATAATGCAAAAATAATTAAATAAAACTGTGTAACAATGTAAACAAAATTTTTAAAAAATTGTAAACTTTCACCAAATTATTATAAAGCCATTCCAGAAAGATGATTAAATAATATTTAACAACAGATATAATAAAGTAACTCTAGAACTTTAATTTTATATATATATATATATATATATATATATATATATATATATATATATATATATATATATATATATATATATATATATATATATATATATATATATATATATATATATATATATATATATATATATATATATATATATATATATATATATATATATATATATATATATTATGAGAAGCACATTAGAGCAAGATAATTTTAATGTTTTTAACAGTTGTGTAAATGGTTAAAATGGTTCAGGTTTTGTTTCTTCTGGACAAAAAATAAATATCTGATGAATAATTAAAAAATTGAATGATCACCAAAATTTACCTGCTGTTTGGAGTGAATCAAGTTGATTAAAATTATTTTATTGCTCAAATTTTATTGGGTTGTTGTTCTTTACTTATATTTTTCTGATATACCACGCCTAGAGTTAAGAAATATGAGTCATTTTAATTCTTAGTAAAATAAATACAGATGAACAAAATTTTTATTTTGTTATATAACAAAATAATTAAATTAAAAACTAAAAAAGAAACATTTTGTTTTAATTCTAAATAAAATAAATTGTTTTTTATCTAATATAGTATGAAAATTACTTATTAAAAAAATAATAATTTATGTATAATATCTATTGGAATCTTATTCATCAGTATTCATTTTTAAAATGAATTAACTTATTTTAAAGAATTAAAAATTTGGTAGAAGAAAAAATTGTTGCGCTAGTACTTTTATTGCGAGCACTTCAGATAAATACCTAAAACAGAGAAAACTGTATCTAAATCATAAATAAAAGTTTAAATCAAAAAGTAATATATTTATGTGCAAATAAAATACAACTGCTAACATATTGTTTTAGCTGGTTTCCAAATCCTTTAAACCTTAATTAGTGTAATATATATATATATATATATATATATATATATATATATATATATATATATATATATATATATATATATATATATATATATATATATATATATATATGTATGTATATATATATATATATATATATATATATATATATATATATATATATATATATATATATATATATATATATATATATTTATGTATATATATATATATTTATATATATATATATATTTATGTATATATATTATAAATATCAGCATAGATATTATAAATCTTTGAGTAAGATTATTGTAATCCTACTATAGTAGCACATCGTATTTTTTCTTGAATTTTTTAACTGTTTTTGATGTTACTAAGTTAATTATTAAATTTTTCCAATACGGCACTATCCTGTTGCTGAAGAATTTTTAGTGTTAACTGTGTTTAATAAACTCTCTGTACTCTTTGTGTGGTTCTCCTCTGATATTTGAAGATGGACCTTTTAGAGTTAAAGAAAAAGTTTTTGAGTTTGAATGACACCAGTTTACTTTGTTTAAATTTGTTTTTATTTTAAAATATTGGATGAGGTACCCTCTAATTCTTCTGGTTTAGAGACTTTCTAACCCTAAGCTTGATAAATGGTTTTCATATCAATTATGTCTGAACAAGCTTTTTAGTTCTTTGCTGATAATTTTCAAATTTTTTTATTTCATTTTTCAAATGTAGTTCACAAAATTCTAATTCAGGTCTAACATAAGTTGTATATAGTTGTGGAACTGGTGCACAAAATTCTAATTCAGGTCTAACGAAAGGTGTATATAGTTTAGTAAACGAGTCAGTTGATCAGAATTTAAATGTTTGCTTTAGTGTACCTAGTTTTGAGTAAGCTTTATTGGTTATTGTTGTGATGTGGTCTTTACATATCAGATTATTACTTATGTTGATACCTAGGTCTCGTTTCTGTGTTCTTTAATTTAATTTAATGATTGTTCCATCGTGGGTTGTTATATATAGTGAGACAGCTTGACCTTGACCTTTATATGGTCAATTAACTTTTTTGATTTGGTACTGTAAACTTTCATAGTTTTACATTTTTCGTAATTTAATTTCATGCATTGAGGTCATTTTGTAATATTTCTTGATCTTTCTAGCTTTTGATTATGGCAATTAACTTACTGTTATCTGCAAATAGCTTGCAGGTGAACTAGTTCAGGCATGTCATTAATAAATAGGTTGAATAATCTTGTGGTACACCACAACCCTTTTGCCTGTTTGAGAGAAAGTTGTGTAGCCAATTTGTAAATAATTTAAGTTTTTATTTTAGCAATTAGTAGTTTATGATCTACTCTATTGAATGCTTTAGTGAAGTCAAGGTAAACCACTAAAGCATAAAATCCATTGTTTAAGCATTGGTTATTATATCTAATGATTTAAGTAAATTTGTAATTACTGAATTACCTGTATTGAATCCATGTTGTTCTTTAGCTATTAAGCTATCTAAGTTTAAGTAACTTGTTGTCATCTTTTATTAGTGTGTGTGTGTGTGTATATATATATATATATATATATATATATATATATATATATATATATATATATATATATATATATATATATATATATATATATATATATATATATATATATATATATATATATATATGTGTATATATATATATATATATATATATATATATATATATATATATATATATATATATTCTTTAGCATGTTTAATATTATTTTAAGCTTGAAATTAAAAATAAACAAAAAGTTTTTAATTTTATTATTTATAACTTCTACTTAATTTAGTTATTTTTAATATTATTAAACTTTCTCAGGAAAAGTGTGTGCACGCCTTATATGATCATGCATATAATATTTTGTTTAGAAAACTTGGCCACAGGTCTTCGCAAGTTTGAAAAAAAACTAAACTAAAAAAGTAAAAATCTTAACAAATGATAAAAAAATAAAAGCATATAGTTTTGTTTTTACTGGTTTATGTTTCTCTTTTCAGGTTATGGTTTGTTTATTATTAATTTTTTCTTAAATTTATTTTTTTCAGTGCATTTTTAAAACATGCAAATTATTAAAACATATGAGTTGCGACAGCACAAATTATCAAACATTTTGTTTTGACAACACGGCAGTGGCCCAGTTGTCAAAATACCTTATATTAGGTCATATAAGGTATTCGGTTGCACGCCTTTCCTGATAAGGCTTGTGTTATTAAAATATACTTAAATAGTGTTATTTTTTATTATTAAATTTATATTAGCCACATGGAGCATTTACTCAATACAGACCTCCAGGTCAAAATTTAGCTAGTGGACCGTCACCTAATATAACACCACCAAGACCTTTAATGACCCAGCAACCTCCTATTCCACCACCACCAACTCATAGTTTACCACAGTCTGTTGCGGCCCCAGTTTTGGGTATGCCTCAACAAAAGTTTAATGAGTCATTGTCAACAACTGAAACTTTAAATGTTAAATCTTATGCTTCTGGAAATCAAATACATGCAAATATGGTAAAGTTGATTTTACTATTATAACTATTACTTTTAAATTTTGTGTCTGTAAATTGTAATTTGTAAATTGTTTTAAATTTAAATCAAAAATCTTTTTTTTAATTTCATATATATAGAGCACTTCTTGGTAATTAATGTAATATTTACAAACTTCATACTTGAGTTTTAATGCTTTGCGTTTCTATTAGATCATTCTAATATGTGCCAAATGTGTTTATATATAAATGTGTAGTATTGGTATATGAATAATATTTTTAGGCTATTTGTATTACCTTCAAGTAGAACAACATATGTTCGTTACTGATGTAATGCTGCAATTTACATTTTTTTGATTATAAACATTAAACTTTAAATTTCTCTTGAAGTGAAAAAAAAAAAACAAAAAAAAACATTTAAAAAATACTTTAAATCAAAGGCTGTAAATGATTTGTTGTTCAAATAAGCTATATAGATGCATTAGTTCTTTTTGCAGCAGACTTTATTCTGAAGATCATTGCTTACTCACATAACGCTCTAATTCAGAGAGTTATGTTTAAAATTACGCTACTTTTTTTCAATAACATTTATTATTGATGAAATTTGTAAATAATTTTTTTTTTTTTTTTTTTTTTGTAAAGAAAGTATTTAATCCAGTAAATTATAGAGTACTATATTAATTATCGGTAAACCAGTAAACAGGTTTTCCCAATACACATTCATGCATAAAACAACAAGCACTTTTAAAGTAGCAATTTGCTTCTATTTTATGAACAAATGTTTATTATGGTTTCTTAGTTTGAATTATCAATAATAATGTAAAATAACAATAATCTAACCATAATGAGCATAATTGTTTTTTAATGGAAAAAAGATGATTAAATTGAACCCGCTTGAACCCTAATAGACTTTCCCTAGGGTAAGGTTGCAAAAAGCGCTTTTACATTTTCATTTTATATCAAGATAATTTTTTTCAAAGATTTCAAATTTCATACATAAATGTTGTTTAAATGTTCAAGGGGGTAAATTAAAAAAATCTTGAACTGTCAAAACTTAAACCCTTTTAAAACCCTTTTAATAAAATTTTTTGTCTTAAAACTTTTTTGTCTAAGAACTTTGATCTAGTTCTGGGAATTAGGAACAATCAGGAGTTTTTATAGGGTTGAGTTTAGTTATTTTGCTTAAATTATTCTTATTTTGTACAACAAAATTCTTTGACTTTCCCTTAAAATCTGTAATTTTTCTCCAGGTCTTTTGAATAATTTGGTTTTTACATTTTTGGAAAAAGATAGTGTTTTATAATGATAATCAAAAAAAGAAAAAAAAAGAAAGAAAGTCTAGGAAGGTGTTTCAAGACCTTAAAGCATGTTCTTGTTATTTTCTTTCATTCCAATGTACTTTGCAATGTACTATCAGTCTAATGTTAATGATTTTTATGTTATTAGCATGTTAATGACTTTTATGTCGTTAGCAAAGTTAAATCCTCATGTTCATTCTCTATCACGGTATAATGCTGCATTTGGCCCATAATATCCCATTTCTTTAGGTTGGGATAAGAAGTACAAAATAAAACTTATTATATATATAATATAATATAAAATATATATAAATATGAATTTATTTTTATTGATGATATAAGTTTAAATTAAACTAAAATTTGATTAATTAAGAACAACATTTTAATTGATTTTCAAAGATTTTTTCTTATTTAATAATTATATTTTTATTTCAGCCTATCAATCAATCAAGTCAAGCATTTATTACAACGACAACAACAATGACAAGTATGTTTAAATAATATTTGTATATTTTTGGGTATTATTAGTTTATTTTATTTAGTATTGTTAATTTATTTCCCTATAAAATGCAATATTTAAAAAAAACCTTTACATGAAAAAATAGATATTACAAATGGCCCTACTATGATTGCTCCACCTATTGGTCAACCTCCACAGCCAGTGCATAGTAATTCAATTGGTTTTCCACCTTCAGTATCACAGCCGATGAACTTTTCAAAAAATGTTGGACCACCAATGACTGGACAACATATTTCAGGTAATATTCCATCAACAAGTTTGCCACCTCCTATGGGACATCAGCCAACAATACCATATGGGACTGGTCAGAAAATGCCTTCTACCATGGGTCAACAGATAGGTATGCCACCTACCATCAACCAAAGACCTGTTCAAAATGTAGGTATGCCGCCTTTACCTGGTCAACAAAGGGGCATAGCACCTATGACAGGTCAGCCAATGGGTATTCCACCTTTTACTGGCCAACAAACAGGTATGCAACCTTTATCTGGTCAAACAATGGGTATGTCGCCAATTCCAAATCAACAAATGGGTATGCCACCTATGGTAGGCCAACATATGCCTATGCCACAGAGTGTTGGTCAGCCACATGGAAATCGTCAACCCTCTGGAATCAATTCCCCAATGTCTGCACCTGTTGGCGCATCTCAGCAACCAAAAAAAATAGATCCTAATCAAATGCCTAACCCTGTAAGAAAATTAAAATTTTTAAGATTTCTAAATGTTTTTTAATTGTTTTTTATATATGGTCAAACCTGGTAATAATGGAATATTTTATATATGGTTAAACTTGATATTTATTGAACATTTAAAAGAGTAAAAATTATAGTAATAAAAGTAGTACTTTTTTAAAAGATTATTTAAAAAGTTAAAAATCAAAATTTAAATGCATCATAACGGAATTTCTTTTCTTTTTTTTAATTAAAATTTTTTTTAGCATACCTTCACAGCACATTTTTTTTGCTAGCAGAAAATATTTTTTGTATTTCGTTGCCAAATTAATTTTTATATTTTATTCTCAAAAAACATTGTTGTAATACACATGTACTTTTTTATTTAAAAAAAAATCTAAAACAAATAATTGCACCTATGTAACTCCTAAATTTTTAACGAATTAACAAGTCCGCCATTTAAAAAATAAATTTAGCCCTTATTTCTGTTCTGTGTGCAATGGAAAACTGCAATGGAAAAAAATGCTGGTGTAGCTTGATTTTTTTATTTTATTTAGATTTTGTCTTGAATAGTTTAGTTAAAATATTTACAAAGTTTGCAGAGCGGTTTTTTCTAAAACAGAAAAAAACAACAAACAAAATATGATTAAATCTACTTAAGTTTATTACTTATAAAACAGGAATCAAAGAAAATGAAAAATCAAAGCAGCAGAAAAGTTGATAATTTACAATAATCATACAGTAATACATATCAAATCATTCCTTTAATTGTTGTTGATTTTAACCGTTTCTGTTTCCTTGGTAGTTTTATAAATCTGATCCTAAGTTTTGAAAATCTATTATAAATTCACTGGGGGTAATTAAATTATGAAAATGCAATTGTATAGCTCAATTTTTTTTCAGAAGTTATCTTGAATAATTTAGTTAGAGTTATCACAAATAATTGGATTGTTGCTTTTCCTAAAACAAAATAAAAAAACATTGTCAAATCTACTTGAATTTATTACTTTTAAAACATGAATTTCATATTTATCAATGCATATAAACTAATGAATGAATGAATGAATGATGAATAAATAACTTGGAAAAAAACTTATTAGAAACCCCAGAAACAAAAATAATGTAAAAGTCAAAAGTTAAAATTTGTTAGTTGTATATTTATATTTCTTTATATTTCTTTATATTTCTTTAGCTATAGTAATATAATCATTCACTTCAGTTTTATATATTCGCCATAATCTTGTTGTTGTGACATTGATTACTACAATTAAATTCAACAATGGTACCCAACAGGTATTATCTCTCACTGGCCAAATGAAGTTTTTAGATGTACCATGAAGGTGCATAAACTTAATTAATAATACTGCAAAGAATATAAGAAAAATATAGAAAAGTAAAGAAAGCTGACCTGAACTTTTATATTCTGGTGAAATCTGATTTATATTTTACATAACATTTACAAAAATTAGATATTATATTATAATAAATACTCTCTTTTCAAATGATTATAAGACTTGCCTTCACATTGTTTTCACTAATGATAAAAATAATTGCATGAAAGCCAACAATATAAGTAAATATATATATATATATATATATATATATATATATATATATATATATATATATATATATATATATATATATATATATATATATATATATATATGTATATATATATATAGGGCCTATTTTAGGAAAAATATTTGGGCAACATTACCTCTCCGTCCCAGAGAAATTTAGCGGAAAATCAGCGTTTTTTCGCAACAACAAAAAAAAACAATATTTGCCGTAAAAATGTATTATAAAAAAAAAAAAGGTCCTCAAATTTTAATTTAGGCGGCCCCCAAATATGGTTGATGCTGTCGAAAATGGTCTAGAATAGCCCCTGATATATATATATATATATATTTTTTTTGTTTTGTTTTTTTTGCCAAAAAGACTGTATGTTTGTTTCATTTAAATTTAGCATGTATTTAGAACATATATATAGTGCTTTTTGTTGTCGTGGAATGCGCAGGAAAAATGTTCTGGCACCTTTTTTAGTTGATTTATTCTTTGTTGTTGTTGTTTTCATTATTATTTAATAATCTTAATAAGAAAAACCCACAACTTCACTAGACTAACGTAAAAAAAAAATGACGCAGAATTCTATTACATAATTTGATACCTTTAAACACAGATACATCCTTACCTAGTCTAAGCAATCTTATCTGCAGTACTTTTTGTTATGTGTTCTCTTTAACTAAAGAGGTACTGACAGTATTTTTAAAAAAGATGTAGTGTCAAATTTTATTTTAAAAATTGATCAGATATTTTTGACCTAGCCAAATTTTGATTGGACATTTTGTCCTAGACCTTAAAAAAAATTGAATTGTCTCTAAATGCAGTTTGTAAACAATTATTAACAATTTTAAGTTTTGTAAATAATTATTAACAAGTTGAATTTTTTTTTTTTTTTTTTTTTTTTTTTGTTTCATAATGAATTGATTAATTCTTATTACAAAAATAATAAAGATCACTTAATATACTGCACACATATTCTTTCTAGAAAATTTTATTGAAAAATGCATTTAAAGTTTGTTTTTAACTATTTCTTGATATTAAGGGAATTTGTTACAGTTTATTAGGTATTATTCATAGAAAAGATATTATTTTTTTTTTTTATCTTATCAATGAAAAAAATTATTTTCATAATTTTAAATTCCTTCACACACGTAAACAAAAAAAATAAAAATAAGTAAAAACTTAACCTTAAATATTAGCAAAATTTTATTTTTTTAAAAGTTTATTAACCTGGGTATCAAAAGAAGCTATATTACATTTAAATTTCAAAATCTGATCTTTAAAACAAAAATTTTAAAATCAAATAGTGAATAAAGGAAATGTTGGTTAAGTTCAATCTATTATCTCATTTCAACATACTTTAAGTATATGGTCTCATTTGACTATTCATTTTAAATATATGGTCATGTTAGACCATATATATAATTATTTTTAATTGTAAATTACAGTTTGTAATAAAAAAATTCAAATCTCTGATCAAAAAATTTAGTTCTAACTTTGACAAGTTATGCATTATTTTTATTCCTCACGATTATTAAAGAATATTTGTTATCTGATAATTTAATTGTTTCATCAATATCTGCAGTATAATTTTATAGATTCAAGTAATGAAAGATGATCAAGCTGCCTTTAATGAAGAAGTATTTTTAACTAGTACACGTGGTAAAGTTCCGCCATTAGTGAGCACAAAATGCAGGATTCAAGATGATGGTCAGTTTATTTATTTGAAGAATATTCTATATAATATTTTTTAAATGAATTGTGGAATATAGTTTATTAACTTTAGGTAACTGCAGTCCTCGCTATATGCGATCATCTATTTATTCTATGCCATGCAATCAAGATATGGTGAAAACAAGTGGTATACCTATAGCTATTGTAACAACCCCTTTAGCAAAAATACCTGATGATGAGGTAATATAATTGTATATTTTTTATATCTTAATGAGTAGTTTTAATAATCTTAACTTTTGACTCAAATCTTTTTGAATATATAAAATAAAGCTTCTAATGAATATTCAATCAATCAAAGTTCTGTTTTTCAAATTTTTATTAGGACTTTTATAAAATTTTCTTATTTTTTATAGTTGCAATACAAAATGATCAAACAATATAAGTTTGATTGGTTTAAATAATATTGGACCTTGCTTAAATTTAAAAATTAGCAACCACATAACCCATTATATAATTTTGTAACCAATCATTAATATAAATAACATATCCTAAAATATAATAAAATAATATGCAGTAAAGTGAAAAAGTTTCAATTTTTAGAGCTTAACTTTTCAAAGTCTCTTAAATCTCAAAGCTAAGTTAAATGCTAGGTTAATTCAGTTTATAATATAAAACAACCAAAATTATAAATTGTTATGGCTATAGCTATTATAATTTATAATTTTAATGGTTTATATTTATAACTTTATAATTAAAATTGTAATTTATAACTTTAATTATAAAGTTAATTGAATTATTTCAAAAAAAAATTTACATTTTTTATTGCATGCTTAGATAACGCAAGTAATTGGTGTTATCAGCTTTTGCTTTGAGTTACTTTTTTTGAAACTTCTATCCAATTTTTCTTAAAATCTTTTTATCTGAACCTAGTTTTTTGTTTTTCAATAAGAAAATATTTTCCTTTATCTATTTCAATAAGAAAATATTTTCCTTTATCTATTTTCCTTTTATAATTGACCAATTCTTTTAATAATTCGCTGTTCAAAGCAGTTTGTAGGATTTGCTTCCTTTGCTTCTTAAGTACAAGTTAAGTGCCAATTTGTTCATTTTATTCTAGAGACTTCTTGAATTAGTGGATTGTCACCATATGAAGCCAAAATATTCTGGGCATATCATGCTTTTTAATAAATGGCAAATAGTTTTTTTTAAGCATTCTTTTCATAAACAAATCGCTGTTGAAAGTATTACAAATAATGTATAGTGTACTTTTCAAATCAGGGGCAGATTGCTTGACATATAAAGAACTTGGAAGAAATTTTCTTAGTTTGAATATACTTTAAATTTTTTAATTGAATTTTAATAACATATCTAAATTTTGACTGATGAAAATGTTTTTCAAAAAAAAATGACTGATGAAAACTTTTTTCAAAAAAAAAATTTTTTATGTTATGCTTTATATTCTTGAGATCTAAGCACTTTTTCTATCAAAGCTTCACTTAAGTTTTCTCACAAGATCACTATCAAAGCTTCACTTAAGTTTTCTCGCAAGATCACTATCAAAGCTTCACTTAAGTTTTCTCGCAAGATCACTATCAAAGCTTCACTTAAGTTTTCTAGCAAGATCACTATCAAAGCTTCACTTAAGTTTTCTCGCAAGATCACTATCAAAGCTTCACTTAAGTTTTCTCGCAAGATCACTATCAAAGCTTCACTTAAGTTTTCTCGCAAGATCACTCTACAACTGACATGGATTTGCTCTTATGGAGCAAATGATTGATTTTGCTTTATATTTATTTTTAAATCCTTTTTTTTTTCTCCATTTCCAGCTTTTTATTTAATAGATTGAATTTGTTTATATTGCTGCAAAATAAATACAACTGAGGATCAAGAAACATCAGTTAATTTTGAAATATTAACTTGTCACAATAAAGGATGTTAAAGGGATCCCTAAGTGCTATAAAGATATGATCTCATATGAAAGAGCATAAAAAAAAAAATGTTTGATGTACATTATTTTTTCTAAAACGCAATAATGAACACACACTAACAAATTTAATTTTCAAAAAAACGCTTTTCTTTGATTAAAAAAAATGCGTCTTGTCCAAAGTTTATTGACTCTACTGCCTCAAAAAACTAACGTTAGTACGTCAAATTAAACAAAGTAGACAAAATGTCATTATTGCAAACTTATTAGTTGGTAATTAAATTTAAAAGTAAAGTCGTTTTTTTTCAACTAACACATAATTACTTACAAGAATAAGTTTTGTAGCATTATGTGAAAATATATTTGTATATTAAAATTTTTTTTATAATATTAATTTATATATTTGTGTTATAAGGGCAATTCCACGGCTAAAAATGAATAGAAGTCAAATTTTAAACTCTTTTTAGTCAGTTAAAAACAAATGAATATTGACTTAGACATAAGAAAGTTTATTTAAAATATTTCCTTAGTAAAAAAATAAATTTATTTCAGTAATTTTTATGGTTTCAAAAGTGACGGTTACTCTCATTTTTGCTTGATACAAAAAATAATGATTGTTAAATGTTTGAGTTGAATTAACATTTATGTTAAATGGCTATATTTTTTTGGTTCAAATTGATAAGGTTGAATAGACATTTTATTAGAAATTAATCCAAGACAAGGCTCGAATTAATGCAAAAAAATCTAATCGCGAAAAAATTTTTTTTTTTTTTGCTCTCTCCTCCTCCTCCCCCCCCCCTCTCTCTTATAGCTCGCGCGGATGTGCGGTAATGGGGGGAAAAAGTTATCGTCAATAAATCAAATAACATCGTCAAAAACTTAGATACCACGTTTTTTATAATGTCTTGTTTCTTGAATAAAGGACTAATAAAAGTTTAAATATAATTAAGTTTTTCATTTAAATGGTTGATGTTTTTATTCAATTTTTCTATTTCAAGTTTTCCAATAAAAGATAAAACAAAAAAATTTGGTTTAATAAATCGAATTATACTTCATGTTTAAAAACGTTAAAGTAAAAAAATTGCTGGTTTTTATTAGCATATTTATACTGTTTGAAAAAAAAAAACTAATAAAAAAGAATTAACTAATAATATATTAATTAATAATTATATATTAATTCTTTTTTATTAGTTTTTTTTTTTCAAACAGTATAAAAATGCAAATAAAAGTCAGTAATTTTTCTGCTCTAACGTTTTTAAGCCTTATTTTGAACATGAAGTTTTGATAAACAAAGATAAAAACCAACTTTTCAACTTTTCGCTTTAACGACCTTGTAAAAATATTCCACACAGAGATTTAAAGTAATTTAAATCATAGTCATAGTATTTAAATACTATGACTATGTTTAAATTCAAAAATGTTTTACGTTAAAAGAAAATCTCCGCGCGAAAGAGCAAATCATCTATTCATCTATCTATTTAGAATAATAAATTTTGTGTGACGTTCTTTATGATAAAAACATTACTTTTAAGAATCAACCAAAAAAAAAACGAGTCGCAAAAAGATTTTTTTTAAGAGAAAACTAATCACAAAAGTGTGTGTTGCAATCGCGATCGCGATACGCTTAATACGAGCCCTGTAAGACTTTTTTATAAGTTCTAAACTATTTAAAACTATTACTTATAACTTTTTTTTAACGACGTCTTTCAACCGAATGCTATTATACTGTTTTTGCAAAACTAATTTAAAGAACTTGATTAAAACTTAACTATTTAATCACGACTTTTTTTTACTTGAAAATCGAAGTAGATATTCTAAAGTTGTTGTGATGTACTAACGTGATTTTTAACGACTAACAATCGAGTTTCAATGGTGAAAAAATAAAATCAAAATGGAGTTGTTTTTTAGTGATTTCGGCAATTGCTTTTTGTTAGCATGCATTTATTATTACAATTTAGTGAAAAAGAAAAAAAACTTACATATTTTTTTTTATGCTCTTTCATATGAGATCATATGTTAGGAGCACTTAGGGATCCCTTTAAAGAAAAACTTTTGAAAATTTATTTAGATTTAGTGTTTGTTGACTTAGTTTAATCTAATAACCAATAATTAGTGTCATTACAATCAAACAACAATTCATCTTTTGTGTACAAAAAAATTTTTTAAAATTTGTGAAATAGTTTTTGAATAAATAATGATTAAAGGGTACTGTTCAACCCATAAATAAAGTATAGTTTTTTTTGTTAAGGCTTTCGTGCAAAAGTTTGGAAATAATATCATACCCTGCAAGTAAATCAAATTTTTTGTAAATAAAACATTAAGCCAAAGTATTTGTAAAATTTAATAGTTATAATTACTTTGTGATATTTCAAAAGCATGAATTATATTTTGTTTCAGTTTATATTTACTTATCTTTAACTTTTGTTACACGATACTTGTGTTATTAATTGTTTTCAAAATCTTTAATATAATCAAAATATAACAAACTTAAACAAAATATAATTTTCATCCAACTTTTCTGCTAGTTTAAATCTTCATCCTACCTGTCTGCTAAAATCTTCATTCAACCTGAAGTGTTTTTTTTTTTTTTTTTTTTTTTTTTTGTCATCTCTAATTCTGAAGTGTTTTTTTTGTTGTTGTTGTTATCTCTGAAAATAATTTGTTTTGGAAAGTTTTATTTTCTGTAAACATATTTTCTAACGCTTTTTTTATGAAATAAAATTGTCTTGCAAACTTAAGGAATCAACATAAACAAACATTTGGAAAATTTTCAACTGGTTTAAGAAAGTTTGTAAAAAGTTTTTAAAATTGAAAAAAAAAAGTTGTTTTAAAACTTTTGCATGCATTTGTACTTGAGTTGATTGGTTGATGTTGCTACTGTAGATAACATAGATTAACATGAAGAAATTTTCAAATGTAAGACTTAAAACAATAACCTTATTCAAAAAAAAGGTAATTAACAAACAAAAGAAGTTTTTAGAAAATATAAAAATTAGTAAAAAAATTAAATTTTCAGAATCAAATTCGTTATGTGCTGCATGGAGCTGGAGGTCCTGTCAGATGCAACAGATGCAAGGCTTATATGAATCCATTTATGCAGTTTATTGATGGTGGAAGAAGATTTATATGTAACATATGCAATCATTCTTCTGAAGGTAAAAATTTATTCAACATAAATTTTAGTGATAACATTTTTTTTAAATCTTATAATTGTGCAATATTCAACACGTTCACGCCGGCGTGTACCACCGGTGGTACACACTAGACTGTCTCATTGGGCAGCGTGTACCACTGGTGGTACACACTAGACTATCTCATTGGGCGGCGTGTACCAACAGTGGTGCACGCCGCCCAATGAGACAGTCTAGTGTGTACCACCAGTGGTACACGTCGCCCAATGAGACAGTCTAGTGTGTACCACCGGTGGTACACGCCGACGTGAACGTTGTAAATTTGTGTTTCACCTGCACCTTTTTAAATAGATTTGTTTATAATACATTTGTTCTGCTAGATATATTTTGTAATATTACTTCTTTTTAGCTGAGATTCTAAAGCTATATTTTGTAATGTTACTTCTTTTTAGCTGAGATTCTAAAACTATATTTGCTTCTTTTTAGCTGAGATTCTAAACCTATATTTGCTTGTAACTTTTTAAAAATTGTAAGAGTGTAATAATTTTAATTTTAAATTCACCTTTAATGTTATTGTGTTGTTTGATTTACTATTTTATTAATTAGTTTTATTACATGGAAAAATCTCTCTCTTTTTTTGTGACATTTAAACTTTAATTAGCATTTAAAGTTTAAATGTTATTTAAAGATATGAAATTGAAACGTTATTTAAAGATATGAAATTGAAACGTTATTTAAAGATATGAAATTAAACGTTATTTAAAGATATGAAATTAAACGTTATTTAAAGATATGAATTTAAACGTTATTTAAAGATATGAATTTAAACGTTATTTAAAGATATGAAATTAAAATGGTTTTAAAGATATGAATTTAAATTTTATTTAAAGGTATGAGTTTATACCCATAAAAAAAACATTTTTTGGGCATAAATTTAAATTGTCTTTGAACCGTCTAGTTGTGGTGAATTTTTATCATTAGAGTAAACAGATACTGCATAGTATATAAATATAATATATAACACAAATAGAATATATAGTGCAAATAATATCAGGTTCATTGTTAGTATAACATGTTTTGTATTTGAATAAATGTGTTTAGCGTGTCAACATTTACCAGTATTATTTATTCATTAGCATTTTTAAACAAGTAAACAATCATATTTGATCACAGCCCTACAGTTATTTAAAACATGATATAGCTTTCTGTATGATTGGTAAGTCAATTCACTCATCGAACTGAAATATAATCCAACTGTTGTTTTTTTTAACTCATTTCCTTGAAACTTTCTGCAGCTTTTAATGTAAGTTTAAATAATCTTTATCATAAACTAAAATATGATTTCCATTATGGATTGTATAAACAAAGTAAAACAGATTGGTTTCTCTTGTTTTACGAAGACAGTAAATCAGTAATAAACAAGAGGGATTAGCTGGGATTTTGTAAAAAGTATGAAATTTTAACAAGGTAATGTGATATTTTAAAAAAACAGAAATTTCAAACAACTTGATTGTTGGTCTGGGATTTTGCTTGTTAAAGAAGCCTGTTTAGCTTTTGAAAAACATATTGATCAAAGATTTGCAAGAGGTAGTGCTGACTTACACTAAATGTAAGCTAGTACAATCAATTATGTGACCTAAATTGCAAGGAAAAAAAAGTCTATTATGATCTACTATATCTAAGCAATTACATACATATAAAACTTTTACATGAATTCTTTTTTCAAAGAGGGGATCCATAAATCATAAAAGTTTTTAATTAATTTACCTGCGACAAAGCTACAGGTAACCACTATTACCTGAAAACAAAATATATTATTAAAGAGCAAGAAAACTGTTGACAGAAGAAAAACTGTAAATTGTATGAGTTTTGAGAAGTTTGGGAAAAAGCTCTAAAGCATTGATGTGCGAGAAAAAAAAACAAATGAATAAAGGTTTTTAGATCACCAAGGGACAGGTGCAGTAAAAAGATGCAACTTTACTGACTGACAAGTTATGCTAGATTGAGTTTTGGTTGATGGGGCAAAAGATGAGCAGCAAAAATGATTTGTTGAAAAGAAGAAGAATTTTGAGACAATTGGATAGAGGCTCAAACTTGGTAGATAGAGTAGGTCCAACTACACTTACAATATGTTTTTAAACCTTTTATGACTTTATTTGACAAAAGTATTCCATATTGTATATAAGAAATTTGTAGAGGTTGATTATGGAATCGGGAGTAACAAATAGTGAGCAGGATAAAGAAATGCAACTTTGCTAATTTTGCAATGGATTGTATATATGATTTTTACAACTGACCTTGAAATAAAGAAGAGTTTTGAACAAAGACAATCTATGGAATTCTAATTCAAGTTCTACTTTTTCTCTGATTCAGTTGGAAAAAAAAAATTCTTTGCAAGTAGTTTAGCTTTTTAATTGGGGAAAGTATTAAAATCACACCCGTGTATTTGAGATTAATATTCGAGAAAATTGATAAATATATAAAATATATAAATGATGAGGACAATGATGATGATTTTGATGTGTTGATGATGATGGTTTTATATTATTGATCTTGTTTATAGTTCCTCAAGACTATTTTTGCCATCTGGATCATCAAGGTCGTCGTGTAGATATGTTTGAACGACCTGAACTGTGCTTTGGTTCATATGAGTTTATTGCTACTGTTGATTACTGCAAGGTTTAGTTTTTTATCATTTTTTAATTTTTTTGTTTTTTTCAAAGTTAAGCCTGTTTATTGCATAGATTATTTAATTATAAATTATTCAGCATTTTACATATAAGCTTTTTTTATAAATAAAAAAAAAAGTTAAAAAAAAGTTTAAAAAAAAAAAAAAAGCAATGTTAAAAAAGCTCATGTTTATTGATTTTTTTTATATAACTTTTGATTAACATAAGCTTGTGTTAAAATTGTCATTAAAACAAATTAAAAATCTAATTAAAACAATTGTCATGTTTTTATAAAAATGCATCTCCCATTTATAAAATGGAATACAGCTTTTGCATTTATGTTAGTTTTAAACTATTGCTTTTAAAATTTAACACAATAAGATCACAAAAAAGTTAATTTGATTTATATACAATTTATATAAATTATATAAATTTGATTTATGAGTATAAAGTTCTTTTACTCAAAAATACTGACTAAAAGCACTCAGTATAATTCTCTTTTACATTAATATACTGACTAAGAGCACTATGTAAAATCCTCCTTTACATAAAAATAATAATTGAAAACACAAATTTAACACAATAAGATCACAAAAAAGTTAATTTGATTTATATATAATTTATATAAATTATATAAATTTGATTTATGAGTATAAAGTTCTTTTACTCAAAAATACTGGCTAAAAGCACTGAGTATAATTCTCTTTTACATTAATATACTGACTAAGAGCAATATGTAAAAGTTTCATTCTTTTTATTATAAATTGTTCTGATTGATACTTGTTTTCTTAATTTGCTCAAATACATATACAAAATTTTCCTTTATAAATTTTAACACAACTTTTTTAAAAAAAACTGTTGGTTATAAAAGTCTCAATTTTTTGAGAATTTTAATTTCTTAACTAAAATAAGTTAAATAAAATTTTTTTCAAAAGGTGTTACAAAATCTTAAAATCTTCTTAAAAGTGTTGTCCTACTCTACTCACAGGAGTTAGTTAAATTGGTTGACTCTAGGATGTGTAGTTTGTTGAGTGCTCCAATATATCATCAATTTGTTGCAGTTCTGGCTACAATCTTAGAAGTCCAAATCTAAGGTTTATAAGGCCAAAAGTCTGGCCAAAAATCTATAAAATTTTCTTTACTAAATTTCACTTTTTTTGTGACATAAGTTGGTGAATTATCCTTCGTTCTCACATAAGTTAAATTTAAGGTTTTCATCTGTAAATTAAAAAATTAAGATTGGTTTTCATCTGTATTAAAACTTGTACTTAATCTCCTGCTTTTTCACAAGGTTTAAAGATGTGGGAAAACATTTTTTTCCTTTAAACGTTAGAATTCTTAAGCTATATGCTTGGTTCTAATGGTATTTTTTAGTTGAATGACGTTCTTAACTTTATTTCCTCCCTGTTTTTCTGACTCAAATTTAAATTGAATTAAATCATTAACATCATTAACATCGAAGAAAGCACTCAATTAGATCTTATAGTCTCCACAATATTTTTAATTCTAGCTAGTAAAACATTATATTTCATTAAAACTTGTTTAGTATTTTATGTTATGTTAAATAGAAATTAGTATACTTTGTTTGATTTAGAGTGGTAAACTACCTAGCCCACCAGCCTTTATTTTCATGATAGATGTTTCATATCAAAGCATTCAGCAAGGAATGGTAAAGATTTTATCAGAAGAGCTTCGCAGTCGTTTAGAAAATCTTCCAAAAGATGTTGGAATGGAAGAAAGTGTTATAAAAGTGGGATTTATGACATACAGTACTCAGTTGCATTTTTATAATGTTAAAGGTAACCTTCCTCAACCTCAAATGATGGTAGTAACTGATGTTGAAGATGCATTTGTTCCTCTTCAAGATGGATTCCTTGTTAACTACAATGAAGCAAAAGATGTAATAAATAGGTATTTTCAACCAGTTCATTTATTAATTTGTATTTTATTGTTATTGATAGCTTTTTAAGTTTTTTACAATACCGTTTTCTTTTTAAGTTGTTTTATATTTTTTATTTTTATTATAGCTTTTTAGATATGCTTCCGGAAATGTTTCGAGAAGCAAGAGAGACAGAAGTCATTTTAGGTCCTGTTATAAAATGTGGTGTTGAAGCCTTAAAAGTAATTTTAATTTTTTTTTTTAATTTAATGGTAGATAGATTTTTAAGAAAGTGTAAAATCTGCAGTATCCCATTAGTTAATATTTAATTGTTCATATTGCAATATTTTGGATTCTTTGGTTTTTGAATAGTGGTTTCTTTAGTTCTTTGTGTGCTTATTAGTATAGTTTTTTAATGACTGATTTTGTGCAATATTTTAGATTTTTTCTATTGTCTATATCGAGTCTTGACCCAGAATTAACCATTTAAGCAAGTTTGACTTGAATTTTCAGAAAAACCCTCTAGATGCATAATTTAAATCTGTAGTCCTAAATAAACTTAAATCCTTTAGATATAAGTTAAATTATGACGACAATCAATTAAAGCTTTTCATCTTCTAACCAAGTCTGTTGTTTTCTATCATCAATAAGGTTTTGCATATTGATTGTGTTGTACGGTGTAATTAACTGAGGCTGAGCTAGGTTTAGCCTATTAGACTGGGATGTGACCAGGGTTCTGGTAAAGCTTGTAGTTTTTTAGAACTCCCGCTAAATAATATTTTTATCTGGGGTTGTGAGGCGTGACTAAATATTTGTTTTTATATTTTTAGTTATAGCAAATCTAGTATATAAAAGCTCGCAAATTCACAAATCTCCCCACCATCTAAATAACCCAATGTGACATCAAAGCAGTTGATGTCACAGCAACCCTTTTGCAACTCTATAACTCAAAACATGAATCTTGACAAACAAAGTTGCTGCACAGAAAAATGAGTTAAGCGCTATGCTACCAGGTATGTAGTTGGGATTGAACTCAGAACTTCTTGCATGCAAGCACTTACCACGTTTCACTTTTTTTTTTTTAAACTGTTAAACTATGCAATGTAAAAGATGAATACAGTTAGTGTACTTTCATTTTACTCTTAGTTATTTATAAACTATTAACATAAGTTTCTCCAAGTTATCTTCAATGTATAAAGTTCACTTTCCCTAAAAGATTTTGATTGTAAATGTATATGTAAATTGTAATTTTTTTGATTACAATAGGACTCTTCTTTTTTTGTTCTTTTTTTTTTTTTTTTTGTTCTATTTGCTAATGTTAAAAACTATGATTTATCAGCATTAGATTAGCCTTTACTCCAAACTTGACCTCAGCTTTTTACCTACGTTTTTTTGTGAAGTGGTAAAGGTGTATATAAAATTTATTAAAAATTATTTTTTATATAAAAATTTTTACAAATTTTATTTGTTGTTCTTTAATTATTATAAATAAACTAACATGTTGGTGTTTTCAGATTATATAAGTTTTATGGATTTTAATGATTATTAAATTTTTAAGTTAATTCAATTTGATAATATATATATATATATATATTTTTCTCTAATCTGATGTTTAATTCAGAGTGCTGGTATATCAGGGAAATTGTACATTTTTCATTCATCTTTACCAATTGCTGAAGCTCCTGGAAAACTTAAAAACCGAGAAGACAGAAAATTATTAGCTACTGATAAAGAAAAGGTAGTTAAATATCTATATAAATATTTAAATATATGTATATAAAAAGCTTTTTATTGTTTTCTATTTATAAATGATAGTTTGTATGCAATAAATTTAAAATAATAATTTTTTTATAAGATTAAAATCAGTTGTTTATACCATTTTGCTTTATTTTGATATTTTTTTGAATAATTTTTTTAATACTATTATAAGTTAGTCTTGAGGAATCTCTATTGATTTATAGAACATGTTTATAATTGCCAGCATTTATATGTATAGTTACTAGTATTTATATTTATAGTTACCAGTATTTATATTTATAGTTACCATTATTTATATTTATAGTTACCGGCATTTATATTTATAGTTACCAGTATTTATATTTATAGTTGCAAGTATTTATATTTATTGTTACCATTATTTATATTTATAGTTACCAGTATTTATATTTATAGTTATTAATTTACCATATGCTACTTATTATATTTTTTGACATTAATAAACAGTGAGGCAATGCAAGTTATAATGGCATACATAATTTTTATGTAAAATCAGAATACTGATAAAGGGCAAAAATATAAACAATACTATGTTGGTATAAGAACAGTTATTGATGTGAAGTAAATGTAAAGTGTAATTGCATACTACTTATTATTCAAATATTAAAGATTTAGGGGATAAGCAAATAAAGAAAAAAAAAAAAAGGAAAATATTTTAAAAATAATTAAAAGCCTGTTAAAAAAAATTTATAGAAATAAATTTTTTTTTATGACTATTTTTATATTCTTAGTCACAAATAACCTAACAACAAATAATTAAAAAAAAAAAGACTAAAATACGCAATTATTGAGTAATAGTTTAACATGATTTAAGTAATAAAGATTGTTTTTTATATTCTTAGTCACAAATAACCAAACAACAAATAATTTAAAAAAAAAAAGACTAAAATACACAATTATTGAGTAATAGTTTAACATGATTTAAGTGATAAAGGTTGTTTTTTGTTTAGACAATTCTAATGCCTCAAGGAAATTTTTATATGAATCTAGTCAAAGATTGTATTGATGCAGGTGTTAGTATTGACCTTTTTCTTTTTCCTAACTCTTATGTTGATGTTGCTACTATTGGTTTAATGGTTACACAAACTGGTGGACAAGTATACAGATACTCATTTTTCAAGGTATATATTAATTTTATTGATTTTTATTTTACAAGCGTAATCCCCATTATTGTTAAATAACTTTAAAAAAAAAAATTTTAAGGAAGTTACACATGGTAAACAGTTTTCTTCTGATCTCAAAAAGAACTTTGAGAGAACTGTTGGGTTTGATGCTGTAATGAGGCTTCGTTGCAGCACAGGATTGCGACCAGTTGAGTTTTTTGGCAGCTTTGTTATGAATAATACAACTGATGTTGAACTGGCCTCTATTGACTCTGAGAAGGTATTTACTTTATTTTATAGGTTTTTAAAAATTTCTCTAAAAAGCCTATTGTATTTATTACATACACAGCACTTGGAATTAGGGTTGGCATTTCAAGGACTGTATCAAACATTACCCAATTAAAAAGTATTTAGATCTTATATTAACCAATGGTTAAAAAAATGTATACATTGTAGTTGCTAAAGTCCCTTTCACTAGTACACGTGATCATTTTACTATTCTTTTTAGTTGCAATTAGGAAACCTTAATTAATAATAAAAAAACCATCATTTCCGATTTCATTTAATTTCAAAAAGGCCAACTATAATTCTATTAACAAAGATTCAATAAGTATAAGTTGATACAAGTTAGCCAAGCAAGATTGAAATCCAAGTTGAAATCTACTTTTATCTACATTTATTGATATATCTGAGAGTTAGGGTTAGAGCAAGTACAATTTTGATATGAAGAGCATCTTTAAAACCAAAAAAACTTTTTTTTTTTTTTTTTTTTTTTTTTTTTTTTTTTTTTCATATTTGTTATTCTTTTTTTTTTAATTTGTTTTCTTCTTTTTCTTGAACTGTTTGGATATGAGTTAACATTTAAAATGTGCAAAATTTATTAGGATAACATCAAAGTTTGCTAAAGTAAACCTAACAGCAGGAGTTATATAGAATAATCATTTTATCGCTAAGGTATTTTGAAGAGTTAATCACAAATCAGAATTATTTGTTCTTAACACCATGACTTTAATCATTGTTTATTAATGATTAGTATTTACCTTATACTCTACAAATCATCCTACAATTGTGTATGAGTTTCACTACTATAAACTAAGAGAGTTCATGTTCCAATATGTAGAATTATTTTTAAATATATTTTTCAGAACAAACAAAAATGTAACGTGTTATATAGATTGAAGTTCTTAGAAATGAAAACGGTTACAAATTAAAATAAATATTTTGATGTACCTATTACAGCTAAAGAAAGTAAAGTTGCTAGAACCAACGCAAACTAATAATGAATCTCTATGGCAACTACATTTTTTATGTTGTAATAATATTTAAGAGTTATGAGGAGTGTTTTATTTACATAATCTTCACATGTGCAATCTTCACATGTGTAATTTGTTATGATGTGATTTGTTTTTAATTAACTTGAAATATGTCTTATGATAAGAATTAAAAATGAGTAAAAATTAAATAGAACACATACACATCTCTAATCTAATAGAAGAAGATATAATTACACATCTCTGATTTAATATAATTTAATAGAAGATGGTATTTATTAGAATTTATTCTCTTTATTAATTTTTTTTTAATTTAAAAACCAAAAAGCTTTTATGAAAGTGTATAAAAATATATGTATAGGTGTAATGCATGTTTGTATTTTGTAGTAAAGTTTAGTATTGCTAGTGTAAAAAATTCACCAACATCAAGGTAGTCTAATACAAATTACTTTTTAGGCTATTGCCATTGAAATAAAACATGATGATAAAATTCCTGAAGATGGCGTTGCATACATTCAAAACGCATTGCTTTATACATCAGTTTCTGGTCAAAGACGTTTGCGCATACATAATATGGCATTTTCTACATGCTCACAGCTACCAGATCTTTACAGATGTTGTGAATTGGATACTATTGTGAACTATCTTTCAAAGTTTGCTTTGAGGCAGGTGCTAACATCTACTCCTCAAGCTATTAAAGAAAGTTTAGTGCAAAAATGCGTGCAAATATTAGCATGTTATCGTCAACATTGTGCCACACCATCAACATCTGGACAGGTAATTGTATTAAACTGATATTAAAAAGACACCAAAAGTTAGTTATTTTTTCAAACAAAATATTTTTTTAGCTGATTTTGCCAGAATGCATGAAGCTACTGCCACTATATGTCAATTGTCTTATAAAGAGCGATGTGCTGGCAGGAGGTTCTGAAATGAGTTCTGATGATAGAGCTTTCTTAATGCAAGCATGTCTTTCAATGGGACCTGCTAGTTCAGCTTCATATTTTTACCCAAGAGTTTTTGCTCTGGTAATTATTTTTTGTTATTTTATTAATTTGAATTTTATGCTTTAAAGATATATTGCATATTGTAATGTTTTATAAATTTGAAACCAGATTGGTGTCTGGTATACTGCATGGTATTTTGTGCATGCTGTTTATCTAGGCAAGGGGAAATATAAGCGATCACAAATTGCAATGGGCCAAAGGGCATTTAACGATCTCAAAAGTATTATTTGAAGCATTTGTGATCACTTATTTTTATTTTATACCTGGATAGAAGTTTTTATGATAAGAGGTTTTATCATGTTTTACAACAATGTTGGGACATGTTTATTGACCATTGTTTATGTTCAAACCACGAGTATTACCAAGAAATGCTTGTTTTTAAAGTTTGTTTATTTGTATTCACTTTTGAAGTTGATTAAAGCAGTAATGATCTTTTATTTACACAATTTTTTATTTATTCAATTATGGCATAAAACAATAAGTGTCTTTATTCTGTATTTGTATTACCTGAATTAACATCTGTTTTATACACATAATATATAAAACATAATAGTTGTGAGAGTCTTATCAAGGAGTTTTGGTATTTTTGTTGAAGTAAATTTGTTTTTTGTTGAAGTAAATTTGTTTTTTGTTGAAGTAAATTTGTTTTGCGTAAATTTTAAAAACATGATTTTAAAGAGTAAACATCATCTTTATATTCATAAGGTATTGTCAGCGCTACATAAACTTTAAAGAGTAAACATCATTGGGTTAATCTTTATATGTTGTTCATAAGGTATTGTCAGCACTACATAAACTTTAAAGAGTAAACATCATTGGGTTAATTTTTATATGTTGTTCATAAGGTATTGTCAGCGCTACATAAACTTTTAAATTTAATTTCAACTAATAACTTAGTTTATTAATGTCATTCCTTTTAAAAAGAGACAAGAAAAAACAAGAATTTTTAATTGGTGCCAAAAAGTTTAATTAAAAAAATAGTTATTGAAAAACTTTAGCATTTCAATATAATGAGTTTGCGCAGAAGGTATTTGAATCAGTTATGGTTAAAGTTATTTTCAAAATATTTCTTTATCAGTCACAATAAGGCAAATTGATTTTTGGGAGGAAAATGAAAAAATTCCTGCCCCTAATATATATATTTCAACTTTTTGCACAAATACCAAATTTTAAAACATTTAGCAGAAATCATAGTTAAATGTTAATGCATAATGTTTAGTTTAGTTTTTTTTCTGAGTAGCGCTTCTAGGGCACTAGACAAAGTATTTGTTCTTTGCACAATTTGTAAATAGCAAAACAAACCTAAAGAGGCTCTATAATGAATATGAGCTTTTATTGATGATTAAAAAAGAAAAATTTCCGGATTCCTACTTGGCATGCAAAACATGCAAAGCATGTAACTGTCTATATGGGCATGGAAAACATGTAAAATCATGCATTTTTGTTAAATAACCATTTTTTAAAAATAGTAAGAATCAATTTTTTTCAAAATTCAAAGTTTTTTAAGTCATTTAGTTTATTCTTACTTTTTGTATAAGGTTTTTAATCATATTTAATTGATTTATTTAATTGCTGCGGTGAGCAAATGCTCACTGAGTGGTAATCCACTTTAGCAGCAAGTTTAAAAACTACAATTTGAAATTTTAATTTACATAATAAAGTTCATCAAGACTTTTTTTATTATTTATGTTTTATTTATTATTTTGTTTGAAAAAATATTAATTAGATTATTTTGAAATTTTTATTTTTAAAGTTTAATATTAGTTAAAGTATGGTAAGATGGGTAAGACCATAAATTGGGTTTGGGTCAGTTTGACCATTTATTAAACATCTTGAGAAAACAGATTAAAATGGGTTTCATCTGTGAACTACAATTTAAGTTTAGCTTGTTACAATTATATTGTAATAAACTAAACATACAGTGATTGAATTTTAAAGAATTTTTTTTTAGCTTTATTTTTTCAGCACAAGATTTTGATTTTTAGTCACATTTCAAACTAAATTTTCAATAATTCACTTTATCTTGCAGTGTGCAAATATTCTCTGAAAAAATTTAAAAAATGATAATGGAGAGTTCAAGTCACAGGCTGAAATTTTAATGATTGATTTCTGTAAAACCATAAGAGTTTAGTTGAAATAAAAACAAAAGTGAAATTGTTGTTATGTGATGTTGCTATGCCTATTTCAGTTGTAGGAAAAACTTAAAACTGACTGCAAAAAGTTTTATATTTCCTCTGCATTTTTTCTTTTTTTCTTTTATGTTTCCTCTGCATCTATTTACGAGAAAACATACCTTTTCATGTCTCACTTATAAAGCATGCTCAGTTTCTTTATCCAAAAAAGCATATTGCTCCTAGTGCAACAAGCACACTATCTAATTTAACATTAAAAGTAGCTTCTGTATTAAAAAATGGACTCTGCTTGGTTTCCCACCTAAATGAGCTTCTTCAACCAAAGTGTCTCTGTGTAATAAAGTTAGAGGTTAATGGTTATCTTAACAAATTGAAGTTATTCAAGAACACTTTTATACTAATTCACAACTATCTACTGCTTCTGCCACTCAACAACAAACTTCACTGATCTTATGCTTTTAATATTTTTTACAAACCATCAAAGTATAAGCAAATAGATAATTATTGTAGTTAGGTGGACACTATGCTATGAAACTAGAAATACTTGTTAAGTGTTTTAACTCTTAGTCATGGCAACAATTCACCGGAAAGAGGATTTTCTATAAAATGATATAATGATAAATTATAAATGAGAAATGATATTAACAAAACATGTATAAAAGTTTTTATATAAAAATTTTAATTTAATAGAATGGTTTGAATACACCATTTTTTGAGTTTGAGTTTGAGTACACACCAGTTACATCCTCTCTGCTTTTGCTTGCTCTTACTGTTTCTTTTTTCTTTTACTTCTCCCAGCATAGATACAACTTGATTTGATGTCACAGCAGATGCTGAGTGAAGCTCTTGCACAACAATCTGAACTTAAGCTAAGAAATGTATAGAATATTACAATAATTACTATTGGGGTATATATTAGTCTATTAAAGAAAGATATTTTCATAACCATGAATTAGTGAATTAGTTGTCAACAAACCATGAAATGATACACCAATCAAGAATGTGGATTTAATGTTACTACTTATTTGACAAATATTTAGTCTGTTGTTTTAATATTGTGCAGATATCCAAAAAGACCAAAATGGCGTTTCATTTGCTCAAAGCGTGTAATTAACAAAATAACTGCTTGATCTAACAAAATATTTAAAAATTCAACTCAATATTTTTTTTTTTTTTTTGGATCTGTCAATGATTTATTTTTGAATTCATAATTTTTTGCAAGCTTTCTTTTTTCTTGAGCTTATGACTGCTAGAAATTTGGTTTCATCCACTTCCATTTATAATTTGGTTTCATTCACTTTCACTTCCATTTATAACTCTTGAGTTTATTCTCTGGCTGAAATTTGAACAAAAATTTTATTTGTATTTTTTCATAAACTTGGTTGCACATTTTATACATTCCAGTGCAATTTCAAATTGCATATTTTTTGATTGCATCAATTTGCTGACAATATTGATTCAAAACAATAAACCATACAAAATGGTTAAAGTAACCTAAAACAGAGAGTTATTTATTTGTTTTATTTTATTTGTTGGTCCAGTTGTTTTGGTCTTTGCTTTTGGATCATTGGCATTTTTAGTCATTTCCACCAATGCGTTTTACACTGCTGCTGTTTGATAATGAACAGCTTTAAAAATATCGATTTTGCATTCCTAGCATGTATCAGAAATAGGTTTTGCTGTCAGATTTTTTATATGGCCTTTAACACAAAGATGAGAGCTCATCTCTGTGTTAAAGCCCCAAACAAAAGATAAATTTGATTCAAAATTTCAAAATGTTTCATTCCAAAAACTAAAGATTTTGTCATGTCTCCAAGACAACAACTGAAGATTTTGCCTTGTCTCCAAGATAACGACTGAAGATTTTGCCATGTCTCCAAGAATCAAATTGAGACTGTGACATCCACGTGACACATAAAATGATTTTGGATTGAGTTCAAGTATACATTTTTGTACATCGCTACTGTAACCTTTTACATTTTCTTATCAAATCCTTGGCCTCTGCACTTCTGCATATTTAAATTCAGATCTTCAAACTTTTGTAAGCATGCTTTCATAAAACCTGAACCAGTGTTGTCATTGACAGGTAGGAATCCCACAAAATATACATTTATTACAACTGGTTTACTCCTAATGTTGCATATTCAAAAAAGTATAGTCATCTCCAAAATGATGGAATAATATTTGCAATTTTGAACATTATTTTTCCATTTTTTTAAAGTACTTTTACTGATCAGATTATTTATTTCATTTGGAATTTTTTTTTTTTTTTTTTTTGGAATTGATTCATGATCAGTTAGAACACTATACATCTTTCCAATCACTTTTTCCTTTAATTGTGAGCTTGATTTTCTGATCTGAGAAGAATTGACAGCATAAACGAAAAATTGACAGCAAAAAACATTTTTTATGGTTCAAATTACTAGCTAACAACATTTTGAGCAATCACTTTTTTGTAATTTCTTTTTTAAAAAAACACAATATTTAATAAAGCATCTGGTTGTGTTGCTTCTCTCACCGACTAAAAAAGAATGTTCACTTTTGCATTTTGATGCACTGACTAAAAAAGAACATTTTAATATTTTCCCCAAAAGAAAGCAACAAGGGTTAATTCCAAATTTATTAAATTAATTCAATTTTTTATTTTAGCACTTTGTTATATTTGTAGTAAAAACCAAGTAATTTTCTTCCTTTTTTATATGACCTTTTAATTAATTTAATAACAAATTTTTATTGAATGAATTGTGCAACTGAGAGGTCCCCCACCAATCAGAGGCCCTTGGTGATTGTTTACTTTACTTATCCCTAAGGCCGGCATAGGTAATTACATATATATATAACAACATAAGTTTAAAGAGAATGATAAAAACTTTTTGAGCATCTTATACCATGAAGAGATATTAGAAACATATTTATCATTCAAGAGACAAAATTAACAAAGGGTCCTCACAAAGAAGGTTCTGATTTGACATCTAATTTTATCTAGGATATTAAATTTTTTTTTTGTACCTCCTTTAACATGTTTGCAATTAATATCTTTATCCTTTTTAACTTTTTTAACCTCTTCCTTTCCCATAACTCCAAAACAGTATCTTTGACAAATAAGGCAACACAGCCTCTTACAACACAGAAATAAGTTAAATGTAGTTCTTTTAACACTTGTACTACTTCACCACTGTCATTAAAGAGAACACTTCACCACACTCAGCACAGGAGTGTACTACTTTATCACTGTCGCTTGATGAGCTAATAACTCACATTCGCTACCACATTACCTTTTTTCATTTTTGTAATAGATGAAGCTTTAACTTCAGACATTTTTGCGTTTTAGTTTTTTTTTTAGTTTTAAAATTGTTTATATAGTTTATACATACTGCTACATACTTTATGATTTTTTTTATTATGAGGTAAAAAACTATTAATGCATAATAAATTAATTTAAAATTAGTACAATAAGAAAAATGAGTCGAGTTAAAAAAATTTCTTTAGCATTCACTTGATCTTGACCATGATGATGATATTATACCAGAGCAAATTAGATGTTTAGGAGAGAAATTCCAAGAAAATGGTGTTTATCTTTTAGGTGCTTATTTATTTATTTTTCTCTTTCATTTATATTATGTTTTAACTTTTTTTGAAACTTTATAATGATTTTTCTAGAAAATACAATTTCAATGTTTATATGGATTGGATTGCAAGTCAATCCCCAGGTGCTTCAAGATATATTTAATGTGAAATCTATTGGTCAACTGGATGTTGATATGGTAAATTAGTTATAAAAATTGTGTCTATTTATATATTTATAAAAATAGACTTAATTCAATTTAGTTTGATTGAACTGTAAAACATAATTTTTACAAACATGAATGGTTATATTTTTTTTCAATATTTTGTTATATTATATATAAAATTATATATATTTTTGGGGATAGTGTAAACCGCGTAACTACAGGGTGGCCACTGTTCATGGAAATTATGGAAATGTCATGGAATTTTATTTGGTCATGGAAAAAGTCATCGAATTCCTAAATTTTGATTGAAAGTCATATAGATTTCATGGAACTTTTTAAAATGGTCTTTTTTTTTTTTTTCTACTTGTGATATTTTTAGGATGCAAAGAAAAGTACTATTATGTCTAGTCTAAGTCCTTTTTGAAAAAGTTTTTTTCAGACTTTCTACTTAATAGTTTTTGGTTTGCATGTTTTATAATGACCAAATTGCAAATGCCAGGGATGCATCATTGCTATCTTTATCATTGCCTGTATCTGATAAAGATAGCAAGGATGCATCCCTGACAAGTGATGCTAGTCAGTTTTTATCAGGCTCACTGAAACATCATTGGTGAATATATTGTGGTAAATATACTGAGGATAGAGTTTCACCTAAATTAGTCCACTACTTAATTTTAATTGGATCTTTCAACACCATATTATCTTTCTATTTTCCCCTTTCTCTTTTTATATGTGTGTATATATGTATGCATGTGTGTATGTACATACATAGGCATGTATATATATATGTTTATATGTTTATATGTATGTATATATATGTGTGTGTTTGTATGTGTATAGGTATTTATATGTGTATATATATATATATATGTGTGTGTGTGTGTGTGTGTGTGTGTGTGTGTGTGTGTGTGTGTGTGTGTGTGTGTGTGTGTGTATGTGTATATATATTAAGGTAGGTCGATTTTTCACTTTTTTTTAATTTCATAACGGCTAAGGTACTGAAAGGTGTATTTACATATGTAAAACAAAAAAATAAAAAGTTGAAGGCGTTTAGTCAAACAGCGGCTTGCAGATCAGCGATCTAAATTTGTAAGTACTCTCATCAACATATGCTAAAAACTATTGTATTAACATTTTGGTCATACTTTTCAATACGTTTAGACAAAATTTTAATCAAAAAAGTTTGACACAATTAGGAATAACTCAAATATTTGTATTTAAAATTATTGATACTGCTTATCGTTTCGTTTTATCAAGCAAAAATGTCACAAGTTCAATTTACATTCAAGTATAAATTTTTTACTTATTGTGTTACATCAATTATCTACTTAAAATTCAATAAATGATCATTATTAGTTTAATAAGTCATTTAAAAAGCAATATTAAACTAAAAAAAAAAATTATTTAATGAATGTAACAAGCAAGTTAAGCAAATAAATCATCGTACGACTGAGAATAATGTCCTTTTGACAAAAACCTTTGATGCATTTTTCTGCTAAGTAGTTTTGTTAGAATAGATTTATGCCTAGGTTCAAATCCATATAAGGTGTTAGAAGCTTCTAAAACTAATTTGACACACCTCTCAGCGCTCTGGGAATGAGAGGGGAGGTCTTGAAAATTAGATTTTATTTTATTTTTTAAGAATGTGTAAATATCTTTATCAGAAAATTCTTTTGTAGTTAATGTCTCCATTTCAATATAAGCAAGATCAGCAATATCAATAAGAGATATTCAACTTGTAGCATTCCAATTTAGTAGAGGGATTTTCTTTTCTATTCCATAACTGCTTTTGTTTCTAAAAATAAAAATATCGTTACTTTCAAAAAACTTTCAAAAAACAAAAATAATTAATAACCTTAATTAAAAAACATTTTTAAAAAAAGCTTTATTTACAGCTGCCTGATAAATTATAAATAGAAAAACTATTTTTTAAAAGTTAACTAATTTCTTCAGAGCATCTGTTCCCAATTGGTCCACTTAAATTTTGTAGACCAGTTATTTTTTCATCTAAATTTTTAAAAAAGCCTTTTAGTGGGAGTTCATTCTAATGAAGGCTACAACCTATTGTGTGAAGTTTCCTTGCTATCAACTCTTCTAGATTAACCACCAAGTCACTCCTCCAACCTGTGTTTGATGCAGTATTTTCTAAAAGAATAGCAAGGATGCTCTCCAGGCTGTCATATTCTTGTCATATTCTTCAAGTACACTTAATGTCTCAAGAGCAAGAATATCCCCAGTAGCACCAACAATTTGTTGTTGGTGCTACTGGGGATGTTTTTGCTCTTGAATTGCAATTGTTTTGTGTGTCAAGTAGATCCCGTGAGATTTGTCATCCTCATGTGTAAAAGTAAGGTGATGTTCTGCAGCAACAAATTTTGTAATGAAATTTTGTCCTTCAGAATTATTTGCTTTTAAGTGCCTTTTGGTTTTCTTTTGTTCATATCTATCTTTCCACCTAAACCAATGCAAAATAGTTGTCTTCTCTTCTGAATCTGCCTTTGGTGAAATTACTTTTATTTTTGACTTAGCTCTGTCTAATTTACACTTATCCATTAGAGTATTATTGATGTCAACAATAAGATGCCTGACAACAATTCCGGTAACAATAGATGCTTGGTAACATGGAGTTAAGCGTTTCCAAGGGCTGCCCTGAGATTTGAAGAACATCCGCCTCTGACCAGCTCCATAGCATATCTTGGAAACTTTTGAATACTATAATCTGCCTGAGTTCTTTTACTTTGTTTCCATTCATCCTGTTCATTAAGTAAAAAGTTAAAAATACTTATGATAATTATTTTTAAACTTGATCAGTTAGAGTGTCGGCCTGATAAACCTTAAGTTCCTGGTTCAATTCCTGCTTCAAGCATATGATGTTAAACTTCTTTTTAGACCTTGCGCATTGGTCATGATTTTCCATTATGAGTCTGAGTTTATAATTTCTATTACATGCGCAATGTCTAATTTGTTATTATGATTTTTTTAATATACACTTTACTTTTGTATCTTTGTTTTGTTTTGAACATTTGTTCAAAATATCTTTTTGATTTGATATTTTTATTATCCTTTCTCTTTTCTTTATTTTTTCTTTATTTCACTTGGGCTTGATAACTCGGTCTAGTCATTTGATGCATATTTTTTCATTATTTTAAGACTTTTATTTTAACAGAATTTGGGCTCATATTGGCATATAGAGGTTTATTCATGTCAACAATAAGTATTAAGTCTTAAAGTTATTTATTTATATGCTCAATATTAATTGGATACTTTTTTCAGATATGCAGTATTATGCTATGCTAGTTAACGCGGATTTGCACTATCCCCGACAATATATATGTATATATATGCATATATATATATATATATATATATATATATATATATATATATATATATATATATATATATATATATATATATATACACACTTAAATATAGAAAAAACAACTTTTAATGGAACTTAAAGTTTCATGCCTATCGGCAATCATCAGCCATGAAGTACCAAATCAAAAATATAAAAAACCGTTTAAAAATTACAAACTACAGTAGAATGAGTTCTGACGTCTTAGTACAAGAAGATGTAATGGAAAACTAATCTCCGCTATCAAATAATGAAAGAAGAAACTTATTTTTATATCTACATTTCGAAACTACTATTTAACAGAAACACAATTAAAATAAGCTACTCCTGCATGCCAAACATTAAATCTATCATCAACTCACACAACAAAAATATTTTATATGGTGATGTAAAGTTATCAGAAAAAGCCTGCAATTGCATTAAAAAATCTCTTTGTCCACTGAACAACAATTGCTTGTCTAACAAAATCGTTTACCAAGCCACCGTAAGCTCAAATAAACCTCAATTCAAATATAAGGTATACATTGGGAAAGCAAAACCTCTTTTAAGCTACGTTATGCAAACCATCTAAAATCCTTCAAAATAAAAAAGTACAAGAACGACACTGAGTTATCTAAGGAAGTATGGGATTTAAAAGATAACAAATTTACATCTTCAATCAAATAAAATATAATTAAACGCTGTAAATCATACAATCCTGCGTCAAAAATTTGTAAGCTTTGTTTAAATGAGAAATTTGAAATATTATTTTACAAAGGAGATAATCTGCTAAATAAAAGAGGCGAAGTAGTTTCAAAATGTAGACATAAAAATAAGTTTCTTTCATTATTTGATAGCAGAAATAAGTTTTCCATTACGTCTTCTTGTACTAAGACGTCAGAACTCATTCTACTGTAGTTGGTAATTTTTAAACGGTTTTTTATATTTTTGATTTTGTACTTCATGTCGATAGGCATGAAAGTTCCATTAAAAGTTGTTTTTTCTATATTTAAGTATAAAACGCTCTGTTTTTGAAAAATTAAATATTTCTTAAATATTGAGCACTCTACAACGATCAAGAGTTTAGTATTTTTAATACTAAATCATACAACAACAATATATATATATATACAATTTAAAATGTATTCTACAAAAAGAGTGCTCAATGCTCTTAAAAGAACAGAGCAATTACAAATTAGTAGAAAATCACTTAGCAAAATTTTTTCTCATTTAACACTGTTTCATCAATAGAGACTTTTATAGACTATAAAAACTATAAAAAGACTATAAAAACTAAAGTTTCATCAGAAATTTCTGATGAGTCTTTATTGATGAAACACAGTGTTAAATGAGAAAAAATTTTGCTAAGTGATTTTCTACTAATTTATATATATATATATATATACATATATATATATATATATATATATATATATATATATATATATATATATATATATATATATATATATATATATATATATATATATATATATATATATATATATATATATATATATATATATATATACACACACACATACACAAATTCTAAAAGAAGTTGTATTATTATTGTTATTATTATTTTTTTTAGACTCAATTACCTGAGTTGGATACACCACTTTCAAAAAGAGTTCGTCAAATTGTTGAGGCAATACAATCTGAACGACAGAGGTTTTTAAAAGTAAGTTTTTATTGTAATTTTTGATGAAACACCGTGTAAAAAAAAACAACTAATAAATGGTTTTCTACTTGGTCTGTTCTTTTAAGAACATTGAGCATATTAATTTGTAGATTTATACATATACACTACCATTTATAATTATTCGAATGATCATACTTTTCAATATAAGATATCAAAGTTTTACCCACTATTAGGATAAAAACTGAAAACAAAATCTACCTGAATTATGTTATTTACTATTTATAAATATTATTTATTAAGTCTACATAAAAATTAATAAATCATCCCATTAAATTAGTTTATAAACTACTTGCCTATTTAATCATTCTTAACGATAATAACCGCTTTACATATTCTTAGCTTCTTAACGACTTATCCAACTTGTCAAAGTCAACTTTATGCAACTTGGTAAAAAGTTTTTTCCACCTCTTTTGCATCATTAGGCATTAGTTCATTAGGCATTAGTTTTTCCGCATTACTTTTAATTCATCATATTTATGTATGATAAGAGAGAGAGACCTAGTGATTTGTGATGCCAAGTCATTCTATTTAATATTTGATTATTCTCTAAGTCAGTCAAATAACTTATATAATGTTTTGGAGTATATGTTTTAAGTATATGGTTTTTTTTTCAGTCCCACAACTTAACACTACATTCACTATGTGTTACAGTCGAATACACAAACTGTTTTATTTCATGTTAAAAGACTTTTCTTCGGACAAACAACCTTCTTGATGGTCCAATTCTAATGTAGTTTTGTCCACTTGAGCATTTTTATGATTTTCATAAAAACATTTTAATCAAAATATTTTTATATTAATTAAATTATCTTATAATGCAAAAATAAACATTAAAGAAATTAATTAGCATTTTTTTAAAAAGTTTGGCATTCGAATAATTATGGACGGTAATATATATATATATATATATATATATATATATATATATATATATATATATATATATATATATATATATATATATATATATATATATATATATACATATCTGTGTGTGTATAAATGTTTATGTATGTATATTTGTATGTATTTGGACCCCATGATTCTGAGAACTGCGCTACGCTGTTCTAATTTAAGTTGCCTAAATTAAACAATTACATTGTTTTTTAGCTAACTGTCGTTCGTCAACGGGACAAACTAGAGCCTTGGTTTAAACATTATATTGTGGAAGATACCGGTTTTAACACGAGCCATTTAAGCTATGTTGACTTCTTGTGTCATGTTCATAAAGAAATCCGGAATATTCTTAGCTAGAATGGTTATTTAAATGTCAAAAAATATATAATGAAATGAAGTAACGCAAAAGAAAGTTTTTAGTAAATACAGATATCGTTACATCAACTAAATAACAAGTATATATCGTTACATCAACTATATAACACGCATGTTGATTGTTAAATTAAAATTGCTTTTCGAATTCTTATTTACTTTTTTTAAAATCAATTATTTTGATAATTACATAATATAGAACACCGTGATCAAAAACCATTGACTGATTTTAGTTTATCAGTTATACGACGTTTTTATAACCCATAATTTATTTTGCATGATTTCAACAACTTTTTCAATTGTGTAATTTCCTTTTGACAACCCTTCTTTTTAAGAATCTGTAGCATTTTTTTGGGTAGTAACTTCTTTATGTTTAATCCTTGTTAGTTTTTTTTTTTTTTTTTTTCTCTTGTTTCCTTAATTTATTTTGTTTCCTTTTTTAAAAAGTAGTTATTCTTCGGTAAATGTTATAGTTAGAATTTTTATATTTATTTTGCTATAATGTTGTCGTATAATTTACGAGTTGAAAAACTTTTTTGATAGTTTTTTAACTTTAACTTTTAACTGTAAATTTCTCAAGGATAGTAGCCATTAGTAGCCATCACATGTTTACGGCAATAAAAAAAAAGTAAACAATATTAGGGTGGTAGTATGCTCAAGGTTTTAAAAACGTTACTTTTAACCGTATATTATTGATTTTTTCATATAGTATTAAAAAATTTGATAAAAGGTGGAGAGTAAAAAATAAAATTTCCCATTTAGACCCAAGTTTTGGGTCGCGAATATTAAAAAATGCCGTAAAGTGCTAAGAAATAATGGTAGTTGTTATAAATCTTAAACTGTGAAAAAAAAAGTTTTTCTTTGATAAGTTTATTATTTATATTAACTATAACTGTACATGATTTTAAACAACAACATAGTTTTCGCAGCGTGGTAAAATGTGGCATCCTGAGAAAACCAATTATAAAAATATATTACCTAGATATCGAAGTTCGCCTTTTTTAGAAAAGCCAATTTAATATTACGTAACCCGTTAGAAGCCATTATTATATTAGCCAAAACGCCTTCACTGATCATTGTCAAATAAAAGGATTTTCAGCAATCATTTTCAAAAAATTATTGAAAAATTAGCTATTTAAAGTCTAAATTAAGATTGAAATTGAAGATGATTAGTTCAGAGATGATAAATTTTGTGGCCTACAGCCAATTTAAATTTGTGTTGTTCAAAGAGGATTGTAATTGAAAAACTAAAACAAACAGATATTTATAGCCACAAATTTAAAAAATATATTTTTTAAAAAACATATTTGCACTTGAAACTTTAAATAAATACAATATAATATATTTTAATCTTTTGTGTAATAAAGTTTAACGTTTATAGACCCTTAAAAACTGACTCGTTTCTTGTCTTGATGTTCAATTGATGACTTTCTTAGCACTTTAGTATATTTCTGGGCATATTTAAACATCAGAATTCTGAAATATTATTCACCTATCCTTCTATCAAGTTGGCTTCATTTATCTTCAACAAGCACATTTATTTTGTGGCAATGAAATTCGATAGTTTTTTTTATATATATTTGCTGTAATAGTTATTTTAATATATATATATTTGCTGTTTATATAATAATAAATATAATTACAAAGAAACGTTTACATACAAAAATAGTGGATTTATAAAATACAGGCAGGGGCTTAAAGAAGATACGGATGACGAAAGTCACCACAATCTTTTCATAGAGCCCTAAGTTGGGCTTTACAAGTTAAAAAAAATAGGATCTAAATAATTTATAATAAAAAGGTTAAAGCTTGCATAAATATTTCCATTAAATCAAGAAAGTAAATAATATTATATAGTTTTATCAATATTCATTAAAATATACTGGCAACTCTGTTAAATATCAAAATAAGACCCAATTAAGAAGTAAAAAAACTAAGAATAATGAAACTCGATTTTCATTTCGAAAAATTAAGAAAACCATTTATCCAATTTAAAAATTTCATTTTTTATTATAAACTTAAAGGAATTTAATGATTTAACAGTATTTAAATTTTTTTGTTTTTTGAAAAGTGTTCCATAGTTTTGGTCCGCGATATGATACTCCATATTCAGAATACTTGCTATTAATTCTTGGTTATTTATAATTATTTATAATTATTATATAATTATTTATAGTATTCCATTGGTTTATTCTAAGAGGATACTTTTTGTTTACATTTTTTGTAAATTAAGTCGCATGCATGTTTTTGTAAAGAAAATATTTTTTTTAAGTTTTGTTGGCTGAGTACTAGCCCATGTGATATTGGCATAGTATATGAGACAATGTATTAGGCCAAAATATACTAGTTTCAGAATTTCTGATGTTACATATGGACAAATACGGTACATGAAACCAGTTGTTTTACTAATTTTTGATTGAATATAATTAATATGGGGAAGCCATGATAAATTTTCATCAATAAGAATTCCTAAGAATTTTATTGAATCATTTTTACTAATTAATGTATCATTTAAAATAAAATCAGGTAATTTTAAAGGATGTTTTTCATCTTGTGATTTTTTATGAAATAAAGTATATTTTGTTTTATCTACATTAAGTGAAAGTTTATTTGCTTTAAACCATTCATCGACATTCATTAGTTCAGAGTTCATGTCAGAATGCAGTTGATTAATGTCACAGTTTGAAAAAAAAAAAATTTGTGCTGTCAGCAAACATTATTGAGTTAAGCTTTGCTGATGCATTATTCAAATCATTTACATAAATCAAGAAAAGCAATGGACCAAGAATTGACCCTTGTGGAACTCCACAAAAAATTTAAGTTGACCTGATTCCTTACTAATAACATATTGTTTTCTTTGAGTGAGGTAGCTTTTTAACCAATTATGGGTTTTATTTTTCACTCCGTAGTTTATTTTTTCAAAAAAAAGAAGGGGATCAACCGTATCAAATGCTTTTGATAAGTCAATAAATAATCCTAGAGTGAAACTATTATTTTCAAACCCTTTAGTAATTTGGTCTACTATATAACCAAACTGTTTTGTGTAAAATAAATTATTTTCATTAAAATGGTTATAGATTCTATTATAAATTACACGTTTAAATATTTTTGAAAATACAGAAAGTACTGATACAGGTCTATAATTAAAGATTTCAGATTGATCATTACTTTTGTAAATTGAACAAACTTTTGCCAACTTTAATGTTTCAGGAAAAATTCTTTCTTTTATTGAAAGTTTTATAATATAGAAAAAAGGTTTGGAGATGTATTTGTTTGAAATAACTATATTACCAGAAACGTCATCGAAACCAGGTGGTTTATTCTTTTTTTAAAAATAAAAAGCAATTTCATACTTTTCATGAGAAAAATCGTGATTCAGTATCGCGCCATTTAAAGATTTAAAATAATTTTGAAAAGAATTCGGTGTAGTTATGATTTTTTCAGCAAGGTTAGAGCTAATGTTTTTAAAGTGTTTATTTAATTCATTCGAGATTTGTAATGGACAATAAATATCAGTTTTATTGATATTTATTCTTTGAGGTAGTATAGCCGTATTTATTTTCTTTCTTCCCATTATATCGTTAATTAAATCCCATGTTTTTCACATCGAATTTGTTTTTTCTTTACTATGATATTTTTTTTAGCTTTCTTGAGAAGAATTTCGTAAAGGCGTTTATACTTTTTGTAACTTTTTTCATTAACTTCAGTTCTGCTTTTTTAAAACTTTATTGTAAAGTTTTTGTTTATTTCTTGAACATTTTATAAGAGTTTTATCCATCCAAGGATTCAATATTGTTTTTTTTAGTTATTTTGAATTCATAGGAGCACTTTTCGTTATAAATATCAAGAGATGTGTTTAAGAAAATATTAAATGCTTTGTTTGTATTATCACAATTAAAAATCTGATTCCACATCTCTTGCATTTGTTTATCGGAAAGATTATTCTTATTAACTTCTGATAGGTTGCGTTTTTTTAGAGTTATAACTTTGAGATCCCCGTTGGATGGGGTTTTGAAAGGTTTATTTTAACGTATATTGGGAAGTGATCACTAATATTAGTTTTAAAAATACCTGTCTCAAATGACGTTTCTATATAATTGTTAATAAAGATATTATCGATTGCAGTTGCCGTACTTTTAGTTACCCTAGTTGGTTTATTTATAACTGGTAAGATATTATTTAAAAAGCATGTCAAAAAAAAATTTTGTTTTTGGATATTTTTTTCTTGAAAGTTCACTTGCATTTTTCAAACCTTCAAATTCTTGTAACTCAAACAAAATAATATAACTAATATAACTTCGTTCAGTATAGTGGTCGTCACAAGCAATAAAAACACACAAATCATTTGGAGAATTTGTAGCTAATTTAAGCATATGGCATGGATCTAAGAAAATGTGTAGCAGTTGGTTGTCATATGAAAAATAAATTTAACATCTTTGCCAAACTGACATCCAAAGGGGACAATAGAACTTTTAATTGATACTTTTAACCATCAAATGTAACACTTCTGATACAAAGTTATTTCAAAGCCAAATTCAAAATATTTTCAATAAAGCATATTAAATAAATTGCTTTAACTTTATTTAGTTACCAATTAGCTTGCAAAACAACTTATATAAAACTAAAGTCTCTGAAACGACCTAAAATAAAATGAGGGTGAGTTCTTTACAAGTACCGACTGAATTATGTTAAAAATTATGGAAGGGCTTTGTACCATTTTTTACATATCCACTAGAATATCAAAAGGCACCACAAGATTAAACCATTTCTATAGTGAAATTATCAAAGAAAATAGCTAATTTAAGTAAAAGCTTCAGCAAGGTATAGCAAATGATGTCAGGAATTTATTGCTTATACTTTGAGATATTTTACCCTATATAATAATTACCGATTAAAATAGTAAATAAAAAAATTAACTTCACTTGCAATTTATAAAAAAAAATCTGGAATTTTGTCTGCTTTGTTCTTGCGTCATATGTAATTAGATCAAGCATTATGTATAATAAGTTGCTTTAATTCTTTATGACTGAAGCTACACAATCAGTAGTTTTTAAAAATTATAATTATTATTTTACTTTTTTTTCAATATTTTGTTTTAGGTTCCCAAAAACTGATAAATTACTAATATTTATTGATACTAATATATTTTATTAATAATATTGATAAAAACTTGATAAATTATAACAACTTTACAATACGGCTTTTCTTGTAGTTACAAAATCTGTGAAAAAAAGACATCAAATTCATGGATAACGCCTAGAGTTAGAATGTCGTTAAAAAAAAGCAATGACTAAATAATAAGTTTCTCAAAAAAAACTTTCAAACTAACTTATAAAACTAATTACAAAAATGATAAATGCATATTTGAGATGGTTATTAAAAAGTCAAAGAAATATTACTATACCGAGCAATTATTAAAACATAAAAATGATCCGAAAAATACCTGAAACATAATTTAGGAACTAACTGGTACGAAACAAACTGACAGAAATAGTCTTCCTATAAATCTAAACATTGATAATAAATTTATTACAAATAAATCTTTTATTGCTAAAACACTTGATATTTTGTTAGTGTAGGTTCCATTTTAGCGTCGAAACTACTGAAGCAAACTTTTAGTCACATCTTACTCCTAAAAAGACCTCTAAGATGGATAATTATGAAATGACTGAAAAGGAACTCTTACATGCAATATATCTTTTAAAACCAAACTAGAGTGTGGGATTTGATAATATTAGTTGTAATGTAGATAAAAAATCAATAAAATACTTAACAATCTCTTTTTTACATATTTTTATTCTCACTTTAAAACTAGATATTTACCCCACTTTTTTTCCAAATAATCTTTTTTTTTTTTTAAGAGAAAATTTTATATATAGAGATTTAGAGCCCCTTCACTTCGAAACCCATGGTTTCGAAGTGAAGGGGCTCTAAATTCGTTGGCCATGGTTTTCGTGAAGGGGCTCTAAAATCGTTGGCCATGGTTTATCTTGAGAAACTTAAAATAGCGAGGGTCATACCCATTTTCAGATCAGGAAACATTTCTAATCCTGAAAATTTTAGACCAATTTCAATTCTCTCTTGCTTCTTTAAAATTAGAACGAATTATGTGTAACTATATTTTGACTTTTCTAAATATAAATAATTTCAGCCAGGGTATTCAACTGACCATGCCATTATTAATATTGTTCACAATATATTTAAAGCATTTGACAAAAGTAAGTTTACTCTCGGAGTTTTTTTAAATCTTAGCAAAGCTTTTTGATACAGTAAACCATAGCTTCTTATAAAAAAAACTCAAAAGTTAAGGTATTAAAAGCACATACTTAGAATGGCTCAAAGGTTATCTAAACAATAGAAAACAGTATATATATCACATGAGGAAAGAAAAACTGATTACATGGCTGTAACTTGCGGTGTTTTCCAAGGCTCAATTTTGGGTCACTTTTATGTCTTATTAATGTAAACAGTTTCCAAAAGTTTTCAAACACTTTAAACCCAGTTTTATTTGCAGATGATACGAATTTATTTTATTCTAATGGAGATATCCACTTTATATTTAAAATAGTAAACAAGGAATTTTCAAATCTAGCGGAAGGCAAACAAATTCTCTTTAAATTTAAGTAAAACAAGAATACTTTTTTTCATTGACTTCATGATAAAAAAAAAAATTCCATTAAAACTTCCTGATCTTTATATTGGTAACTAGAGAGTCATCATCATCGTTTTTAGGAGTGATACTTGACTAAAACTTGACATGAAAAGAACGCCTAAGAACGATAGAAGATTTTGATAAAAAATTTTGAAAAATATTGACATACTATAAAAAGTTAACCAGTTATCAAACCAAAACTGTTTACAAATCTTATATTTCTTCCTCATACAACATATTATATAAACTATGCAAATATTACATGGTGTAGCACTAATGTAAGTAAAATGAAAAAATTGCTAAGTACACAAAAACATGCTGTCAGAATTATTTCAAGTGCAGTTCAATTCATACATTTTAAAACATCCAATAAAAAAATGATTTAGCCAAAGCTTGAGCCCTGAAGGTAGATAAAAACAAAAAAAAACAGGATGATCTTAATGACTATTATAAATGGAGTTTTTAAATAAAAAAGATTGATTTTCTGTGGACATAAAGAATTGTCATGCCCACAATCTTAAATCTTGCTATAGCTAGTGTTGTAAACACTAGCTATTATAAACAATTAGACTACAGTTAGACTAATTATTAAACTACTTTAGAAACCTGGACACTTTTACTTGCACTTTGTCAAACTTAAAGTTGCAAGAAGAACAATTGGATACTGTAAAAATATTTTACTTTAGCCTGAAACTTAGTGACACAAAGTAGACATCTAGAAAAGCAGCAACTGATTTTAAAGAGTGTTTGAGCATTGGTAGTAGCTTCGAAGAACATTTTCAAAAACAAATAAAAAATTGTAAAGCTAAGTGGTTCTTCTAGTTTTTTGAAAAAAGATGCTAACATAAGCTATAGACATGGTTATTTCTTCCAGGTAAATTAAAAATTTCGAATCTTAACTTAAGAAAACGAAAAAAGACTATGAATGGAAGAACTGAAAAACAAAACCCATACCTTTGCTATGCCATTTGACAACAGCTTATTGACAAGAAAAAGTTGAAAAAACCTCCTGAAGTTGTATTGACGGTATATATATATATATATATAAATAATGAATTGGATTTTTTAATAAGTACATCTAAAAAGCAATCTGGTTATCTTGTTCTCTTTCCATAGCAAATTTCAAATTTTTATTTTGTTTATTGAGGTTTATGAAAAATTCTTGAGCTTCACATTCAGAATTAAAACTAGCAATTATATCATCTATATATATATATATATATATATATATATATATATATATATATATATATATATATATATATATATATATATATATATATATATATATATATATATATATATATATATATATATATATATATATATATATATATATATATATATATACATATATATATATATATATATATATATATATATATATATATATATATATATATATATGTATATATATATATATATGTATATATATATATATATATATATATGTATATATATATATATATATATTTATATATATATATATATATATATATATATATATATATATATATATATATATATATGTATATATATATATATATATTTATATATATATATATATATATATATATATATATATATATATATATATAAATATATATATATATATATATATATATATATATAAATATATATATATATATATAAATATATATATATATATATATATGTATATAAATATATATATATATATATATATATATATTTATATATATATATATATATATATATATATATATATATATATATATTTATATATATATATATATATATATATATATATATATATAAATATATATATATATATATATATATATATATATATATATTATAAATATATAATATATATATATATATATATATATATTGCTTTTTAGATGTACTAATTAAAAAATCCAATTCATTATTTACTTAAGTTTATCACAAAAAAACAGGTCTTTTACAAAAATTTTTAAGTTTTATTTGATCGTGCATTTAAAATTAATAATACTTAGGTTGGTTTTGATAAAGATATTAAGAATCTAACATTAGTTTTACAAAATAATAAATTTCCACAAAAAATCATTGACTCTAAAATTAACTCTTATATTGGTAAGAAAATATATGGCAAGAAATATATGAAATATATATATATATATATATATATATATATATATATATATATATATACATATATATATATATATATATATATATATATATATATATATATATATATATATATATATATATATATATATATATATATATATATATATATATATATATATATATATATATTTCATATATTTCTGTTTCTAACATTGTTAATAGATTAAATATAAGATACTTTAAGCTTCCATACATTGGAATGTACTCTAATTATACTAAAATGAAAATTTCAGAAATGGTTCATAAAAAGTGCAAGGATGTTCTAATAAAATTAATTTTCATTACTAATAAAATACAAGATTGTTTCGCTTAAAAGAGTCATTTTCTAAACTGCTTAAATCTCATGTTGTCTATAAATTTTCTTGCGCTGGCTGTAATGCCAGTTATATTGGAGAAACCTCCAGACATTTAGCAACTAGAATAAACGAGTACCTTAAAAGTGATAAACAATCTCATATATTTAAACATTTAAATTTATCTATTAATTGCAAAAGTCTGGCTAACTGTGATTCTTTTGAGATTTTGGATAATGCCCCAACCAAACACAAATTAAAGATAAAAGAAGCCTTCCACATTAAATGGGAAAGTCCCTCACTTAATAAACAAACTTCACATTATGCTCTAAACTTATCTATTTATTTTTACTGTCAGTTTATTATTATTATTATTATTTTTTGACAGTTAGTTATTTTGATTGGTTATTTACCAAGTTTTAATATTTTATGTTTTTTAATATTTTATGTTTTTTTTTTCTTATGTTTTGTTATTATATATATAGTTATTATTTATCCGAAAGTTTACGAAGTTAATCTTAATAGTGTAAAAGCTAGTTTATCTCCTTATTGGAATTGGTCTTCTATTATGACCTTATATCGTAATGATTTACAACAATTAGTACCGAGAACATAGTAATTTTTTTTTAATTTTTGTTTAAGGTGCTCAAAAAAGACCTATAGGTCTTCTCACAAAGCACCGCGGAAGAGCATTTACCTAGGAAGTTCTCGCCTCCTTCTTTATCAATAGCGCGACATTATAACGTACTGATTGATTATGTTCTCGGTATTCATAAGCGGAAGTGCAAGCCGGTTTTTGACATATTTTATAGTTTATATAAACAAAAATCTTCGCAACATTTGGTGTAAAGGCAATCATAATGACATCCAAAATAGTGTTTCTGAGTCAAGGTGAATGGAAGCATGTATCTTTGAAGTTGGTTTATTTAGTTAAGTCTGCTAATGAGGCTTTTATGTGTAAGTTTTAATTTATTGTTTTATATTTAAAATTGTGTGCATAAGTTAAATAAACTTTTTTTATTTTATGTCTTTATTCGTTACAAAACTAATCAACTTTGAAAAAATGTGTATACAGTTTATTGTAAGTTTTTATTTAAAGTTTATTTTTTGTTCCTTAATATTACAAATTTGTAATAAAGATTCGTTAACTGTGAATATATAAATAAAAACAAAAAATTGCAAACTGGTTTTACAAAAATAATAAATCCACTCTAACACTGTAAAAAAAATGAGGAAACCTTGCAAAAGACCAAATACATTGCTACATTGCTATAAGGATCTATATTGCAATGTAGATCCTATAAGGATCTACATTGCTATAAGGATCGTCCATAAATTACGCAGCGCAAAATATATTTAAAAAACAGAATTAGGAGATATGAAGCTCTTTTACGCGGTTTTTATTAAACTTAATGCACTGTTTTGATTTTTTATTTAAATTAAGACTCTGCGAGGGAAAACATCTGATCTTTTTTGTTTTGTTAATTGTTTGCATTATGTAATTTATGGACGATCCCTAATTATAATTATAAAAACATATTCATGAAATCTTTACATAATATCATTACATTATAGTGGTATTAAAATGTCAGATAAAGTTGTTTTTTTTAATTAATATTTACACATTTATTACTAATGCAATGTTAAATATATATTTATATAAATATATATTTATATAAATATATATTTATATAAATATATATTTATATAAATATATATTTATATAAATATATATTTATATATAACAAAAAATAAGAAATTATTTAAGAAGTTCACAGAGAATAAATTTAGAAAAAATCAATAACTAAACTTTATTTTAAAACACTCTTTTTGATAGTTTTTTTTAAAGCAATTTCAGTTTTTTAAATCAATATTATTTAAATTATAATTAGTAAAAACTTATTCCAGATATGAGGTGCACGATAAGTCATTTTGAATTGCTGAAGTTATTTTTGCATGAAAGCTCTAACAGGGTACTATTTGTACCCAATAAATATTTGCGCTCTGGTTTTTGTTTATTAAGACTATAGAAAATTGAAAGACTATTTTGCATTTTGCTGTTATATCGTTCAAACAATGTTTATAAAGACATTTGTTTAAAGAGAGGTTTTTGAGTTTTCTTTTTTATTTTTTATTTAATTTTTTTTATTTAATTTTTTTGAGTTTTCTTTTTTATTTTTTATTTAATTTTTTTTATTTAATTTTTTTATTATTTATTTAATTAATAACACGTATAACATGCTTCTGTTTACGATAGAGTGGTTTTAGTTTTGTTTTATAGGTACTACCCAGCAAGGACAAGACGTATTCAATACGTATTATTTTAATATTATTCACATCTTTTCTAGAGTAGACGATAAAAATACGCATAAAAAACGAATTTTCAAGATGAGTTTTAGCTGAATATAAAACTTATCTTTAAGAGACGTATTAAATACGTATTATTTCTATATATGAAAGATATCTTTCGCAAACAAATATAATACGTGTTTAAAACGTCTTTAAAAGACTAAAGTCATCATTAAAAAATGTTTTAAATACTTTTTTTTGAAGTTTTTATTTGAGACCACAAAGGCATGCGAAAAAAATGTGTATTCTGAACGTCTTTTGAAGACGACCTTTAGTCGAATATATTTGAATAAAGATAAATACTAATTGTAAAAAATAAATGTTGTTATTCAGCTATTGCTTCTTATTTATTGACTCGATTTATAGACAGCTTTTTGTACATCTTTACGTTCTTGGTTGTTACTCTATTCTCCAGTTAAGTTATTCTCTAAACACAACATTATTAACCAATCACCTTACACTTTCATCCTCCAATCAATTAAGATATTTTTTGACCAATAGCGTTATTATTTACTAAGGCTTCGCTTGAGGGATATTTTGATTAACCGCAATTTTACGTCATACAACATCTGTGTATAATATCACAATTTACATGCGCTCTTTAAACTGCTCATTGGCATTGCGCAAAATATCCTTCAAGACTTATTCTTATTCAATATCAAATTATGGTAAGTCTTTTATCTTAATTGTTTTTTATTTTGTTGTGTGTTTGTTTGCCTTCAATTTGTACTTGAGTATTTAGGAATAATTTTACTTGAGTATTTAGGAATAATTTAACTTATAAGTTTTTTGTATTCTAATGTTACTTCTTGCACAACGTGTTTTAATAATTTTCTAAAAAGTATATCAGCGTAATTTGTTTAAAATGGATCAAGTTAGGGTATTTGGCTGAGCAGTAGTATGTCCTCTCAAATGTTGCAACATAAGAAGGCTTTGACGCAGACGTAGAGGTAGGTTTTATTTGCTTGTTTTGAGGATGTTACCCCGACGGGAGTTTCTAGAAATGAGCATTAAAACATTCGAAACGTCAAATACCAGAGTATTATCTTTATAAGGATCAATACAATGTCCACTTCCTGACGAGAATCTGGTATTATACTACATAATTTTGAATTTTATTTTAACGCTGATGTATTTTTATTTTCTTTCTTTAAACAATCATGCGCGCGTTTCCACTTTATATTAAATGTTTGTTTTTGTTGTTTGTTGTAATACTTCTGCTTTAAAGTTGTACTTTTTATCTAAAGAATTGAGTAATTGTGTTATATTAGGTTAATTGTGTATCACATTATGCTTACCACAACGATAGCAATTGTTAATAGTTGTTTTGATTTTTGTTAAATGTTTTTGAATGTTTATCTGATAAATTCAGATAGGTTTACTTAGATATTCTTTTGTTTTTATCTGTGGCTGAAGGTATTCGGGTTGCATGTAAATAAACAGAATTATTGTATTTGTTGATCTTTGAGTATATAAATTAAATTTAAAACGAATATTTTTATTATAAGGTTGCATGCTTTTAAGGTATTTTTGCACGTTTGCATGCGTCTAAGGCATTTACGTCTAAATATGTTCCACTAGTGACTATACTCACTTATTCTAGTTGCGAACCTGATATGTAAAGAGAACATGATAAGACTAGACTGAGCGAGACTAAGAACCATTATTTACGAACACACAGATTCAAAGCAATAAAAACACTAAATGACACATAAAACTTTAACGTTTAGAACAATACAAACACAAAACACAATAACTTACAGAACACTGCAACAACACGTACTTAAATCTAACATGACCACCACTTACTTAACTCAAACTTAATTACTGAATAGTACCCTTCTTTTAAACAACAACTCTTAATTCTGGACATCTGTCCAAATATTATAATTTATCTTGCACTTCCTTGCACTTATATAAAATATTTCTTGCTTCTCTTAAGACTATTACGGCCTGATGGTTCCATATAAGTGGTGGAACTTTAATAGCTTCCACTGCGAAACAATAACAAAATCACTACTTACTTTTTATGCGTTCTGATTGATTTGTTTTAAAACAATTTGTTGCAGCTTTTTTTTAAATTACATTTTTTTATACAATAACAGTCAAAATAAGCGGTAAACAAGAATGAATTTAACAACATTCAGATCTCACCTTCAGATCTTACCTTTAATATTTTTTCGATTTTAGATTATTTTCCGTAAACCTGATGGCGAATATGAACATTAAAGGGAGTAAACGTAAAGGCAGAGAAAACAAAATATCGTTTGAAAACCTTAAGTTAAAGGACGTTATGTTTGGTGAGATACAATTTATATTGTACATAGTCATTTTTTTCAAAAATGATAAATGCGACACTTAAGTGTCGTATTCAACTATATATATATTAAGCTGACGATATTTTTAATTTTAAATATTTTTGCTTAACTTATTTTAGAAGCGTTACAAGACAGGTATACCGTTAGTGAAAAAGAATTATTTAGAGTTGTCGGGAATAAACTAAAGAATGCACCAGGAAGATTGAACCATTCCATTGATATCTAACATTTATATTATATTATATGTATATAGTTTATGTTATAGTATATAGTTACTTTTTTTAAATAAATAAACAATAATATTATACAATTCAAAATGTTTTAATGTTCTTTTAAGCTTGGTTTCCAATAGTTGTAGAAATGTTGTACAACAGTTCTGTAACAACTTTGTTTTATAATGGAAACGTTGTCTAGCATAGTTGCACAAATTAACGTCGGTTGTACAACACAATTTTTGTGGTAAAACAATGGCTGCGAAGATAGAAATTAATCTATTTCCGCAATAATTATACAACGGTAGATAATACAACAATCTACTCTTCATTTTGCGAACATGTATTACAGATTTGACATCTATAAATAAACAGATTTGCATTTAATACAGAAATTATAGAAACCTAATAATTTTAAATACGTCTTATATACGTCTATTATCAACGCATTTTATTTATCTAATTAATACGAATTATAGATTTGCATTTAATACTTAAATTATAGATATCTGAGACGTATTTTAAATACGTATATTATACGTCTATTACCAACGCATTGTAATCATCTAATTAATACGTATTATAGATTTGCATTTAAGAATTAGAATATACGTATCGAAGAGTAGGACAAAGACGTATTTTATATGTATAATATACGTATTTTTCCTTGCTGGGTATCCCATGTTATATTACCTTAGTTTAGGTAATTTGAAAAAAACTATAGTAGATTTGTTTGAGTGGTGGTTTTTTTAATAAGTACCTAAATAAGCGATATGTTTATTTCAATTCAGATTTTCGTCTATAAAAACACCCAAATATTTTGTAACAGTAACAGTTTTGTAACATTTTGTACTTATTTCTCTACTTTCAATAAACAATTTCGTGAAAGAAGATTGAATTTTTTTTTTTAAAGGAATGATGAAATAAAGAAAACTTCGTTTTACTTGAGTTAATAGAGATTTTGTTTGCCGTAAACCATTCTGAAATTTTTTCTTATTCGTTGTTCATTTCTACGCACAGTTCGCTACTAAGTTTTCCAAAGATAAAAAAGTTGCTATCGTCAGAAAACATTATAGTTGAAATTCTTTTTGATGCCAATTAGAGATCGTTTACAAAGATTAAGAAAAGCAAAGGCCCAAGTATTGATCCTTGTGGTACACATACTCTATTAAAGACGGATGACAGAGTTTATTGTCTCCCTAAAATACTTATTGCACACGTTTATCTTAGTAGTATTTTATTCACTTGTTGGATCTACCCTTTATACCATACATATTAAGCTTTGATAACAATATTTTGTGGTCGATTGTATTTGAAAGCTTTAGAGAGATCTACAAAAACACCTAATGTAACTTCTCCGTGTGTAAAGGAGTTTTTTATTTCTTCAACCAACTTGGTTCTTTTTCTTTTGTAAAGGAGTTTTTTATTTCTTCAACCAACTTGGTTCACTTGGCAAGTGAAGGATTGCGTGTTCAGTTGATGTATTTTTTTTGAAAACTGAACTGCTTGGAATAAATAAGATTATTTTCCTTAAAAAAAGTAGTTAACCTATTGTGCATAATTCTTTAAGCATCTTAGAGAATGTTGAATGTATTAATATTGGTCTAAATTACCTATTTTACTTGCATCTCCTGATTTAAATATAGGTTTTACTTTAGCAGTTTTTAGTTTTTCACGATATATACCTTCCTTTAAAGAGTGTTTAAAAATTTTAAATAAATGAATTTTAGCTCATAGTAGCAGTTACTTATTGTTATTTGCTATTGACACCGTCAATTCCAGTTTGCCTTGTTTCTTTTAGGCTTTTAAAAGGCCTTGTCAATTTCTAACAAGAATAGTTTTTTGTTATTTAGTTTATTTCTATTAAGATTTAAATATTTATCAAACGATCTATTTACACGAGGAATTTGAGATGCAAGTTAAGATCCTATATTAACAAAGAAGTTGTTAGACTCATTTGTATAAATTTGATGCAGAAAGTTCAAGAACATTTTATGGCAATTACGTGGTTTCTTTTTAATAATAATTCTTAATTAATTCAATTGTAATTATATATAAAGCGGTTTTTGTAATGTTGATTTTTGTTGGTAACTATTAGATATAAATTGATGTAAAACTTTGGTAAAGATGAGTTAAATTCCGGTTAATAAATTTTTGGAAAGAATAGAAGTTTTATTTTGAGCGAAAAAATTACAAGCTAACCGGGAATGGATTCAAATATTAAATTATTGGATATGTTTGAAACGTATGATGGAACTTTGGACGCTATCATTTGGATACAGCGAACGAAAGTAATTGCAAAAAATACTGAATGTAAAAATGAAGTTACTCTTTCCAATTTTTCTAAGAGGAACTGCTTATTTAGTATATGGTGCTTTTAACACTGAAAATAAGCAAAACGAAAAAGAAGTTGAGCAAGTCTTGTTAGCAACATATATAGTTATACGGCACACGAACTTTTTGTTATAGGAAAATTAAACGTTGGGGAGAAATTTGATGTATTTTTGGTCGGCTTTAAAAAATTGGCTTATCTCGTTAAATTGTTGGAAAAGTCTTTTTGGTTAGAATTTGTTGTTGGATTGCACGAGTATTTATCACCAAGATTTCAAGCCGTTAAGGATCCAATTGATGTTATGTTAAACAAAGTAAGAGCTGCTTTGAATCGTGTATGCGTAGATGATACTGTTGGTGCTGTATTTTGAAATAAGGCTACAAAAGTTCCGTTGGTGTGTTACAACTGCAAAGGGTTGAATCATATTGCGAGAAACTGTTCCCTTGGAAAGAATCTGGCTCCGAAGAATATGTTACTATGTTTTAAATGTGGGGATAAAGGACACGTGGCTGCAAGACGTAGGGAAACGAGCGCAGAAGCGAGAAATGTGCACTAACTCGCTCCTGAACAACGGCGGCATTAGCATATTATCTATTATTCATCTAAAAGTAAATATTATACTATATTAGCAACAGCTATGTTAGATACTGGATGTTCAAAGACAATTATAAATCAAAAAATGTTGTCAAGATATCAAAATAAATTCCAGAATCCTCCGAAAGTAACAACTTTTGACGGTAAAGTTCATCAATGTATTGGATCAGTGGTTGTCACTATTGAAGTTGATGCTATCCAAGTACGAGATGAAGTTATTTTGGTGGATTTTCAACCGTTTGGAGTTGGTAGATGCTTGGAATGAGTTCCATTAAATTGCTAGGAGGAGTTTTTATTTCCCGTCTGAAATAGCAAAGTTTGGGTTCAGCTCGTGCGGAACAGTCTCAAAGAAAGATAAAATCAATACAATTGAGATTAAAAAACAAGATCATAAAGCAATACTTAATGGTATCGAACAGGAAGTTAAATGAGAATAAAGAGATGGAGAAGGCCCATACAATTATTTAACAAAGTTGCCCAATACGTCATATCAAAATATGCAAGAGCAGAACGTGAAAACGAACGTTCGGGATTGGATCAATCGTAAATGTTTAATTGAATATGACGAAAATAAAATGAGACTACCCAAAGGCCAAATTCCCTTAATGGCTATTATTCAAAGAAATAAAGATAATAAAGTCAGACCCGTTTTGGACTGGAGAGAAGCTAACAGCTTTATCGAGACGTATACAATAGATGCAGATGTGTGAGAAAACAAACCAACAATTATTGATTTACGCAAGGCTTATCTCCAGGTAAAAACTGAGGGATCTCTTTGGCCATTCCAAAAAGTGGTTTTTTGAAACAAAAGGTATTGCTTGACACGACTTGGTTTTGGATTGAATGTTACTTCAATGATCATGAAATCTGTTGTGAGTGTTATTATTGATCAAGACGAATTGGTGAAGAGGGGAGTATCCGCTTACGTGGACTATATTTTTGTCAACGAGGAAGTACTGAGTCTTGATTATGTCAGAAGACATTTCAAAAAATACGGTTTTGAGAGTAAAGAAGGTGAACAGATTGGATGTAATGGGGTTTGCATATTGGGATTACATGTGTACAAGGTTGGTGGCAAGTTGATGTGGTCCAGAGAGAATACGAGTTGACACGAGTTATAAAAATTTAAACAAAAGAGTTGTGTTTTCCGTTTGTGGGTAGTTGGTAGGTCACTTGCCAATTGGTGGTTGGTTACGGTATCTCACTAGTAAGTCAAGATTGAAATCAAAAGCAATAAGCGACCATTGCTTTTGATTTCAATCTTGAAATCAAAACGATTTCAAGATTGAAATCAAAAGCAACGGTCGCCACGATTCGTTAAAAACACCAGCTTTCGTCTTTTCGTTTTCAACGAATCGTGATGGGCGATTATGTTTCCTTGTGGCTTGAGGTATTTAGTGGCGTCCCTCAAGGATCCGCATTAGATCCAATACTTTTTATCATTTTTGTGAACGATATATCCGACATTGTTAACCATCCATGTAAAATGTATGCTGATGACACTAAACTGCTGGCCCGTTTAGACAACCCATTAGCTTCACAAATGCTTCAAACTGATATCTACAACATAGCCGATTGGTGTAAAACCTGGAAAATGAAACTTAATCTCGATAAATGTAAAATCATGCACATAGGTAAAAAAAGCAACTTTTATGTTTACTCAATGCCAGATAATAACAATAACAGTGTCGAACTAGCATCGACTTTAGTCGAACGGGATTTAGGCATCATGATTACGCCAGACTTAAAATAGCATAACAATTTAACTTTTGCAACCAATAAAGCTAACCGTGTATTAGGCATGTTGTATCGTACTTTCAGTCACATGACTCCGCAACTACTTAAAATTCTATATACAACCTTTGTACGACCTCATCTGGAATTTGCGGAAGCAGCCAGTAATCCATCATCAAGAATAGATATTGACAAAATTGAAAAAGTACAAAGAAGAGCTACTTCTGACGGCAATGCATTGGAATGCATTGTATGCGTTTCATCAGTTAACAGTTTCAAGGCTAAGCTTGATGCAGAAATTTCAAATAATCCGCATAAGTATCGAGATAATAACTAAAAAAAAAAAAAAAGGAAAAACAATAAAGTGCAAACTTATACTTCATACTATATATCTTATTGTAAATTTTTATATATTAATATGAATGAAATTAGTGTATGAAGTAGATAAGGCTGCCAAAACCTGTAGGTTATACAGGGAAACCTGTTGCAGCAATTTTTCTTCTACTACTACTACTACTACTACTACTACTACTACTACTACTACTACTACTACTACTACTACTAAAGAACCGGACACTTTGGAGTAAATCGAACGTTAAACTTTGTTCGTAAAGTAATTCCAACCGCTACTAAAAATGACGTTCGAGATGTAATTAAATATTGCGAACCATGTCAGTCAATAAATACAGCACCTGTACAATGGATGAAGGGAAAATTGAGCGCTAACAAAAATTGGGAAAAATTTTCAACTCTAATTGGTTGTGGACCTTCAAAATACACTCTATGGCGACAACTTTTGAGTTCATACTAAAGTATTGCCATCACTCAAATACTCCGCCTTATCTTTTGTGAGGAAGGAGCGCCATATGAAATTTTGACAGATAACGAAGCAACTTTTAAAACTGAGGAACTGAGAAATTTTCTTGATGGTTGAGGAGTGCGCATTAGATTTCGAGCTGCTTATTATCCCGAAAGAAATTGAATTGTGGAAAGAAACCATCGTTCAATTAAGAAAATTGCAAAAAGATTGAAAATATCAATACCGGAAGCATTATATTGGTACAATGTCTCAGCCAACAAAAAGCCTGATGGAGAAAATATACAGGTATCGGATTGACGTGAAAGGATTGAGAAAAGATAATCTTCCAGCAAAAGCTGACGTAAACAAAATGTTGAAAAAATGGTGATAACGTATAGTTGAAACCATCAAATAATAGTAAAGTACTATACTAAGTGGCAGCCAAAGTTGTAAAATTTAATGGCGTACCGCGTCACGTAAAACATATCCGATATCAAAATGACGCTCGAACATGCGATATTCCTAAAGTCAAAGTAGAAATGAATGCAGACAGTGGTCGTGATAACCCAAAAAACCATGTTGAGCAAATTAAAAGTGTGTTGGGGACAAGTCAAGGAGACGTGCTACAAAAAAACGGTGAAGGCAAAAATGGACTCCAAGAAACAGAAGTGGTTTTGCCACAAAGTATTTGAGAACGACGCATGCCCCAAAAATACGACAACTATTATTTGTATGATTTTTAAGGACCAAGGAGGAGTGTAACTTTGATGCAGAAAGTTAAGAACATTTTATGGCAATTACGTGGTTTCTTTTTAATAATAATTCTTAATTAGTTTAATTGTAATTATGTATAAAGCGGTTTTTGTAATGTTGATTTTTGTTGGTAACTATTTGATATAAATTGATATAAAACTTTGTAAAGATGAGTTAAATTCAGTTTAATAAATAAATTTTTGGAATGAAATGAAGTTTTATTTTGAGCGAAAAAATTACAATTTGCAATGTCGTTTTCATTATCAATTAATTTTTATAATTTTAGGAAAGCATGGTTTGTTAGTTTTTGGTTCACCAATTATTTCATTTAATAACTGCCATGTTTTTCTAGCTTAATCTTGTCATAAATTTGTTGATTAGACTACTTTTCGAACTTTACTGGTACTAACATAGCCGAAAGTGAACAGAAAAAATTTTGAATTTGATTATAGAGCCTCAGACTTGATAGATTCATATAAAGCTGGTAAAAAGCGCTGTCAGTGAATCAAAAAAAAACTCTTCTTGCTCCAAACTTCTAACTGTTATTTTTAAAGTTTAGATATTGACTTCATTAAAAGTAAAAGAATACTGCAAGGACAAGCAAAATTTGGCGAAACTTTTACTGAAAAAGTTGATTTAATTAGGAGAAGAGAAACGATTTCAAAAGTTAAAACAAAAATACTTGATTTAAAAAAGACGAAATAAATGTAAGAAGAGTTGCTTTGAAAAAGACGAATTAAAAGAAAACAATGCAATAAGATGCAACATTTTATAACAAGCATCGTATTGATAAAAATAATTATTGGAATTGCGGTCAGCATTCTAAGAACTATTTTTATCAATATGATAGCTTTGGCATTAAATAAATATTTAAAGTGATTTTACTGCCTTTTTGTTGGGATAAAAGACAACGTAAAGTATAGTAAGTTATATTTTCAAAGACACAAAAATGTTAAAAGTATAGATAATTCACAGATAGTTGAATGAAGTATGTAACAAAAGAAAAAACTCTTTGTATAATTCATTGACTGCATGTTTCTGCAAACACGCCCATTATTTGTCAAATGATATTAGAAAAATCTAAAATACTTGTTTAATTATGCGATTAAAAAATGTAAGCGTTTTTTCGCACAATAATTTCTGTTTGCATTAGCACAGGACTTAACAAACATGATATATATATATATATATATATATATATATATATATATATATATATATATATATATATATATATATATATATATATATATATATATATATATATATATATATATATATATATATATATATATATATATATATATATATATATATATATATTTGTATAAGGCTATGCTCGAAACAATAAATAGACGCATACAGAGTAAAAAAATATTTTATTTAAATTAGCCCTGGTCAACCCTACACTTTTATTTGTAAACGTGTTAATTGCTATTTTAAATGATACAAAACAACGTTTCCTTATTTCCTTGGCTGAAACAGCCATCTAATCAAACATTTTTGGCTCAAATAGATTTCAAAATAAGAGTATATATATTTCAACAATTTTCATAAAGTTTTGAAGTTACATTTATATAGATAAGTTGTTTTCAATTGATTATGTTTTATTAGTTTCTTTTAAGTTTTACTGCTTTTTATCAAATTTTTATGTTAGTGCAATTTTTAATCAACCATACGATGTTAATCTGAAAACAACTTAACATCTCAGCTATCTTTTTTGTCTAATTTCTAGTATGAGATAAGGTATTTTAAAGGACTAAATTTTAAACGATTGCAAAAATGCTTTCTATAACGACTATTTTTATATTAACTCCAAAAGCAAGTCAAGTCCAAGCATCAAGAAATCAACTCAAAAAACACGTCAAGTCCAAGAAAATCTTTAGCAATAAAATTTTTCTTCTTTTGGGAGAAAAACCTTTATTGCTAAAGTTTTCTCTTTTTACAAAGCGATTTTTGTCATGTAATTATTCAAGCTTAAAATATAAAATATAATAAATAAATTAAAGAAAATATATTTTATCAATATAGTATAGAAATAAGAAACAATTTTAGTAATGCTTTTATTCGCACACATTAAAGGAATTTTCAGCTCAAAAGTTATACGAACAATTTACTTACTCATTGTTTTAACTATTCAGAAAAAAAAAAGTCGTTAAAGTAAATAAAACTTTAATTTATAAAAATGTTTAAAAATATTGCTAGTTGTATCCTTCTATCCTACCGAAAAAAAAAAACCAGTAATAACTTTAAACAAAATAATAAACATAATACTTAACAGGATATCCTTTAGAATCAATAAAAAACTTATAATTGCTTACAAATAGAACATAAAAACTCAATAAGACGTTAAATTTCTTGTGCTTCATTATGCCAAACATATTTTGATATTAATTATAATATTTCCATATTAATGATTTTATATATATATATATATATATATATATATATATATATATATATATATATATATATATATATATATATATATATATATATATATATATATAAATATATAAATATATATATATATATAAATATATATATATATATATATATATATATATATATATATATATATATAATATATATATATATATATATATATATATATATATATATATATATAGGTTTTAAATTTATATATAAGTAAAAAAAAAATTTTTTGGCTAGCTTTTAGTTATAAATATGAATATAGTTTTTCAAATTTTGCGAATTCAAAGAAAGATACAATAACTTTAGTATATTGATTATGTTGATCCGGACCATAAGTTTTCGAAGTTTTACACTTTTGTGTAAACTACAAATTTGTATTTACGCAGGTTTGTACTAAATAAAGCATTTTGCAATCCTTTGAATGTGCAAATCTGCACTTGTGGATAATGCACTTAATCAGCCTCCCGATAATGATAAAAATAGGTTTAGAGACATTTGGGTATAATCAGCAGACAGTAATGTTATTGGTTTACCTTATTATGTTAACTGCATTAGTTAATGTAATAGCGTTTAATTACCGTAATGTAACATTATTGAAAGTAACTTCGTTTTTCTAATATTATATTTTAAAAATACACCACCAGCCACAAATCGCCTGCACATCGGTTGGGAGCTAAGTGCACCTAAGAAAAATTCAATGTTAGTTACCCAGCAAAGACATTTTGAGTGGAGCGCTGTAGTTTTACTCATAGGTTACTTAGTGGACCATTAGTGGCAGCCGCCAAAAGTGGCTAGTCGAATTCTAGCCACTATTAACATGTCGAAAAGTTATCAACTTGCCATTTATAGTGGCTGCCACTAACAGTCCACTAAGAAACCGATGAGCAAAACTCCAATGAACCGCTTAAAAATGTCAGTATAGTTCCACTGCAAATCCATTGAAACAATGTTTGCTAGGTAGTTAGTTACTAGCTAGTAGTTATCAGGGTCGGACTGGCGAGGGGGTTGGGGTTTTCCTACTGGACCCTTGCTATGCTTGGGCCTCTCGCTATGTTATTGGCCCCTGAAAAAGGTACCTAAAAATAAAAAATATTAAAAAAAAGGTCCTTGATATGTAATATAGAGAAATTTATATATATAAAGCGGCCCTTATGTCTATGGCATCAATGTCTTCCCCCGGGCCCCTAAATCCTAGTCCGACCCTGGTAGTTATTCTAGTTAGTTACTAGCTAGTAGTTACTCTAATTTGATTTTTTTTGTAAAGGCAAAAAATAAATATTCATTCATCTATGTTAGCCTACCCAGAAAACATTGTTTTAGTAGATTTGCAGTGGACCTTTTTAGGCATTTTTTTAGCGGTTTATTGGAGTTTTGCTCATCGGTTACTTAGTGGACCATTAGCGGCAGCCGCTATAAATGGTAAGCCGATAGTTTTCTGACATTTTATTGGTGGTTAATTATTGGCAAATCGTTTTTGGTGGCTTCCACAAATTAAACTGTCCACTAAGTAACCTATGTAACTTAAGTAACTGATTAACTAAGGTTCACTAAGTAACCTATGTAACTTAAGTAACTTATTAGCTAAGGTCTACTAAGTAACCTATGAGCAAAACTACAACTGTCCGCTCAAAATGCCTATATTGGTCCAATCAAATTCCGCTATAGCATGTTTGCTGGGTATGCGCCAAACCCGGTACTTAAAAGGTTTTTTTTATATATATATATTTTTTTAATATGTCTTTAGCATACTTAAGGGGTCTTTATTTCAATTTTCAATTTTCAATTTTTGATAAGAAAAAATCCAAATATTTATTTATATCTTAGTAATACATAATTTCAAGCTGATTGTCTAGACATATAACGCCATTTTTTTTTATTCAGGTTATTTAGGTGCTGCACGACTAACAAACAGTCACAGAGCACCGCGAAAGAGCACGCCTTTTTCTTAAACGATATTCCATATATGGTTAGAGTGTGTATCAAACCTTTTGACTCTGGAGCCAGTGTTTAAACCTATTTGTCTTATTATATAGTGGTTTGAATAATATTTAGAAAGATTTTTACCTCGGTTTTTTAGAGAAAGTACTTCTAATGGTTAAAAATATTTTTTGTGTTACGTACAGTACTCCTTCGTGAATAATTATTCGGCACTTTAAAAATATTTTTAAGATATTAAATGATACCAATTTCTCCTATAGTGCTCATTCTCCAATCGACTTTACCGACGTAAAACGGAGGATTTTCAATAATATTTTAATGTTTTAAGGTTTTTGGTTTGTCTCAAACCAAAAATCTTAAAACATTAAAAGAATACCCTAGAAGATACCCGCCTCAATCACCAAAAGGATTTATATATAAATACACATAAATAACTAATGATAGCTATACAATTTGAAAATTAAGAAACTACAGGGCATCTTCCTAGTTTCTTGAGATATCACGCAGTTTATATTCTTTGAAATTGCGCGTCTTAAACGTTAACGCTAACTTCTTTGAAGATATTGATTTTATCATTTCGTTTTATGTTTTTCGCACTATTTGGGAAATGTTGATTTTAAAATTAAAAAAAAAAACTTTCTAAGTTTATGTTTGCTTTGCAACCAACATAAGTATATTTGTTTTTGTACGAATAAGTTTCATTATTATTAAGTCAATAAGCAAGGTTCATTTTTATTAAGTCAATAAACTTTAAGTTATTTTTAATTTTCCTCTAGAGATTTTTAGAAAAAATATGATAAAACGTTTCGACTTATTGCTGCGATAGATTATTAACGGTTTTTTTTTTTTTAGGCGTCAAGCTATTCGAAGATTAGAAAGTTCAACAGCTTTAAATTGACACTAAAAGAATTAAATTTAGTGTTAAGAGAGTTTTAGGACTGTTTGTATAAAGCTTATTGTTATCATTTTATGAAAAATGGTTTTTATAAATTTAAAGAGAGTACAAAAGTTGTGAGTTTAATTCTTTTTCAGTAAATATGTTTAAAACCTGTTGCTAATAGTTTTTTTTAAACTTTTATTGTTTAACTTTTTATAAATTTGTTTATATTGTGTTAATATCTTTTTTTTTTTTAATCATCTTTTTTTGTTAGTACTATACAGGTGTATAAGTTTTAGGGGAAAGAGGGTAAGAAGTTTTAATTAATTATAATGCCATTAATTTTCAGAGACCAATTAAAATTCTCGATTACAATCATCCACATATTTAAAATTTTTTTCAAAGAAATATTAAAAACTGCTATTAAATCTTCATATGGTCAAGTTAATTTTAAAACAATTGCCAGGAAATCTGTAAAGTGTGCCGCAAATTGGTTCCAATGCTTCAAAAATACGCCGATAAAAAGTTCATTTTATCGTAAAATTATAAAGTATTAATTATAATTTAACAACATGGTTAACTAAAGTTTATTAATTTAAGTAGAATTAAAAATTATAAATGATTAAATCATCGTTTTTAAATAATGATTAAAAATAATAAAACAAAATAAATAATACTGATTAAATGTTATTGATAAACACTGAGTAAAAGATAATTACTAATTTATATTGGTATTAAATAACTAAAAAATAAATATTTTGCGTTACAACCAAAAGTGATAAATTATGTGTAAGACATTTTGTATTTGATTAAAAACTTAAAAAAATAAAAAATTAATTTGAATATAAGGGAAAACAGGGCAAGATGTTTTGAAAGCCCTGAGTTATTGCGAAACTATTAGTCATGAAGCAATAATACTTTGTCATTACGTTTATGTTATCATAATGATTCATTGCCTACATAAATTTTCAGTTTACAAGTAGAAAAATTTACAACAAAAATTAAAAAAAATATCAACTGGTCACGTGACCGGGGCAAGATGACTTATTACGCAAATTCTGCCTCCAATTTCATAAAATTTCCAAAAACTAACAACTACTTTTAACTAAAGTATCAGAAAATAAACATGCGTCGCAAAAAAATATTCTTAAAAAACTTACTTCTGAAGGACACCATTCATTATGAATAACCGAAATCGAGGTTTTTTCTTTAAGCGCAATAAGTAAACTTATTGCGTTAATAATATTAAAAAAAAAAACATTTGGTGTTTTAAAATACAATATGTAATTTTTTTTGAGTTGTTATATGAAAAGCCTTTTTGGTCCGTTTTCCACTATTTGTATATGAATATATATAAATATATATATATATATATATATATATATATATATATATATATATATATATATATATATATATATATATATATATATTTATATATATATATATATATATATATATATATATATATATATATATATATATATATATATATATATATATATATATATATATATATATATATATATATATATATAGGGCGCCGAGAAATTGGGTGCGAAAGAGACACTTTGTCCTGGGCGGCAGATATCTAAGGGGCCCCAAATTAAGAAATGTTCTTAAAAAAAAAAAAAAAATAGGTGATTTACTAATAATATAGAAAAGTTTAGAAAAATCACGGTTTCCAATCACGGTTGCTCTTTGCGTGCCATGTATATATTTACAATAGAATCCCGTTAACTAAATCTGACAAATTTTCAGTTCCCCAGGAACTTTAAATAAAAGTTTCCCTGTCAACTTACTATAAAATCATCCGCTTAAGTTGTACCCTGGTTAAGTCAGACCATTCTCTATGTTTTTTGGGGTCCTTTCAGCAAAAAACTTAGATTAACTTAAATTAGGACTTTTATTTTGACTGCATATAAGTGCCTAACATAACTAAACTTCAAATACTTTAAATAAAGTTTTAAACTTTGAATGCTCGAAAATAAAATACCTTTGCGTCAAATATAATTAAACATAACTAAACTTTTTCACCGATATCATCGATTCGGTCAAGTTATGATTAAATTCTATATATTAATGACTATTTTAGTCAAAACTTAGCGTTCGAAAATAAAAAACTTTTGCGTCAAATATAGTTTAACGAACTAAAGATTTACACTGATATCTTCGATTCGGTTAACCTTCAAATAAATTTATACTATTAAAAATGTCGAAGGTTGCTTAGAGAAAGATAACAAGTAGAACTATAACAATATGTTACGAGTCACTGAAATAAACATTAATTTTGTTTATAGTATATATTATATATACAAAAATATATATTTCACATAAGATTATATATATATATATATATATATATATATATATATATATATATATATATATATATATATATATATATATATATATATATATATATATATATATATATATATATATATATATATATATATATATATATATATATATATATATATATATATATATATATATATATATTATATATATATATATATATATATATATATATATATATATATATATATATATATATATATATATATATATATATATATATATGTACAAAATATTAATATTAATGTAATAATAAAATTACAAAAAAGTTCTAAAAGCATTTACATAATATTTATATATCAAAAAACATTCGTTAAGTCTCGACATCTCGATAAGTCGGATATTTACATTAAGTCGGACAACTTCGCTTATTTCGGGCATTCGCTACGTCAGACAAAATATATATACCCCTTCAGCGGGTATATATATATATATATATATATATATATATATATATATATATATATATATATATATATATATATATATATATATATATATATATATATATATATATATATATATATATATATATATATATATATATATATATATATATATATATACATATATATACATATATATATATACATATATATATATACATATATATATATATATATATATATATATATATATATATATATATATATATATATATATATATATATATATATATATATATATATATATATATATATATATATATATATATATATATTTATATATATATACATATATACATTTATTTATCCATTTAATTTATTTTTTCTATCAACTTTTTTAATCCTTAAATTAAAAGCAGTTTGACCAAAACATTATAAAAATGGAAATAACAAAAACTTTAAAGATATATTAAAATGATTCTTGTAACCATTATTGACTATATTTAACTAACTGCTATTGACTTTTGTCAAAAGACAACGATGATTTAAATACGTTCTAAATACGTTGCTATCTTCAATCAATCAATAAATTTAATTTCAATAAACGTTTCCTTTGTTAATTAACACATTGTTTTAACTTGGAATAGTTGCAATCAAAGAACGATAACTTTTTTAATTCGCCTAGACATAATAATAATCTTGGTCAATCTGCCCAGACATTTTTTGCTAGTATCGGATGTTATGAAAAAATGAATTACCCTTTTCTTTAGGTATTAGATAAATTTTATAAAATTATTAATTAACAGATAACTTATTTGATTTAAAATATTTAGTAAATTAAATAAAAATATTTTCATTTACAAGATAATAATAGAAAGGTTATTTTTAATTAACTAGTTCAGAAACAGAAAGTTCTTCAAGATTTTAATGTTATTGATTTGTCATACACGCGAAACACTTTCTTTTCAATATTTTGATTTTGCGAATGCATTTATGTTTTGAACTTAAATTCTAGTAAAGATTATAAAGTTAACGTAAAAAAAAAAGAACGCTAAATGACATTGATATATAAATATTGAATGTCATTTATTTATTAAACGTTGAATGGCATTGATGTTAGAACATTAAACACGTTGACGTTAAATGACATTGACGTTGAAATGTTGAATGACATTGACGATGAAACATTAAATGATACTGACGGTGAACCGTTAAACAACATTAACGTTAAATTTTAAGTGACATTGACGTCAAAACGTTAAACGACATTGACGTTAAGACGTTAAATGAGTTGACGTTAAAACGTATAAAGCGTATAAAAAATTAAATAAAAATATATTTAAAAAATTCACATTCTTCCTATAGCAGATTTTTGGAAAAGTGGTATATGAGTCAAAAAATTTATTGAAATATTTAGATTTAAATAAATTCAAAATCTAAACAAATACCATTGTACCTTTAAAAGTAATAACTTAAATTGTTTTTCGTTTGACGCAGTTCAACTTGATTTAAATACCAGCAACTAAAAGTGAAAAATTAAGAAATGTAAACATACCAATATAAATAATGCTTGCAAATTATTCATATCCGCGATTTCGTTCGATAATAATTTACCATAGTAACAATAAAATTGTTTTTAAAAACCGTGCTAAACTCTTTATTCAATGCTTATACTAATTTGAAAAGCTCAGCCTTCTTAATGCATCTAACATATTTTCATTCATAAGATCACTTATAACGTTAGAAATAAGGAGTTTTTTAATAAAATTACAAATTTTATTATTTAAAACATTATGCTGAAGAATCGACCAAAAACTTGTTATGTGGGGTATGCAACCTATTTTTTATGCGTGTTATAAAATGTCTTGCATGTCTAAAAATGTGATGTGATAAAGATAGTTCTAATTAATAAAAACCGTTACACGATTTTTTCTTAAATTGATCATTTTAGATATTTCGTTTCTGTATATCTTTGATATAAAAAAACATACTGTCCTATAGGATACATTTAATATATAAAAATATAATTGTTATATATCGATATAAAAAAGTATTGTTCGTTATTGTCAAATGTTTTTGTCATGATGTTAAACTGCACCTTGTGTACAAGTTACAACTTCAACTTCAAGTTACAACTACAACTTCAAGTCAGCAGTAGAGAATTTTTCTGTATTAATCAATGCTATATTATTGTTACCTAAAGTTATATAAAAAGTTTATATATATATATATATATATATATATATATATATATATATATATATATATATATATATATAATATATACATATATATATATAAAAATATATATGTATGTGTGTGTGTGTGTGTAAATGTATGCATGTATTCAAGTAACATTTCTTCAAGTATAAATTGCAATGTATAACTTATGCGTGTTTTTAACAGTAAGTATAACCTTTTTTGCAATAAATCTGCTCATTAGGCCAAATATAAATTGCGTACATTCTATATTTTTTTAAAATATTTTATTTTGTATTGCGTATATTCTTTATGTAAAAAACCTTTTACATTAATTTATATCTTTATGCTTTTTTGTTATTTACATTTTTATGTTATGTTTTTTTGTTTTTTATTGGAGTAAAGTTATCTGGACGTATCAGGATTTATCTGGAGTCACCTTTCTCTAGTGTTTTCTCTAGCGAATTAGTCATTTCTCCAAATGAAAACATTCAAAAATAATATTTAATCTCTTTGCAAATATGAAAAATGGCAGAATATACGCGTCATTTTGTATAACGAACGTCACGTTATTTTCATGTAAATATAATTTTCACGTGAAATAGTATTTTAAAAACTGTAAAGAGAATTTCACTACTTGAAATTCCCTCGACAAAAAACGTGCGCCCTTTTTTATATTACTAATCATTATTTTTATTACAACATTGTTTATATTAGCAGCACTAAAGTAAAAGCATAGTTGTTTTATAAATGTCTATTTGGATTATTTTTTTGCTTAAGTTTGCATAAAAATTCACAAGGCGTACAACGTCATCAATTGTTTCATCCGCAAAAATGTAATGTTTTTATTGAATTTGTTATAATTATATTTATTAAAGAAATTAGTAAAAAATGCTATCTAGGTAAAAGATAAAAAGAAAAGAAAGTTGGTTTTGAGTTTCAAAATAGAAACTTTATAGATTAAAAAGTAGATGACTAAAAAAGTTTTGTTAAAATAAGTTTTTAGAAAATTTTCACCATTTTTGTTATTCTATCTTTCTTGGTTTTGTTATTTAATACTCGATCGTTTCGTTTTTAATGTTGAAAATTCTAAAGTTTTATAAAAATTACCTTATTTTTTTTACTAATAATTCTCACTCTAAAAATAAGTTACGTCATCAATTTCAACGCAAAACAAAATGACTTCAAGATTAAATAAAGTCAACTTCTACTAATATATAAAACTTTCTAAAAACTATATGTTTAAACTTTGACGTTTAGATAAATAAGTTGAAACTTTTTCCTTTTTTTTATGTATGTTGAAACTCTTACGTTTTATTGCATTACTTGTCTAAATAAAATAAACGTTAAATTACAAAATAGTTGACAGCGAAATCTCTTTAATGTTTACCCGATGATGATAGACTTGATAAAGATAAATTTTGTGTCTGAAAAAAATCAAAACATTTTTTAAAAAATTTTTGTTTAGGCGTCCAGCTCAAGACACAATGCATAACTTAATTGAACAATGTTATGATTGGAATCACTCAACTGGTACTGAAATAGCTCATATTGAGCAAGAATGTCATGACAAGAATTGGAAAGTTTTCACATTAAATGATCAACAAGACATATTCAAAAAACAACCAATTCAAAGCTAAAATTATAGCACCCAGCGACTCTTGTGAATGTATGAAACATACAAAAACTGCTCGTAGAAGGCGTTTGAAAAGTCAATCTGGTTATTATTTAGCAATAATGCCTAACGGACAAATTATAGGAAATAGAGATCCATCTAGTCCGCATAGTAAGTCTAGATTTTAATTAATTTGTTGTAATCACGAATGGACAATCTAATTACTAAGAAATAATAAGCATAATGATAATTTTATGATAATAACTTATCAATTTTATATTTTTTGCCATATCATAATGTAACTCAAATCCTGATGTCCTTTATTGACTATTTTGTAATAAAAAAATAAAAAAGCATGATATAATTTAAAATCTAATTGATAAAATATAAATACAAAAAATAAATTTAAAGACGCTTTTTGGTTAATATTTTTATGTAAAAAATGTTTGATATATATATATATATATATATACTATATATATATATATATATATATATATATATATATATACATACATATATATATATATATATATATATATATATATATATATCTATATATATATATATATATATATATATATATATATATATATATATATATATATATATATATATATATATATATATATATATATATATATATATATATATATATATAACGTAATACTTTTTAGTTGAGATTGATGTAATTCCAGTTGGAGCAGACCTTGTAAAACTATGGGCAGTTGAATCAGAACTATTTCTTATGATAGATGATACAGGACAAATGCGAGGAACGGTATGTTTTATTATAAAGAGTATATGTGTATGAGTAGAAGGGTGGGGGTAAAAAGATTATTGTAACCTTGATGATATGTTAGAGAAACTGGCTTTTTCTGATATATAAATCAAAGAATATGATTACTATATTATACGCATACTATATAAAAATACCTTTGCTCGCTTTTTATAAAACTTTATTATTTTGATTATTTATTACATTACTAAAAATAGGAAATTAAAGTTTTTTAAAATGCAGTGTTAAGCTAATCATTCAAACTTTTATCATTTAGGATGTAGATAGTACAGAATGCATATTTGAAGAAACGCTTACAGAAAACTTCTTTACAGTATATTACTCTGCAATGTATTTACACAAGCGTTGGTGCGTTGGGTTGCGTAATAAACCACAAATCAAAAGTTTTTATAGAAAACCTAAACCAACCAAAGACGCTTCATTTTTTTTGGAAATTGTTCATCTACGCCAATCGAACTCATCTTTAAGTGATAGTGAAGATAGCAGATTAAGTTGATAGTATGATATAGTAACTTTAAATCTCAGTGTTTTTTAGGATCAATTTGTTTAAGACATTTTTTGGATTAAAATTTTTGGTTTTCTTCAAGAATTAAAAACTAATTTTACAATAAAATATTTATGCATTTTAAATTCTAAGAATATTATGCAATTTAGAGGTTTATTAAATTTTGATTTTTAAATATAGGTATCGTATTTGCCATTGGTTTTGCAATGTCTTTTTATTTAAATCATCATTGTAACTATGGCGCCCGAATTATTTTCTTTATATATATATATATATATATATATATATATATATATATATATATATATATATATATATATATATATATATATATATATATATATATATTATTATTTATATATTTTTTATAAACTTTTTAAACAGAAAACAAATTTTCTCGTTTCTATTTTTATATTTGCAAGACATGACTTTTGACTTTTAACATAAAAGAAAGTATTTATATAGGGTGGAGAATTTGATACGAATAAACAAGTAAACTATGTTAAAATGACATGCCATTAAATTAATGAAAATATTTACCGGTTCTCTGTTATGTTGGACATTGATTAAAATTTTTTTTCCTTTGCTGTGTCTTTATAAAAACTTTGCAATCAATTTTATTGCTGATATTTATATTCTATTTTTATTATTAGATATCACTATTTTTAAACATATATTTTTTGCTAAAATTTTAATTAAGGATAACTATATGTCGTCAAATCATGTCTTTTAAATATAAACATTGTAAATAAAAGTCTGTTTTTTTTGTTTTTAAAAAAAAAAAAAAAAGTCCTGTCGCAGTTTGTGCTACGAAAACTTTTGGAAATTCCCTTCTTTACTTAGAAGAGATAACTTTTAATCTTTGTTTATATTACTTTTAAAAATAAGTATTGCATACTTATAATATTTTATTCAGTGAATATTCTTAATGTACATGTGCGCACATTTTATTCAGTGAATAACAAAAAATGCTCTAAATGAAATTTTTTTCAATAATATTGTAAATTTTTAGGATTTGTGTTTAATTTTATGGCTATACGAAGTTCACTATAAATGTATTGTACAAATTAAATTTTTTTAATGAAGAATGTTTAATGAAAAAAAAAAAATTGACAAATTGGGCGAAGGTGTTTTGTTTTATGCTGTTTTGAAGTTCAAGGGTTATTTTATTTTTAAGCATTTTTAATAATAGCTTAACTTTTTTATTTGATTTACTGTATTAAATTTACATGTTAAACTAGAGCATAGTACTGCCCTGCCATGGTAGAAAAATGCAAATCATCCAGACGTAATTATATATTCGCAAAACAATAATTTTTATCTAAGTTAATATAGTTAGGTAACTGTAGACTGTCAACTCAAATAAGAAATCTCCACACCTAAACCATTGCCCAATTTTTATCCCGATGTCGTAACACTGCGTATAGCTATTACACAAACTACATCAGTTACAAAAACTCAATTCTGCAATAAATATACTCTCGGTACGTACGAATAATACTTCAAATGAACGTTGCTTGTGTTAAACTTGTATAGGGCTATGTTTATTATTATCCAAACCGCTACAGTATCTGATAATCTAATTAATGGAGAGCCAGTTTTTCCGGGTATAATAATTCTGTGCTTTCTGCATAAAAATTGACTAGTATAGCACAATCTAGTTTTAATAACATAATCCTTGAAACATCAGCTTCATTAAATAAATTTTACAATAATTAAGAACATTCTTTATTAAAAACTACATAGCAATTTATAAAAAGTTTTTTAAAACACCGCATGCTGTCAATAGACTATTTTTTAAACTATGAAGAAGATGTTGAAGAAAAGATGAAAGAAATTACAAGAAAAACAATAAAAGGTTTTTCAACAAAGGTTTTTTAATTAAAATCAAGTGTCAGAAAACTTTCAACCCCTGACTTTGATAGGCAGTTAATTTAATATAAATTAGTTATATGCTTTTTATTTCAATTTTATTGGTATAAAATTTAAAGGGCCTCTAAACTAACTAGATCTTGGATAGAGATTGCGTTTAGCGGTCAGCTAAATCAGCCTATAACAGAGACTCGTGACAGTGTAAATTAAAAAAAATCATTTACAATTAAAATCTTTTTTTTTATATTTAATTAATTTCTAACAAGGCTAACTTTTTTTTTCCTTTTCACAGTTAAATAAACACATCCACCATTTGCAATGTCATTGCAAAGATAAAAGTCACGCTTACAGCTGAAGCAGAAATAAAATCCACAATAACTGGGAATATTAATGGAATATTACTTCCCGGATCCTACCTTTTGTTAAGTTCCAACACCGGTTACTACTTCAAGTTAGACATTAACAATTTTACAAAGAAATATGAGTTATCAATTGCCTCTTGAATAAATCTGCTGAATTTAACATATAAACAAAAGTGCAGGAAATTAAACTTTAAAAAAGTGCAGGAAATTAAACTTTACATTGTCAACTTTGTCAACGTTGAAAAAAAATTCAAAGTCGAATCAAATAAAAAAAATATATAGTATTTAAATGTTCAAATTTTTACTTTTTTGAAAATTAAAAAATAGGATATCAAAATAGACCTAAATGATTCTCATAGCAGTCGTTTAGTCAAATTCTATGTTGTTTGCGGCATATTTACCAAACTGCAAAATTCACTAACTTTTTATGAATATAAAAGTATAATGAAAGTGAAAAAAAGATTTATTCCCTTCATATCTCTCTCTCTTAATCCGGGCTTGATTAGCTTCATTATGTTAAATTTATTTACCGTATTTGGGATGAAACCTAAACAGTTTTAAAGTAAATGTAGTAGATGGCGCAAGGCATTTCACTTTTCTTTCATTTTTACAAGCAAAACAATGTTAAGGTACATTATAGATTTACATAATTACCAGACTTTCATGGTTGAAATGACGTTTTTTAAAGTGCGTATTTAGGGTATTTGTATTAAGGATTCATATGAGTATATCGTGATTTGCAATTTCGCTTTTTTATATCTGCAACTAATAATAATATTTTTGTATTAACATAACAAATTAAGTATGTATGTTTCAAAAAACACAAGACTCTCTATGGAAACAAAATTATTAACTTATTTAGGCACAAAATCTCATTCCATCTTAAGCGCTAACTTTAAAGGACACCTAGAGAAAAAGTTTTTTAATCTAATTAGCTTTACTTCTAAAAGAAAATGCAAATTTGGTAACATCTCAAGATAATCATGTTTTCATGCAGCTGCTTAACTTTTTTATTGTTTTATAACATAATTTCTAAAAAAATATATATTTTATTAAGAGATCTCTCTTTTATCCATTGTTGAAGAACAGTGTCAATTAGCAGCCGAGAGAGATCTCTTAATAAAATATTTCTTCTTAATATATACTTTCACAGTGTGAAGTCATCTTAAGAAGAAATATCTTATGTAACGCTGTTAAAGAAAATAGAAAAAAAAAAATTTAAACTTTTTATTTGCTGTGGTGATTACAACTTGCATCAACTGAACTCAGTGCCGGATCAAGAGGTGATGGGGGGGGGGGGGGATTATAGCCCCGGGCCCCGAAAATTTAGGGGCTCCTAAAAATTTTTTCATTTTTAGGCTCTGGTTCATAAAAAGGCCTCTAAAAACAAAAATAGCCTCGGGGCCCAAAAAGTCTTAATCCGCCGCTGAATGAACTATTATTCCGAACTGCTGACTCATGCAAACAATTAAAACTTTTAATAATATTCCTGAATTTTCAATAATTTTTCATAATTTTGAAAATAAATATCACTTTTTGCGCCCATTAAATCTTATTTGTCAAAATAAAGAAAAAAACTAAATATTTGATTGAGGTGTATACTTACTAAACTGGATAGTTTAATTAATTTAAAGAATGGTTTTACTGTACCTATTGGAAAGTCTTTATCTAAAGTTTTTATCTAAAGTAACTTAACGTAGGTGGTTTACTATAATTTATTATCCCAGAGCTTTTATGGAAAACCGAAAAAAAGGCCTAATTTAATAAACTGCTGAAAAAGTTCAAAGTTTGCACTATAACAATATATAATATATATATATATATATATATATATTATATATATATTATATATATATATATATATATATATATATATATATATATATATATATATATATATTTAATGAAGAACTATTCAAAATATATATATATATATATATATATAATATATATATTATATATATATATATATATATATATATATATATAATATATATATATATATATATATTATATATATATATATATATATATATATATATATATTTAATGAAGAACTATTCAAAATAAACGATTGGTTTACAAGCAATAGGCTTTCGTTAAATGTAGAAAAATCTAAATTTATTTTATTTTCCAAACCTAGTAAAGGTGATGATGTTCCTCTAAAATTACTTAATCTCCTAATCAATAAAACATTTATTAAAAGGAAACCAATCGTTAATTTTCTAGGAGTAATAATAGATGAAAATTTGTCATGGAAACCACATATAAAATATATAGAAAATAAAATATCAAGAAATATTTATATATTATATAAAACTAAACTCTTCTCTAAAAAAAAATATACTTTTCATTTATTCATAGTTTTATCTCGTACTGCAATATTGTATGGGGTAGTACTAACTATGGTAAGTTGAAAAAACTTCATAGTAAGCAAAAACATGCATGCAGGATTATATTTGGTGCCCACAGAACTTTTCAATGTGAACCTCTTTTAAGGAAGCTCGGTGCACTAAGTGTCTATAAACTTAATATACACCAAGTTCTACAGTTCATGTTTAAAACTAAACATGAACTCTCTCCAATTGTATTTCAGTCTTATTTTAGTGAAATCTCGCACAAGTATCCTACTAAGTTTTCAATTAATAACTTTATTGTTCCAAAAACTAAATTCAAAACTAAATTCTAACAAAATCCAATACCGCGGACCGTTTCTATGGAAACATTTTTCAAAATTTATCACAAAAAATAATAATGTTCAACACATCTCTTTGAAAAAATTCAGAAAAGAATCTAAGAATCTCTTATTACAAAAACACTTTGATTTAAAATATCCCTTTTAAAAATAATACACAAATAATATAAATTATCTAAAAAAATAGTTATTGACACTACTTCTCTTTTGTTGCAATTTTAATCTAATTTAATTTTTTGTTGAAAAACTTTAATACTTTTAAATTATTGTTAATCTTTGATATAATGCGTTATATTTCAACACTAATATTTATATTATGTTATTAGTTATATTGTAACTAACGTATTTAAAATTCTTGTTATGTACTTACTACTCTTCATTTTTTATATTAACTGACGATTTTATAATGTAAATTTTATGATGGGGCTTGATGATAAGACAATTTATGTCTTCTGCTTGCTCCAGTTCTCTTATTTATTAACACAATTTATTTCATTGTAAATTTTAATATATGACAAAGCTCTTTGCAAAAAAACAAAGAAGAACTAAATTTTTTTGCGTTTAAGCTTGTCAATTTTTACTTTAATTTTCATTTTTTCATTTTAATTTAGCACTTTAATTTGGTATTTTTTCATTTTAATTTGTCAATTTTTATTTTGATTTAGTCGATTTTCATTTTAATTTGCCACACAAAACTTACACCTCGCAAAACAATGTCAACAATAATAGAAGTTAACGAAGAAAGTTGCTATTTGCTAGTTGTTCTGTGTTTTCTAAGATTTATGAGTAAAACACCTCATAGAAAGAATTCACTGATCAACCAAGAAATCTTGCTAATTTTCTTTTTATTGAACAAAAAACACTGAGAAATCTAGTTTAATTTTTGAACCAATAAATAATCGGGGTTTGATTCGCTAGAAATTTTTTTCATGTTGAAGCACGTGTAGATAGATTGATCTTTAAGTAAATCTCTTTTTAATGAAACTTAATGCAGTCAATGTTTATAAACTTAACATATACCAAGTTATGCTTCTAATGTTTAAGTCAAAATATGGTTTATCTCCTAATATATTTCACTCTTACTTCACCGAAATTATTCATAAATACCCCACAAAGTATTCAACTAATAATTTTGTTGTTCCAAGATCTTTAAAACTCAGTTCGTTTCAAGTTCAATACTGTGGACCATTTATATGGAAAAGTTTTTTGAAAAATGTTATTAAAAATAAAACTCTTTTAAATTTCTCATTAGAACAATTCAAAAGAGCATCTAAACAATTTATATTAGAAAATTACTTCGATCTTAAATTTTTTTTTTTAAATAAGTGTCAATTTTTTAAAAATAAGTACCTAAAATAATTGAACTGAAAAAAGTCAACATCCCTCACTTATTTCTGTCTTGATTTGTTTCTTATTTTCTTCTTATAAAAAATAAAAATAAATAACTAAACAGAAAAATATAATAAGATTATTATACGATTTACTAATTGTAATATATTGTGTTTTACTTTATAATTTTGCAAAGGCAATAGATAAATAAATAAAAATAAATAAAAAAGGTTATTGAACTCTTATATACGCAAGTATGTATATATGTAGATATGCACACACTTGAAAATATTATTTCAAAACAGAGAGACAGAGTAATAGATTTACGGAACATATAAACAAAGTTGTTAAAGTAAACTTTGTATAACATGCTGTAGGAACAATTTTTTGAAACGTTTTTCGAACGACTGATTTATTAAAATGTAACCACATGTAGTTTTATTGTTTTAATAGAAGATTGAACCCACTGTATTAATCTCGTGTAAAAAAAATCCATGTCTAAACCTAACTATTTTTCTGATAAAGTTTGTAACTGGTTATCAAAAATACGTTAATAAAAAATTTGAACCAAATTATATTCTATTTATTGCTTCATAAGGTACGAATTATTATAGAGTATGATTTTAATACTATCTGTGTTTTCTAAGATTTATGAGTAATTTATAAAAGAATGTTTACTAAACTTTAAACAAACTCTTATACAAAAATCAATTTGGTTTTCAAAAACATTGTTTGATTGAGCGTGCTATCATGGAACTTACAAACAAAATATTTCAATTTTTGATAAAGGTAAGCAGGTACTTATTGAGCAGGTGTACTTATTGACCTTTCAAAGACACTTGATACATTAGGTCAAATTATTTTACTATTAAAACATTATGGTATTATGTATAAATGAATAAAAAATTACTTGAGTAAAAGAAAGCAGTCTGTAATTATTAAGGTGACATGTATTCTGGATACTAAGTGTAGATTCCTTTAGGGATTAATAATATATATCATTGAAATGTATAGCGCGAATACCATAGTATAATATATATCAATAATGTATATGTAATATGTAAATTTAAAATCGATGTTTGTATCAATTTTAAATTGCTGAACTTGAAAACTTTAACTTATAATTTAGAGCAAACAAAATATTTTTAAACTGCAAAAAAAACAATTACATTTTTATTTTATAAAACAGGTCAATCAATAGATTTTCCAAGTAAAGTTCCAGAGTTGCTCATTAATAACATAATAAAAAAACGGGAAAAATTTACAGTTACTTTTTGTGCAAATAGAGGAAAACATGTCATGAAGAAATTATATTAGAGACATTGAATCAAAGTTATCATTTGAAATAGACATTTTGTATTAATCTTGCTCATTTCTTGATTATTGTTCACAAAAAAAAAATTTACATTAGTCTAATCCACAGTCATCTCTGATAAGCTAATATTAAGTAATTGACCTTATTTTATTATATTTATGTTAATCAGGTTTGAAATAATGTTATTATATATTTTTTAAGTAAGCTTATATAATATATATATATATATATATATATATATATATATATATATATATATATATATATATATATATATATATATATATATATATATATATATATATATATATATACATATATATATATATATATATATATATATATATATATATATATATATATATATATATATATATATATATATAATTTATAAAAGATTAATTAAAGTACAAAGACTAATGCAAAAAAAAAAGAAGTTATGCATACATAATACTTATAGTAAAATAGACTTCAATATTAACATTCCACGTAGTTTTAAAAAATAATAATAATACTAATAATAATAATATATATATATATATATATATATATATATATATATATATATATATATATATATATATATATATATATATATATATGTTGATATTATTACAACATATATATATATATATATATATATGTATATATATATATATATATATATATATATATATATATATATATATATATATATATATATATATATATATATATATATATATATATATATATATATATATATATATATATATATATATATATATATATATATATATATATATATACATATGTATATATAATAAAAAGAATGTATATATAATGTATATATGTGTATATATAATATATATATGTATATATAATAAAAAGAATGTTAAGGAAACAACAATACAATTAATCTAAAAATGTTTCTATTTCTTAAAAGATTTATTAAATTGTATACAACACATTTAAATATTATGCACTTTAGGCTGTTCATAGTTCTATAAGTAGTGTTATTATATTAAATTTTTTCTATTATATAATTAAGTTTTTGTAAAATGTTAATTAGATTTCTGTTACTAAGAGTAACCATTGTTTTATATTTTTTATTCAGGAAGAGCTAGTTAAAGGTATCATTTTTTGTTTATGTAAATGATTTTCATAAGATAATAAATTCTTTTCATTCTTAAGTTTAGAAAGAAAAAAAACTGAAAGAAAAGTTCCGAAGTTTTGTTATTTGTTTTTTGGAAATCATATTCATGATTGTCAAACCTGTCAGATGATTAGCTAGTTCTGCAAGTGGATATTTTTTAGATTATTTGTATACCAGTATTTTTTAGATATATACATAACATCCTAAACACTTTAAATATGAATATGAATTTATTTTTTATAATAATCAATAATTACAAAATCATTGATGAAGAGAAGTTACACCAGGTTTCTCTTTTATTTCGTGTTTGTGCTGCAAACAAAGCAGCAGTTAATCATGCTGATGTATATTACAGCATGTAATATACATCAGGGACTCAATTGTTTAGATTAATAGATATCTAAACAATTGATTCCTTTAAGGAGTTAGCTGTAAGCACAGTGTTATAAAAGAGGTTTTAGCTTTAACTTTCTGACCCGAGAAAACCTATTAGTGGAATGATTGCCCAAACTATGGGAACCACTTAGATAAGTATCGAAATCAGATTACAGCGTCCTGGCAAGTAAACTACATTTGAATTTTCATTTCAGTAAACACAAAATATGTTTTAAACGTTTAATAAACGTATTAATACGTATTATAAACGTATTGAACACCTCTTGTGTTTACTGGTATGATTATTGGTTGCACAAACATGCGAAATGACAGCTTATTTTGCATATCTACAATCCTAAATTATTATTATTTTGTAAAACTTGTTTAAATTGATATGAAACGTATTTAAAACGTATTTAAACGTATTAAAAACTTATAATTTTGAATTCTAGGAAAATGTATGTCATTTTTACTTTACCAATGAGAGCTAAACTGTGCACATCTAATTTTAACAAAAATGCCAATAACTGCTAAAAATCACCAAGAATGCAGGAAAACTGTTTTCTTTGTTTCAGCAAATGTCAACGAGAGCTAACATCAAATCTAAAAGAAAGATTTCAGATTATACTGAAAGATAAAATTGACTTTAACGATTACAAAGTTCATCTTGGATTTTGTGAAAAATGTCGCTCTTGTTTGAAAAGGAAGGAAAGCGGGGAGGACATCACACTCACACATTTTATAAGTTTGAGACTATAAAACATTGACCAGAAACTTAAGACTCTCACTGTGACTGCTTGATCTGTTTAAATGGAAAATTGAGAAACAATTGTCAAATGACAAAGCTCAGCAGCTAGGACACCTTCAACAGTAAAAAAAAAATGCTCAAATTGTTTTTCAATTATTGGCAAAAGATTTGAGAATGGCTGAAGATTGCCTCACAACTGCGCGAAAGGCACCTTGAGATATAACACTGTTGCAAAAAAGGATCATTTAGCATCAGAATAAGTTGTAGCTCTTGTTGTTTTAAATTAAGCTCTTTCTCCACATGGAACACTCTGATAAAGTCAACCTTATGGTGGAAGGATGCTTCTAGTAACAACAAATATGAATTTAACTTTTTATAGTTCAAATTAATGACAGGTTAAAATTTTGCATTCATTATCGGTTTGTCATCAGTTAGACAACTTTTCCCTCCAAATTCATCAATAAGTATAAAAAGACCTTGCTCAAGTTCAACGTTGACTAGACATTGGTCCACCGTTGGTGTAAGGTTGTTGGCTACAACACCAACGTTGATTTAATAATCATCAAATCAACGTTGGTATCGTAATAAATTTTACATCGACTTATTATTCGTACTAAATTGTAAGAATTGCCTTGGTAGATGAGTTGCTGGTTGTTGTCAGAATAGTTGGCAGTTAAGTTATGAAAAATATTACTCGATTTTTATATTGCACTGAATATTTTAAGTTAATAAAGATTTATGGGTTTCTAGTAAAAAGTTATTTATTATTAGAATTATAATACATAAACATTTTACAATGCTGCTCCTCCTTCATATTCTTTTGTAAAGTAAAGCAATACTTTAATGGCAAACTCAACATCGGCATCCGTACCACGGCATGTTGACGGATTATGTCGAACAGCATCTAAATAAAATTGAATATTCCTTGGTAACAATAAACTGATTTACTTTCATTTTACATTCGTTTAATTTAATTTTTGTTCTAATAATATCAATTACGGCAATATCGTCGGCAATTGATATTATTAGAAGAGACCAAACAAAATGATATCATTCACTAAATGTAAAGAAAAATAAAAAAGGTATATTTTTAAACAAAATACATAAAATAATACTTTAATAAAAATAGCAGTATATAGAAACAAAAGATTTCCTTTATATCTTAAGTCACATTAAGTTACAAGAAACAAATTCATCATTTTTTTAATGCATAAATAAATTAAACGCACCTCCAACACGGTGAATAATGAAATCAGGTAATAACTGATCCACTTGCAATGCTCTAGCAAGTATTGGTGTAAGTATAGATGATCGTAGTGCAGTTTGGTTATCAATTTACACAAAATAATTGTATATATAACATAATTTGATTAAGCAAATTTTTTACAATCACACATTTACACTAACACACCCTTTTTTTTTTCAAAACATTGTTTAAACTGTAAATTAACCTTAATTAACAATAATTCTAATCTTTCCAGTGTTATAGTAGCCTGTGTTTCTTTTGAATGTTCAGATCAATTTAAATTAATTAACAGTGAATCAGCTTCTGAAATTATAATAATGGAAGCATTGATCAACTGCCAAGCTAACAAGTTTTCTTCGTTTTTATTTCTAATTGCTTTGTCATCAGTTTTAAATATTCCTATAAGATCAATTTATCCTGATTTTGGCTTAGAAAAATTCAAAAAACTTTTTAATGCAATTATTTTTCCATTTCGTTCAATTAAAAATCAAGATCAAAATGTTTTGAATATTTTATGGTGTAATACTGATATTATGTCAGTGATGCAAAATAATAATAACTGGACACCGAACCATTTTGTTCCAATTATTATAAGCCTAAACTAATTTCTGGCATTAATTAGAATTTGGCTATAAAAAACGATGCTACTTATTCTTTACACTTTTTTAGTCCTAAAACTGAAACCTAAAAAAAAACTTGATTCTGCAAAACATGTCAAAATTCAATCTAAAATTAACTTTAAAAAAGACAATGCTTTCATAGAGTTGCCTTTTGAACCTTTTGTAGATTCAAAAATAGTTAAGTTATTAGACTCCAACTCAGTTATTATTCCTTCATATAATGAAATAAATTCTTTGTATGATGTTTCAACATATTTTGTTTGAAGTAAACTTTTAATCGCTGGCAAAGATGATTCTATTTTGTTGGATATGGTAAACAAAGTATTTTGTCCTAATTCTATGTTTGTTTTTCCAATATCTTTAAATACAAAAAGATCATTTAAATTTGAATGGCTCAGCCAGTTTTCTTGGTTAGCTTATTCTAGCAAAGAAGATAGAGCTTACTGTCTTGCTAGGTGCTAGTATTCCAAATAAGTCTGGAATGTTAAATTTAGTTTTCAAGCCCCATCAAGAGTGGGGTAATGCTGTTCGTGATTATAGAAAACATGTGGAAAATTGTGTTTTACATGAAAAATCTATGCTTTCATTTAATGCATTGCTTTCACGTTGCAATTCCAAAAGTAATGTTATTGAGGTTGATTTAAATAATTCTTGTTTGAAACTTCTTTCTGATAACCGAAAAAAATTAGTTCCAATAATTAAAACAATAGTATTTCTTGGTAGAAACGATCTAGCATTTCGTGGACATCGTGATGATAGCAAATATCATCCTGATATTGGGGAATCTTCTACACAAAAAGTAGGAGTTGGTAACTTCATAGAGCTTTTAAATTTTCGTGTTGATGCTGGTGATCAAATATTATCTAATCATCCTTCTTCAAGTCCAAAAAATGCAACCTATATATCAAAAACTACCCAAAACCAACTTATTGATTCTTGTGGGAAAGCAATTGAGGAAGTTTTAATAAAAAATGTCAAGCATTCATTTTTTTTTCAATTCTTTGTGATGAAGCAGTTGACTGTTCAAATAAGGCGTCCTATGATTCAACCGAATCCCTAATTTCAATTTAGAACCGAATATGAGAAATTTATTACACAACCGAAAATATTTACGAAAAAAATTAGAACCGAAAAAATTTCAATCGAATTTTTGATCGAAAGTCATTAATGATTTTAGAACCAAAAAAATTTTGATCGAATTTTCAATCGAAAGTCATTAATGATTTTAGAACCGAATTTCAT
>NC_061157.1:22760641-22875641 GCF_022113875.1 Hydra vulgaris | reverse complement strand
GTAAAAGATTAAAAAAAGCTATAGAAAATATTATGCAGTGTAAAGTTAAAAATAATCAAAAAAAAAACACTTAAAAGTGTGTAAAAAAGAAGTTAGAGAGAAATCTATCATTTGTACTTTTTTTTAGCAGCAGGTTCACAACAGTTGTAGTGGAATCCAAAATGGTCTTAACTTGGGTTTTTTTTAGTTTAGAAATTGTTCGTTTAAAGAATACAGAGAAGTAAAAAAAAAGATATTGAAATAAATAGCAATAAAAAGATAAAGTGTGTTTCTAAGATTTTTTATGTTGTAGATATAACTAGATCAGCTAAGAGTGTTTATTTAAAGAAAGAGTGATCAAGTGCAAAAGATAAAATTACTCTAGTAATGTTCAGAGATTTTTATCCACTTCTATTAACAAAAGGTGCATTAAAAATAAAAATAAAATATACAGCACCACATGAAATGATGCTATATAACATTAATATGGTTTGCACACAGAAAAAGTAGAACTAGAAGTAGGAAAATTTGGGGAGAATGTTTCAAAAAAGTTTAAGTTTAAAAAAAAAACGCTCGGTGCGGTCAAGTATCAGAAACGACATAATGAGAAACTTTTAAACAGGGGCGCTGAGAGCTTTTGCCCTGCCTGGAACAGCAACCCTGACTGGCGTCCTCATTTTTATACGATTTTTCTATATTATTAGTCAAGGACCTTAGTTTTGGTACCTTTTTTGTTTTACACTCCTGCTGATCTGAATGCTGATTAAATTTTAAGCATATATAGTGGCGAAGCTTCGGCTTCGGCCGAAGCTTCGGCTTCGGCAAAGTGGCTTCGGCAAAGTGGCTTCGGCCGAAGCTTCGGCTTCGGCAAAATTTTAGCTTCGGTACATCCCTATTATTTAGTTCTTATTTTATTTCTTTAGCATAATAAAACAAATATGGATGTAACACCTAAAAAACGTTCTAAACTTTGATTCAATATTCTGGAAAAAGTCAAAAAGAGATGGCAGACTTATGCCATTTCAACCAGTCTACCGTCAGCCGAGTGTTCAAGCTGTTCAGAGAAACTGGTGGTTTTTCTCTAAAGCGACTGGGCAGGTGTGGTTGAAAGAGAATAACTACAGCTAGGAATGATCGTTTTCTACTACAGCAAAGTAAGAAGAACCCCAAGAAGACAAGTGCCCAGCTCAGGAATGATCTTGAAAGTCATTGTATCAGTGTCTGTTTAAACACTGTTAGGCGGAGACTGCCTGTGCTGGGCGGCCAGCTAGAAAGCCCACCAAGAAGCAACTTTTGATAACAGCTAACACAGCAGCTGGAGAGACTTGTACTTGCGACTGTACCAGTAAACCGAAGCTGATAGAAGCCATCATGGAAATCTGGTTTCACAATGAAGAATTGAAGAACTTGTGTCAAACTCTGGTGTATTCTATGCCACATCGTGTGCAAAGTGTAATTGCATCACGGGGAGGACATATTAAGTATTAGATATGAACTGTTATTACCAAAACTGTAATAAACTAAGTTCTACAGTTGTTTTTAGCTTGATGCAATTAATTTGCACAATACTGTATATATATATATATATATATATATATATATATATATATATATATATATATATATATATATATATATATATATATATATATATATATATATTTTATTATATATATATATATATATATATATATATATATATATATATATATATATATATATATATTTTATTTATTTATTTCGTCATTAAATGAATAATCTTTTACAATGTTTTTTTACAACATAAAAATTATAACATTAAAGTTTCGACCGGAGCTGGCAGAAGACATGATCTTATCATCCAGCCCCGTTAATATAACTAAAAAATTCAGCCGATAATAATGAAAAAGGAAAAAAGAAACTAAAGCAAGAACTGATTTTAAGATGAAAAGAACTTAAAAATCAAATTATTATTTACAGAAAGAGAAAAAAAAATAAAAAAAATAAAAATATTAATTATTTCTTCTCATTATTATTATTATTTTTTTAATTCTCTATTTTATTCTACTTTTATTTTTATTATACACGCACGCACACACACATACGCACACGTACACACAAATATATGTCCGTTCATATATACATACAAATCAAATAAATCTGTATTACATTCCATCTACAAATTGCGTAAGATATAATAAATATTGCATTTACAAATTACGTATTGTAAAATAAAATAATATCATACATGTTCTAAGTACCATACAATATAATTGTGATGTTGAGTCAATTTATAAGACATTAAATAACTAAGATTACCAAAAGTTTTTAATAATACGATAGTAATTGCTTTGTGTCAAAACCAAATAAGTGTTGTTTTGTGGCACGTTTAAAATGTTGAGTTGAATTTAAAGTTTTTATATTACTTGTTAAAAGCAAGTTCCATAACCGCGGCCCTCGGCAAGATATCGAAAAATCAGCTTGTTTTGATAATGTTTTTGGTATAATAAAATTATTTGTTGAGTATTTAGTTTCGTATTTGTGGTTTAAAGAAAAAAAATAAGTTTGGAAAATGCTTGGTAGCATACCATTTTTAAACTTAAGCATGAAAATAAGTATATTAAGAATATTTATTTCATAGACATTAGGCACTCCAATTTCTCTTAGTAGTGGTTTGGCACTAGCGTATTTATTTGCATTTAATATCAAGCGAATTGCTCGTTTTTGTATTTTGTAGATCATATTTAACTTTGAAGGATAAGTACTTGCCCAGATAATGTTGCAGTAGCTGATGTAGCTATGAATAAATGCAAAATAAATATTTTTTAAACAATTTGTGTTTAGGAGATGTTTTGTTTTATACATAATACCAATAATTTTTGATATCTTATTTTCTATTACTTTGATATGGTTACTCCAGCTAAGATGTTCATTAAGAATTACGCCTAAAAATTTGATTGAGTATTCTCGTTTAAGTTTAGTTTTATCAATTAATAAATCAGGTAGTTTTAAGGGGAGGGTTTCAGATTTTGATAATTTTGTAAAAAGAATATATTTACTTTTTTCGACATTTAAGGAGAGTTTGTTAGCCTTAAACCATTCGTTCAGGTTTTCAAGTTCTCGATTAACAGTGTTAAATAATAGGCTAATGTTTGTGTGGCTAAAGAACACTTGCGTATCATCGGCAAAAAGGACAAGGTTAAGTATGTTAGAAGATAAGTAGATATCGTTAATATAAACGAGGAATAATAATGGACCAAGAATTGATCCTTGTGGAACCCCACAAGTAATGTCTTCAAGTCGTGTTACAGTGTTGTTATATGATAAAGCTTGTTTCCGATTATTAAGGTAAGAGCGAAACCATTTTAAATTGTTATTTCTTATTCCATAATTATATAGTTTATAAAGAAGAATTTTGTGGTCAACAGTGTCAAACGCTTTTGAGAGATCGAGGAATACCCCAAGAGTGTATTTATTGTTGTCAAACCCATTTAAAATTTCATTGACAAGTTTGGCTACAGCGTGTTCTGTTGAATGGTGTTTTTGAAAGCCATATTGGTTATTATTTAGTAGGTGGTGGTTTACTAGATAATTGTTTAGCCTATTGTGCATTATGCGCTCTAATATTTTTGAAATGCATGGCAAAATAGAAATAGGCCTGTAGTTAGAAGCAATCGAATCGTCTCCGCTTTTTAATATAGGAACAACTTTTGCTAGCTTTAGCTGGTCAGGGAACACCCCATTTTTTAAAGACAGATTACAGATATGCAGAAGGGGATATTCAATAATATCGTAGACATTTTTTACAACGTTCACGCTAATGTCATCTAGCCCTGGACTTTTGTTTTCTTGTAAGGTATTAAATGCATTTTTAAGCTCATCCGGAGTTATTTCAAGCTCGTTCATGACTGAGGCTTTTTTTTCTAGATACAGCTTATAACATTTTTTTCCACGAGTTATTTTATTAGCTAGTTTTTCCCCAATTTTTATAAAATAGTTATTAAATTTCTATGCAATATCAATTGCCTTATTGGCTACTGTATCATTTTCATCTGTTTTTAAGTATTGCGGGAACACTTTGGTAGCATCTTTTTTTTTTCCTGTTACCTCTTTTATTACGCCCCATGTTTTTTTAGTGTTACCGCAATAATTTTCTAATAAATTGCAGTAATAGTTTTTTTTGAATGTTTTTTTAATTTTTCAAATAGATTTTTGTATTGTTTATATATTTTTTCGTTTTTAAAAGTCTTTTTTTTCAAAAATTTTTCATAAAGTTTTTTTTTTTTTTTTGAAGATTTAATAAGCCCTTTTGTCATCCAAGGACTTTTAGGGTTTTTGAGTTTTGTTAATTGCTCAAGCTTGGGAAACGCTTTTTCGTACAAAGTTATAAAAGTGTGTTTAAAAATATCGTAAGCTATGTTAGTGTCTTTGCAATTAACAACCTGATCCCAGTTTTCCATTGATAAGTTGCTTCGGAATTTTGTTATACTTTTTTCATTTGTTTGCCTTTTTGTTGTAATTATTGTTTTGTTTTCTTTTTTTATTGTTGAAATTGTTAAGCAGAAGAAATATCGGAAAATGGTCACTTATGTCAGATTTTATTATTCCGCTTTGAATATTACATGTTATGGTAGTATTTGTAAATATGTTATCGATTAGGGTAGCTGTTCGGAGAGTTACTCGAGTTGGCTTATTTATTAAGGGTTCTACGCCGTGCTGTAAGAGATTATTTAAAAAGCGTTTGACATTGTTATTAGTTTTTATTTTTAAAAGGTCCAAGTTAGTATCTCCCATTATGTATAAGTGCTTATTTTTAGCCAGTTTTAGGTACTGAATTATATGTTTTTTAAAGGATTTTATATTGCCATCTGGTGGTCTATATAAGCCAGTAATATACGCATTTGCTTTACCTTGGTTTGTTAATTCAACCGTGAAAAGTTCACAGTTTGCGTTCAGTAAGCTTAGGCTTTCTACTTTTTTAAACTGTATTGTATTATGTATGTAGAAACATATTCCTCCGCCAGTACCTCTACTACGAGTTTGATGGAGAGCTTTATAGCCTTTTAATTGAAAATTTGAGTTTATGGAATTTTCGTCTTTGCACCATGTTTCTAAAAGGCATATTACCGTAAATTCGTGACTTATGTCTTTTAGCATTTCTTTAAAGTTTTCAAAGTTTTTGCTCATGCTGCGTATATTTAATGTCAGCGCTGAAAAAGTATTTTGTGACGCATTTATAAAACAAGATAATTCTTCGATACTATAGTATATTGAACAATAACAACGACCCTGACAAAAATTTTTTTGAAAACGACTCATTTAAGTCTAATTACAAAATTAAAAAAATTACAAAAAAAAAAATTACAAAAAAAATACATAAAATTACAAAAAAAAAAAATTTTTGTCAGGGTCGTTGTTATTGTTCAGAAGAAGAGTGTTTTCTTTATCAAAAATTTCAAAATATTTTGTTTCCGTCATTGTCATAATTAAAAATTTAACTGCTTAAAAATTAAATATAAGATATATAAATATATTCATACATGTGTAAAATATAAATATAAGAAAGAAGAGTTATTTTTTTTTGATATTATTTAATTTAATAATTTTATCGTACCTTAAACTAACATTTTCACCATTATTGCGTCGTTCTTTTACTTCAGCCAGGAGTCTTTTCCTAATATTGACAGTCTCATGGGAAAAATCTTCGTTTAAGTAAATGTTTTTACCTTTTAGTCTATATGACTCTTTTAGAATTTTTGTTTTATCATTGTATCTTAACAACTTCATTATAACTGTTCTGGAGCTTCCTTCTTTTCTGGCTCCGGTTCGATGAGCTCGTTCGACTTCTATTCCATTTAGTCCCAACTTATTGACTAAAAATAGTTTAACTTTATCCTCAGTTTCATTCCATGTTTCTTTCACACTTTCTTGTAGCCCGTCTGTTCTTAAATTATTTCTTCTCGATCTATCTTCAAACTTTCTTAGCTTTTCATTTATATTTTGCGTTGTAATGTTTTCCTTTTCCACTCGATCATTGTTTTGTTTGTGGATAGTTGCAATTTTTTTGTCAAAAACTTCATCATGAAAATTTAAGCTCAATTTTATGTCTTCGATATCTTTTACTATTATCTTTATTTTGTTTGCACTTTCTTTAGAGTTTTCTTCAACTTTGTCAAGTCTCATTAATTATTTTTGTATTTGCGCTTAAGATTTCTATAAATATTTGTTGTTGTTGCTTAAGCATTGTTTCCATTTCTTTTCTATATTCCAAAAACATTTCATTCAGCATTTTTTTAATTTCTACAAGAGTAACTGACATTTTAGATTTATCTTTTTTTTAATAATAATAAGTTTATCTTTTATTTTAATAATTTATAAAGAGCTGTTAAAAAGCGTCTGTTCACTGCAACGTTTCCGCAAAAAAAAAAAAAACATATATATATATATATATATATGTTTTAAAAAATATATATATATATATATCAATGCATATAAAAATATATATCAATGCATATATATATATATATATATATATATATATATATATATATATATATATATATATATATATATATATATATATATATATATATATATATATATATATATATATATATATGTTTTAAAATATATATATATATATATATATATATATATACATATATATCAATGCATATAAAAATATATATCAATGCATATATATATATATATATATATATATATATATATATATATATGTTTTAAAAAATATATATATATATATATATATATATATATATATATATATATATGTTTTAAAATATATATATATATATATATACATATATATCAATGCATATAAAAATATATATCAATGCATATATATATATATATATATATATATATATATATATATATGTTTTAAAAAAAATATATATATATATATATATATATATGTTTTAAAATATATATATATATATATACATATATATCAATGCATATAAAAATATATATCAATGCATATATATATATATATATATATATATATATATATATATATATATATATATATATATGTTTTAAAAAATATATATATATATATATATATGTATGTATATATATATATATATATATATATATATATATATATATATATATATATATATATATATATATATATATATATATATATATATATATATATATATATATATATATATATATATATATATATATATATATATATATATATATATACAAAACACAAACTTATTTACTTGAGTTAATATAATACACATAAGAAAGATTTTCAACCGTGCATTATAAATGCAAAAATGGCAAATTGGTTGTGACGCGTTAGCTTGATAAAGTTCGAACTGACTTTTTTTCAAAAATTGAGATTATGACTTTATTGGGCAAATAAAATAAACTAAAATTTTCTGCGATCTAGCGTAAAAATAAGCGAACTACCAATATCCATAAGTTCTATCTGCAGGTTTAGTTAACTAATATTTAGTTTGACAAGGTTTCAACTAATATGGTAAACCCTAACTGCAGACTGTTCCAAAATGTTTCAGTTAAATATATTATGATAGAGAATTTCATGCTCATCAAAAGTCGCATAAAACATTGGTCTCAATATCAAAGTATTGTGTTCAAGTTTGAAGTAAAAAAAGATGATCTTAAAAGCGCTATTTTTTTTATTCCCTATTTTTTAAAAATCTTTTTTAAAACGTTACATTAAAGTACTGGTTTCTAAAAGCGTTAAAATAAGTATTAAAAACAAAAAAAAAATGGCTTTTAAAAGGTAAAACTTTTTTTTAAAATTTGGTAATGACAATTCAGTTTTCTCACATACTTACCGTTAGTTGATGAAGTACATTTTGCCGCGCATATCTTTAACTGTCAGTCAATTTAAGGACGTTTAACTGTGTCTAGCCCCAACGGTCAATCATGCATGTTTATTACCTATTGCTTATCTCTAACGGTCAGTTAATGAATGTATAGTTTTGAATATAATCGATGAACAAATTAATATAGCTTTAATTTACTATATCATATTCATTAGTAATACTAAAAAAATTGAACAATTTTTAATATAACGGTAGAATCTTGTTAGATTATATGGTAATTAGCGTTTATTATAATATTGTTTCAGATACAAACTCTACAAGTAGTTAACTACTTCAATCACAAAATTTTAAAGTAGCTAAAATGTTTCTAACTACCGTTAGAAGAGCAGTTAGAACTTCGTCATAGTAAAGAAATGAGTCATATCGTATACGGATAAATGGCAAATATATTTCGTCGCGTTGGTTTGACAAGGTTCTAACTATCGATGTCGAAAATTAAAATGTTTCTACCATAAAAAGTTATTAGTATCAATTGATATTATTTTTCACTTATGATATCATAAGCATTTGCCTTTATTATCACTATTTGTAACTAAAAAATATTTCACTCTTCATTGAAAAATAAATACCCCAAAAATGCAGTTAGAACCTTGTCATAGTAAAATAGTCATATCATATGGCCATTTTACTATGACAAGGTTCCAACATAATAAAGGCAAATGCTTACGGTAAAAGGCAAATGTAAATGAAAAATATTATCACTTGATACTAATAAATTTTTATGGTAGAAACATAACAATTTTTCGACATTGATTTTCTTAAAATTACTTACGAATCAGTTAGAACCTTGTCAAACCAACGCGACAAAAAATATTTGCCATTTATCCGTATACGGGAAAAGATTCTTAAACGGAAGTAATTTTATTTTTATTTTGTTTCCGCTGTCGCGTTAAATAAGTAGACAGTCAGTTCTGCGCAAGCGTACCGCATGCGCAGATACGGTGTAACGCTTCCGTTAGGTAGGTTAAATCTATCGTTAAATAAGTAGCCTTGTTCACGTTAGGTATAAACTTAAAAAACAAAAATAATATTTTTGTTTTATTTATTTATTTGAGTTTTCATGCTATATTTTTCTATACAATGTAAGCCAACAATATCCGAAGATATTGTTGGCATAGGAACAGCCACAAATAGTCATAAAGACTAATCCAAAGTAACGTCCGTTATTGACCAACATTTTTGCGTACCGAAGTACTCTACTCAAGCGCTGAGTTGGCGGTGGCGGGATTTGAACTCGTATCGTTCAACAGTCCGGGTTTCAACTTTTCCTTTGACGCTCTAACAATCTGACCTATCCCGCCACTTGTATATTTTTAAATTTTTTAAAAACTATATAATTAAAATGCCAGTCTATAATTACTCAGTTGAAGATATTACGCAGTATGTCACTGGTGGAATAATAAATTATTATAATAAAAAATGTCAACTTTGTGGTATGTGTATACATAAGTTAAAGTTTTACATAATTTATGATTAAGAGTTTATTATTATTGTGTATATACACAATAAAAATCCCAAAATAACTGGTGGTTTTGAGATGCTGAGACATTGTATAAAATTAACTTCAGAAATATACAATAATATAAAATACGTATTCTATTTTAAATTAAAAATGTATTAAATATGTATGTATTAAATTGAAAAATAAGTCAATGCATAAAATGGAAGTCTCAAAACAACTATAAGTTTTGAGCTCAAAACCCACAGTTGTTTTGAGACTTTCATTTTATGCATTGACTTATTTGTCAATTTTTCCTAGAACTATTAGTTAACTTTGTTGTATATTTAAGTGTTGCAATTAAGTATTACTAGAAATATTTATTAAAAACAGTCTAAGATTAAATTAACTGTAAATTTATTATGGATTTGAACCTAATTTTCATAAAGTGACCCTAGGTACAGTCCAAAAAAAGCTTATTGTTCTAGGGCCACTAATTTTTAAACCTTTCTACTTGATGGAATTTTATTTGTTTAAGTCAATATACTTATACTAATACAAAGTAATTAGTATAGAGATGTTTCGCCTTTTTTACACAAACTTCTCCTAGACTTTGTTGGATCTCTTGCTTTAATAAAACTTTGAAAAAAATGTATTATTAAAGTTACTGATTGTTAAAGTAAATATACTGAAAAAATAACAGTTTATGTAACTACTTTATTTTAGGATTTTGATACTCTCCAAAAAACTCTAAAGTTTTAGATTATTTGATAAAGTCTGCTTATTTTCTTCAAACCAATCAACGAGAAAAAGGCTCAGAGTTTAAACTGGTAATGGTATTATCAGTTAACAAAATGCTTTGAAATTAACAAAGTGTTTTGAAAAAAGCTATTTGTTAATGATAGTATCATTGTAAAAATGGGCTGTCGAAGTTCAAATTTTACTAAAGTTTTCTTTAAAGTTTTTCATTACAGTCTAAAGACAAGGTCTTAGATATTTAAAGAGACTCATCTGGGTGGCCAGATGACACCTTGATTCATATAGCACAAAGTTTGTTTTTATACCAGTTTTCTAAAATATTTAGATTTTTTTTGCATTTTTACTTGATTTAATTCAAATGGTTTTTCAGAAAGTTATATTGGGTGCTTCTTAGTAATGTGTCCTGATGTTGTTTCACATTGGAAGTGTGTTTATTTTTATGATTCACTCTTTAATAGTTTAAGTAAAGATGATGCACCATTGTTAGTGCATAGAGTTGTACATGAAAATGATTGTGATATTTTCTTAAAAGGAAATGTGACGGTATGATGGTGCGACAGTATATTTGTGTTGCAGTATCAACCTAAGTTTAGTTATATAAAAAGGTAATGAAATGAGGTAACATTACTTGAAATGTATTGAGAAAGTAACATAAAAGATGTTACCTTTTGTTACTGTCAAAAAAGGTGTGTATTTAGTACTATCATTGTTGTGAATGTTATTATTACTGTTTTTGTTTTTATGACTTATTTGAATATTTAAATTCAATCATTATATATAAATACATTTTTTTTATTTTATTGTTGGTTTGTTTATGTTATTGTTCATGTTTTTTTTTTTTTTATTGTCGGTATTGTTTATGTATGTTTTTATAATGAGATATTTGATCAATTTTTTTATATATGTTTTATATAAAATTGTGAAAGTATAGACTATTCTGACATGTTGATACCATGGCTGTTTTAGCATTTATATGATTTAAAAATTCAATTTTTTCTGGCACACATTTAGAGTTCATTTTGTAAATCAATTTATTGACATATATTGATCAATGCATTTATTAAGTATTCTTCTGGTACAAAAACAGGTACTTTTGTTATTATTTTTTTTATTCGTTGCGATTTTATGATACTATTTATATTATACTATATTTCTTTAATATACAGGATTGTAATTCCATGTCGAAAAATCGAATTTCTTCCGGAAATGCCCAAGTTTCAACTAAGTTGATACTTTTTAAAAGAACTTAAAAACCATGTTATTTTATTTTGCTATTTATATTGTGTAAGGATATTTTGATCTTATTTTCAAAATAAAGTTTTAGTGTAGCATGAAGTGTGTCGTTTCTTTAATGTCGTTTTTTTTAATACATTCACATAATAAGAAATAATAAACTAAGTTTAGGTCACATTTTATTATTATTGTGCTATACATACACCGCGAAAATCGTCGAATAATACCTGTCTAGGTTGTTATTCAAAGATAGTACAGTAGTGTAGTGGTAGAGCGGTCGCCTCATAATTGAGAAGTTCCGAGTTCGATCACCACCACGTTCCTGGTACTACCGCGCTCAACTTGTTTCTCCGCGTAGCGGTCTTGTTTGTCATGGTTTGTGTTTTGGAGTTAAAGAGTTGTGAGAGGGTTGTAACCAGAACTAAAGCAGCCTCCACGACTGGAGTGGCTTTTTCGGCCTTGAGAAGATAAATTAACACACAAAAAAAGACTTTACACAAATTAATCAATTCTCTTCTTTTTTCTGTGATAACATAAGAATACTTTTGTTACTATTTATCTGCGTAGAATCGTTTACAATTGATAGGTTTAAGGGATAAAGATAAATAATTTAACGTTAAACATTTTGCTAAAATGCACAGTTAAATTATTTTGGAATATAATTAACTTCCTAGTGAGATGACTATTTTATTTGATATCATTAATGACCTAAAAAAAAGCTCTTTCTTAAAAATATGTTACTTGTCATACTATACTATTAAGGTATAAATTACGACTAGAATATATGTCGTGAGTTAAATATTATTAAAACGGTAAATCATCACTCTAAAAATGCCATAAAATAATAACAATTCGCGTTAGAAAGTAAATGCTTTTAGTTCGGTTAACATGTTTTTTTTTAGATTTATTCGTCTTGGTTAACAAATAATGCCTTGATTGTTCAATTTGTCTACTTATTTAACGATCTACTTATTTAACGTGACTTACTACATTAAATAAGTATCCGTATACTAAAGCATGCGCAGAATATTATTTTGTCTACTTATTTAACGATCTACTTATTTAACGTGACACCGTCATAAACATATAAATTTATTGTAATTTATATATCTACGGTTTCCGTTGATTATCTACAATGCAGCTCTTATTTATATACATTATTATAATTACTAACCAATTATAATAACGTATATAAATAGCGATAGAATATAACAATTAGGAACTAATTAGAAAATAATATAAAACCGAGAATATAGTATGTATCGTGTTTTTTTACCCTATTTAAACGGAAAAATTTTATAAACAACTTCTTTAATGGGTTTAACTTGTTATAAAAAATTAATTTTCAAATAAATTATTTCAAGGAGTATACCAAGGAATATAATTTTGTATCTATACTCAATAAAGTAATAAATTCATTAATGACGTCATTAGACCGAGTGAACAAAAAAAAAGCAATTGCTTTAACTCAGCGTTTTTGAAGTAATTGCTCAGCTTTACGTGAATAGAAATTGACCTATATGGCACAAATTTTTATTCACGTAAAGCTAAGCAATTTACTACAAAAACACTGAGCTATTAGGCCGGGTGAAAAAAAAATTGCTTTTACTTAGTAATTGGTCAGCTTTACGCGAATAAAAGCATAAAGAATTTGACTTTTGTCAAATTCTTTACGTATTCACGTAAAGCTGAGCAATTACTGAGTATTCACGTAAAGCTGAGCAATTACTGAGTAAATTGCTTAACTTTACTTAAATAAAAATTTGGCCAAAACTCCTGAAGTTTTTATTCACGTAAAGCTGACCAATTACTGAGTAAAAGCAATTGCTCATTTTTATTCACCCGGCCTAATACGTTAATAAAAATTTTGGGAAAATTGCTCAAATTCTTAGCTGAGCAATCAATCACCTATAAAATCTCTAATATAATTTAATGTAAACAATGAATAGGCTTTTAAATTTTTATATAAATAATAACTATAAATGATTAAATTTAAATCTAGGTAAATGAATAATTAGATAAAAAATAATTTAATCAACCAAGAAATTTAATAATAAAATTAAACAAAGACCTAATACTAAATTAAACCATCATCAAATGTAAAAAGTATTTTTAACCTCGTTTACTAGGAAATAACAAAAATTTATTTTGAAAAAATAAACTGTTTTTTCAAAACAAATTGCTTAAATGATTTTTTTTTTTGTTCAAATTGTTAAAAAACGCATATAAGAATGAATAAATGCGAATAAACACGCATATAAAAATGTATAGGTGCGCATATAAGAATGAATAACCCTGTATTACATTTCAAATAAGCATTTTCTTGCAATATTTAAAATACAAATATATAATAATAAATAAATAAATATATATATATATATATATATATATATATATATATATATATATATATATATATATATATATATATATATATATATATATATATATATATATATATATATATATATATAATGATCGTTATTAAAAAAATAAAAGAAAGCGGCGTAGAAGGCCATATGGTCTTCGGTATCTTTGGAATAACGGGATAGTTGTTCAAGTTATCTTCGTTATATAATTCTTCTTATTAAAATGACATTTCAAAAAGTATATTTTATTTACAAAACTTTACAACTGAAACTTATCAATATCATATAATAATTAGTATTTTAGTTACTTAGTTAATTATATGTACTTAATTCATAAAACGTAATTAAATATATTTATTATGCCGTGTTTCGTTTTTTTTCCATTAAGAGCGGTTTTGCAAGTTGCGGTACGAACACTAGTCAATTCTAGGTCGTTTAGGTTGAAAATTTGATTACTTAAAAAAATTTTATTACAAAGTGTTCAGGACTATTATACAGACAATATTATGAAAAGAACAAATTATTTGGTGTACGTCCTGATGAGAAAATCAATTTTTAAAAGGGATCAAAGCAACTTTTTCCCCCTCTCCTTGCCCCCCTTTATTTATTAAAAAAAAAATTATGCCATCTTTAGAAAAATCAAGCATCAGTTACATATTCAAAAACTCAATAAAAAATATCTTGGCGTTTAAAAGATATAACCATTTAAAGTAAAACTACAAAAAAATAAGTTTACTTTACATTAAAATATAGTGTAATACTCATGATATAATGAAACCTAATCTGCAATATTATTGTATAACATTGTATAACATAATAAAACTATATTTTATTTTATGGAAAAATGTATTGTTAAATTATTGAAAACACTGATCCATGTAGAGCTTCTTGAATATTCAAGTCATAGAATTTAGGTTCTTTTTTTGCTATTGATTACATAATTATTCATATCTTGTATGTTATATTATATAGTTTTGAAGATTACATTATATCAGTTTATATTATGGATTATATTGTACTGTTTCAGTATATATTATGGATTATATTATACTGTTTCATATATACATATATATATATATATATATATATATATATATATATATATATATATATATATATATATATATATATATATATATATATATATATATATATATATATATATATATATATATATATATATATATATATACTCTGAAATAGTATAATATAATCCATAATATATACTGATATAATGTAATCTTCAAAACTATATAATATGAATATTCAAGAAGCTCTACATGGCTCTCTGAATTCTGAAGTTGAGAATCTGAACAGATTCAGAACATTGTTCAGAAAATACTCCCAATGGCAGCTTAGTTCTATTTAAAAACATGACAAGATAGTGTTCAATTATATGACCTTTCCCATAGAAAGATTGTGGTTGAATGTAGTCTTCACATACTCTTGGTTTTCCTAAATTAATAACTTAAAAGATGGCACTTAATATAAACAAAAATTAAAACTTTATTTTTAAATGTATTTTTAATTTTTTATGCATTTATGTAACTATTACCTTTAACTTCCTTATATATGTTGCAATGGCATCAGCATAACCGTCATGGAGTTTCATTCCAAAACACATAGTTTAACATTTAGTTTACTACTAAATGTAAATGTTAGTGTCATTTGTGAGAAATTGCTTTTGATTCAATAAATATTTCTTTTTAAATCATAATTAACATTTAATATATAAATACTTTATAAAATTAAGTAAATTTAAAATTTACCTGAAAAAAAAAATAACTTTAACAGTTCAACAACTTGATGGTAAGAAGAAAAGTTATCTAAGATAAATTTTTCCAAATCTGGCAAAAGCTTTCATATTCTGTTGGCATTTCTACCATCCAGTCCACCTCCATTATACCCTTGCCAAATAATTCCGTGTTTTTTTAACCCGAGAGCAACATCAGGTTCCTTACATTTGAAATTTCTGTTATAATCTTCATCATTAAATGGAGTTCTGGAGGAAGGATGACATCAAGCACATACATCTCTCCAGACTCAAGCAGGAGACATGGATGTATAACATTCTAATAGAGCTGTATACAGCTTTTTTTTAAATCCACTTTCAGCAAAGTTTTTATACATGTTCTTTAGCATATTAAAGGTTCTCAGTTCTCCAAGATTAGTTTGTACTTATTCCAGTTTTTGCAAATGCTTTGCACAATGCCAGTTCGTGCTTATGCCAATGTTTGCAAATTTTTTGGCGCACTTATGCCAGGTTGCACTTACAAAATTGGCACTTATTCAGCCTCCCGAAAAAAACTGATTAACTTTAAATGTCAAGAATAAAAATATCATTCATTCAAATCCTTAATTAAATGAGTGCTCTAATCTAAATTATTTTTGAATCAGCTGTTAGAGCACCTTATAATTAATGATACTCTGTTCAAATCTAAAAATCAACCAAAAGTGGATTTACATCGTTTTTGGACCAAATTTTTAATTGCCCCCCTTATTTAAAAAAAAAAATAAGACGAATGTTTTAAAGAAGAATAGAATAAAAGCGGGTCAAACCGATCATACTCTTTTTTCGATCACTGATCGAAAAGTTTAAATAAAACTGGAACTGATAGGAATATTTAAAAAATAAAAACGCCAGAAAAAAGAGAATCATCTCCCCTATTCAAATGTGTCAAAATAAAATCCGAGTCATTTTTCAGTCATTTTATTTTTATAAAAGTTTAAAAGAGAGTCGTAAAAATTTGCTTTTTTCTTTTATTTGCTATCGTAGTAATTTGGGAACCATAATTCGTTAAAAAATAATTTTACCTCTATCTTGTAGAAAATTTAATTTTATTACCGATTACATAATTTTTTTTCGTTTTATAGACAAAAAAGTAAGAAAAATTAATATTAAATTTTTTCTGGTAAAACCGAGCATTCACATATTTACTTGAAATTTCTTTATTAAGTAGTATGTGAATTTTTAAAGTAGCTACCTATAGGTGACTAACTAGGTGAATTAAATTATTGAATTTTTTCATGTGTTAGTTCCAGATTCTTCCTATATAAAGTTATTTTACAAAAATGAATCAATGATATTTATTAATTATTCACTTTCAAGATGACAACAAGTAAAAAGTCATACAATAAAGAAGATATAGAAGCTGCGTTAAATGATATAAAAGAAAAATAATAATAATTCTCTAGGCTCTAATAGGTCGCAAGAACAACAACAATGCTAGCTTCAATTATGGTACATGCGTTTAAGTTCCTATGTGATTCAATTATGGTACATGCGTTTAAGTTCCTATGTGATTGGGGTTATGGTTTACTACGAAATGATGTTATGGACTTCGTATGCGGTTACCTTCTTCGTACAAATCAATCAGGCCTGTTTAAAAACGGCAGGCCTGGTAAAGACTTGTTTTATGCATTTATAAACCGATGATCTAAAGAAATTTCCATAAGAAAAACTCAAAGTTTAGCATCTGTCAGATCCGCTTCTTGTACGCAAGAAATAATTGATAATTATTTTGAAGTTGTCACTAAACAATATCAACTGTCTGGGATAACTTTTGGTTGTCACATTTGGGATTGTGATAAAAAGGGTTTCTGTGGTGATCATAGTAAAACAATTGTAGTATGTCGAAAAGGTACAAAGCGTGTTTTGAAACTCACTGGTAACAATGAAAAAAACCATTATACAGTGAATAATTGCTCTAATGCTTATGGATACTTTACACAACCATTTGTGGTATACAAAGCAAAACGAAACTTTAGAGCTGAGTGGTCCAACTGGCACCAAATATTCAAGTTCTAAATCTGGTTGGATAGAGCATGACACATTTATTGAATGGTTGAAGGAAATTTATATACGAGAATGTCAAGTTATTAGTGGTACTCACATTTTACATCTTGATGAACATACGTCTCACGTCAGTTTAGCAGCTGTATTGCTATGTCGGGAAAAAATATAATTTTGATTTGTCTACCAGCCCACTCTACTCACATTCTTCAGCCACTGGAAAGAGGTGTCTATTGCCATGTTAAGCAAGTGTGGAAGGCAGTTCTTACCAAATATTACAAAGACACAAAATGCAAAAACTTAGATAAAGAAAATTTTCCGACGTTGCTCAAACAGGTGTATGAGAGCGGTAAGTGTTTTACACGTTTGCACGCTATTGCTGGTTTTGAATATACTGGGTTATTTCCACTTAACAAAAACAAAATCAATCAACAGGCATTAGCTGTCTCCGAAACGTTTAACCAACCGACGTCTTCAACGCCATTGCAAACAATAAAGTCTTTAGCTCATTTTCTTTTAGCATTATCTTCTGAACCAGCAACAGCAGCTTTGAAGTTCGACAAGTACAGAGCACTACACGAGAGAATGAAAATCAAAATGGAAAATGAGCTAAAGAGTATTTTTCAAGAAAAAAATCATTCTCTAAAAAAATCAAGGCAACCTAATATTCCAAACATTGCTGGCCAATGTATTACAGAACACGGTGTTGCAGATCATTTCAAAAAAAGAGAAGAAGTTAAGCAACTCAAGTTAGCTAAAAAACAAGCTAAAAAGCGTAAAACTATTTGCAAACTCATAATGCCATTGCCAAACCCTGCACAAAAATAAATAACTCAAAATAGAACCGATTACAACACCTTTAGCCAAAAGAAGAAAAGTTATTAAATGCAGAAAATGTAAAAAAGAATTACATTCGGACATGATGTCATGCGAGAATCCAAATTGGAATACTTGGCTCTGCAACAAAACATGTTCGCCAAAAAAGTTTGTAATGGGTTCAGATTTTTTTTGTTATAAAAAATGTAAACTTTAAATCTTTTATTAACAAAAAATATATAGCATATATAAAAAATATAACATATTTCTGTATGCTATATAAAAAATATATAAAAATATATACATTTACATATATAAAATGTTAAATTTATTAAATGTATTTTATATTGATCGGTTTTAACAGACTTTCTGCCAAAAGCGATCTTTTTTTCTTCTAGTTTTTATATTTTCAAATACAATTAAAAAAAAATTAATAAATAAATAATGTGCTTGTTGGTATTTTCTGTTTTATTTTAAAAAAAATAGTTTAAAAATTTTTTAAAATAATAAAGTTACTTGATTTTTATTGTTCGGTTATCGGTTTGACCCACTTTTACTCTATAAGTTTAAATATAAGTTTTTTAAAACAAGTTTTTTTTTTTCCAAACAACATATTTACAACTTAGTTTATATATTTTTTACAACAATATTGTTTAATTTGACAATGATTTTTAATGTGGTTTCAAATTTAGTTTAATTACAATGCGGTACTTTAAAATACGCAACTGATGTAATTAAACTTTTAACGATGTAAATAGGTTTATTAAGCTTTTCCGTTACGCAACAAAATCTCACAACAAGACCTGTGTCGTACAAATTTATTTCCCCTGTCGTACAAATTTATTTCCCCCATAAATTTATTTCCGAGTCGCACGCCGATTGGTTAAAGAGGCCACCCGATATAACTAAACTACGCCATACAAACTAAACAACAACACCCGTAAATTTTCTTCCTATCCTGATTAGAAGTGAGTTCAAATTTACATTAGGTTTTAATAAATAAATTAATAACTTTCATGCCTAGTATGATATATTATTTTTATATTTTTTCTTAAGCAATGCCTAAGATCAATGCAAAATCTCAAGAGCTACGTCTCGAAGAGATAAGACAATACGTATTAGAAAGAAAGTGTGCAAATACTGTTTTGAACAGTGAAAAACGTGGGCTCAGAATAGCTGCAAGAAATTTTAAAGGAATAGGCAAGTGAATTTTAATTATTTGGTATCTGTAGTAGACCCGATCAAGGCTAATACAAGTAATTTAGTAGTAAGGTTTTTATTATATCTAAAATATAATGGAACACAATATACATAATCTAAATATAATTCATTTCATGCCAGAAATCTACAAAGATGACTCCGTTTTATCTAATGTATTTAAGACATTCTCCAGGTATTGAGATGATAAATGTTCTAATTGAGACTGATGATTCTTTAAATAGTAGTTTTCTTGAAAAAGTATCTGACTCTACAGTAGAAAAGTTATTTAATGATTGTGAGGCTGTTGAGAAAAAAGTTAGGGAAAATATAAAAATTGCTCAACAAAAGCAGTGTAAGCAACATATGAAAAAAGTTGCAAAAAAGGGTATAAAGACATTTACATTTAAAATAAATAATCAAGTGATGAAGTTAAATGCAAGAAAACGAGGTCGCAAAGGTGAGCCTTTATCTAAGGAGTGGATGGGACCATATACTCTAGCTGATTTAAACATAAAAGGTCAATGCACTTTAAAAAACCTTTATGGTGAAATTTTAAAAACAAAAGTAAACGTTTCTCAGCTTAAACCTTATTATCCATGTCAAGACATAGAAACTAATATTCAACATTTAGAAGCAACTCATTTAGATTTGTCATACAGTAGTTACCCTGCAACAAATACAGTCAAAAAATCTGAACCTGGTCAAATAACATCATCACAAAATCAATTTTATATTAAAAACATTGACTCTATTGATACTTATTCATCCAAAAATAGCATTACATTTAGTGTACCAATATCAGCATTTGAGAGTATATTGAATCAAAACATGTTAGGAGATATTGAAATTAATGCTGCTCAAGTAATATTAAAAAATCAATTTCCTGATATTCAAGGTATGCAAGACACCTTATTAGGAACAAATCTCATGTTCTGTATACATGACAATTTTGCATGACAGATCTCTTCACTGGTTGTTGATTAGCACACTTGGTTGCAGCGATAGAGTCTTTAAAATTTATGACTCAATGAAGACAGAAATGCCAACTTTGCATGTACAAAAACAAATTGCTTCAATTATATCATGTTCTAAAAATACATGTCAATACCAATCATGTCAGCAACAAGTTGGAGGAATTGACTGTAATTTGTTTGCAATTGCAATTGCAGTAGATATTTGTATGGGACAAAATGTTGCATCCATTTCGTACAATCAATCTGCAATGCACCAGCATTTACAATCATATTCAGAAAGATCATATTCAGAAAGTACAGTTATAGATCATATTCAGAAAGTACAGTTAATAAATGTGAAAGTTCTACAATTTTTAATGTTTGTTAATGTTCCTCTAATATTGGATTTGAAAAATTATTCACTTTAATAGATGTGAAGCAGTCACAAACACATATTCAGATAAAGTTAATGCATGAAAATGTCTGTTGTGTATTATTTAATAGTTTACTTTTAGTATAGCTTTGATTTATTTTAGTTGTTTTTATTTTAGTTCCACTTTTTCTTTTTTTGTTAGTTGAATGAGTTATTTACGATAGGTTTTCTCAAAAGATTATGCTATTATTTTCTCTTTTTTTTTATTTAGACATTCTAGTATATTTAATGAGAATCTACTATTTTATTTACTAGATTTTTGACTTAAATTGAAAAATTTTTTTTTTACAGTTTATGCTTTAAACTTGAAACAATTTGTATTGAAGTTTAATTTAGTTACATTTTTGAAAAATTTGTTATGTAATTTTATCATGTCCTTTATTTTTTACATGAACCAATTTCAAAAAACTTCTTGTATTGTTTACGCTTTTCTTATCTTTTATTTTGTGTATTTTAGCTGTTTGAATTAACTATGTGCTAACTAATCCTCTAATGTTCATAATGGTAGTTTTTCATGCTATAAACGAGCTGATGAGTAAGATTTTTTTTATTTGTTTTTATTTGTTTTTTCTGAATTTCTGATTCACATTTATGTCAAATATTTTACTGTCAGTTTCAGCTAGATTTCCTTCAGCTGGATCATCAAGTAGCTTCCTGATAATACTGCTGAAAAAAAAAAATGACATTAAAAGTTCCAGTTTATTCTAATTTATATATATATGTGTGTGTTTGTGTGTGTGTGCGTGTGTGTGTGTGTGCGTGTGTGTATTTATATTAGTAAAAACGCTTATCTAATTTTTAGATTTCTTCAACATAATGTTTCTCCATCAGTAGGTTCATCAGGATCATGGCTTCCTGATGAACCTACTGATGGAGAATACAATTTTAGCTACTAAATAAAAAATTTATATGTGTGTAAATTTTGTTAGTGTATGCTACATTAAAAGTGCTTGATTTTCATAAAAAACAAAAATGTAATAAAATAGCTTCTTGAGGATCCTATAGATGGTGAGACTGTTCAAGTCATTTTTTATTTATTATATATAGTAGTATAAAATAAGAAAATATTTTTTTAAATAATACAATATAATAATATTATGATATTTTCGAATATATCACTATATTATTATATTGTTATTGCAATAATAATTGCAGTTATGCAATTAGTAACAAAAATATAAAGGAAAGAATCCAGAAATGAAAGGCTTTTTTTTTTTGTCAATAACAATACTTTTACAGTTTAACAATACTTTTAAGCCTAATAAACTTTGGAAAGAATTTAGAATTGGAGATCTAACCTTAGGCAGCATTACAACTTAGATATGAGGTGCAAAGTCCGATGGCTTACCTTCTAGTTGGTGCACTTCGTTAAGTAAGTTAGACATTGTATGTCTAATTTACGAACAGAATAGCCAAGGCAAATTTCATATTTTATTATTAGTTATTTTACTAGAATCCATTAAATATATATATATATATATATATATATATATATATATATATATATATATATATATATATATATATATATATATATATATATATATATATATATATATAATTTATATAATAAACAAACACACATGTGTGTGTGTTTGTTTATTATATAAATAATAAGTATATAATACTTTTTACAGTAACTTTTATCAAACAAAAGATGCAAGTTCAGAGAATTCTAGTTCAGAGAAATAGTATATACAGAATTGCCAAAAAAAGTATAGTGCTAAACAAATTTCTCAAGAAATAAGTTTAACTCTTAAAAATGACATCTCAAGACAGACAATAAATATAAGATTAATTGATCGTAAACTATGCTTGTATACTGCTGCTAAAAAACCAATGCTTAAACGATCAGTTCGGCTCAAACGGCTTCAGTTTTGAAAAAAAAAATTTAAGATGAGTGATAATGATATTTAAAAAAATAGTATTTAGCGATGAATCAAATCATACAAAACTTTAAAAGAGTTATATGATGGTTTATCCTTTGAATATTGCCGAAATCTTTTTGAATCTAATAAAAGAATATGAAGACTTTGAATAGATAACAAAGGCGGTCACATACCATATTAACTTGACTTACAGTTTAAAGTAAAAAATAACGAGTCTAAACTTATGATCAAGATATTCGTAGATATCTTTTTACATAATTTTGTTATTTTGAAAATAAAATACTTTTAACTGGCTTTTGTTTTTTTTCTTGTCTTTTATATATATTAAAAAAAATTTCATAAATAATAAAGCCTATTAAAAAAAATTCAAGTAATAAAAATAAAGGCATTTTTTTAAATCACAAATCACTTAGAAAATGTTTATTTTTTTCTACAGTGGGTGGCCATTGAAATAGGGCCATTGAGTTTTCTACACATTTTTGTGAAATTTTATTTATCTCCGTGGCATGCTGTCAATGCATTTCTGTACCAATTTTTTTATGTGAGGATTTCGATGCCAACCTTCATTTAGTTTTTCAATATGCTGTGTTTTATTTGTCACAAGTTGTTTTGAAGAAACCTCCCGTTTTAATAGCTACCACAGGTTTTCTATAGGATTAAGATCCGGGGAATTTCCTGGCCAATCCAGCAGTGGAATTTTTTTCTCTCCAAGAAACTTTTTAATGGATTTTGCCGTATGGCATGGGGCAGAATCTTGCATAAATATAAATTTGCCATCTGGAAACCTTTCCTAGACTTGAGGAATGAGCTTTTGCTCCAAAACTTCTTTGTATTGGCCCTGCCTTATTGTCCCTTGCACTATGTAAAGCCTTCCCGTACCCTTACCACATATAACGGACCACATCATAATTCACAATGGATGTTTTACTGTCTCGATAATGCAGTCTGGATTAAATTTTTCATCCACCCTTCGTCGCACAAATGAGGCTTTGTCGTCCAAGATCTGAAACGTGGATTCATCACAAAAGCACACCTGAAAGCAAATGTTTCAAAAAATGTTAGTCTTTCATTAATCTAAAGAAAATCGAGAAATAAAGCAGAGCATGACATGTTTAAGAAATAAATACCTTTCTCCAATCATCTGTTGCCATATTGCGGTGTTTTATAGCCCATTTCAGTCTTTTATCCTTCATGGCATGCGTTAATTTTGGTTTTTTCGCAGGGCGGTAACACTTAAAGCCTAACTCATCTAAGCGTTTCCTGACTGTGCGATCACTAATATTAATTCCAGCATCTTTAATCAATGTTGTGATTATTTTTCTGGGTTTCTTTCTATTCTCCAAGCAAATATTCCTGATAATTCCCTCAGACCTTGGCGTTGTAAGGCGTATTCCTTTACAGTTTTTACGGAGTGTGGATATAGGGTTTTCGCCATTTTTTATTTTTGATGCTATTCTTTGCCTAGAAACGCCAATTCTTCTTGAAATTTCTTGTTGAGAATAGTTGGTGTTCCTTAAAAGTGACATTATTTCACTTTTTTTACAAACATTCACATCTTTTTTTTTACCCATTGTCAGAAACTTTAAAAAATCTAAAAGACCAATAAACACACTACAAAAATATGTAAAAGAAAATTAAAAAAGTTGAAATAATGTAAATTTTTGTCGTAATATGTCGTAAATAATTATGAAAAATTGTGAACTTTACCTTTGAAAGGTGAATTAATGCTGACAATATAACAAAAAACATGATGGCCCTATTTCAATGGCCACCCACTGTAAATTTTTGATCACTATTGTATATTCAGTTGTTGTAGAATGTTCTGCAAATTTATTTCCACATCGGAAATAAATTTATGTCGGGAAACAATTTTATGCGTAAGCCGCGTAATATTATTTCCTTAGTAACCGAAACTTGCGCCACGGAAATAAATTTATGGGGGAAATAAATTTGTACGACACCGGATTGGATTTAAGGTTTCCAAGCGAAATTTTTGTTTAAAAATGGTTTAAAATCGATACCTCGAGGTATGCCGGTGGATGTTCAGTAGCAAATTGTAGGAAATATATTATTTATTTAGTCTAACTTACTTTACTTAACTCGAGTCTTTGTGATATTATTGTAAATTGCACTTTAGAAGAAGCATCTAAAATCCGAATTTTTTTAGGTGTGTAAACTTTTACATCGATAGCAGTACCTGTAGAAGGCTTTTTATTGGAATATACACTGAATTAATCTTAAACCATTAGTGTTTGATTCTATCTTGTTTTGAAAGCTTAACAGTTTATTACTTTTTTGTAATTTAGGTTAAAAAAAATAGGTTTTCTTTGGCCCACTACATAGGGTGATATTAGCCCGGGCTAAAGTCACCCCATGTATTAGAGTAAACTTTTTTTAGTGATCATTTATAGATATTATGGTAGTTACTATGTTGGAATGAAAATTTTTGTAGTAGTAATGCAATAGAAAATCAGTATAACAGTTTGTATTAGTAAATCAGTATAAAATTATAGTGAAATTTGTTTAGTTCTTAGTTTAAATATGCCACAAAATTACAAGCCAAATCGTGGAAGAAGAAAATATGTTACTTATTCTTTAAATCAGTCAGCGCCGTACTAGTGCAATCGCACTGGTCCCCCTATTAAATACATTAGAAAAACTTCTCCAATACCATAAATTACTACGAATTGAAATAAAAATTTTTTATTTTTAGTTTCTGCACAGGGCCCTCAAAAGTTACAGCACGGCGCTGAGATCAGTTAGACAATGCATTAAAAGATTCAAAGAATGGTTTAATTACTCAAAGACAAGCTTTGAAATACGGTATACCGAGATTAACATTAAAAAATAAAATAAAACAGACATCCTAAAAAGTATGGTGGTCAGCAAATATTTACATCAAAAGAAAAAGACATGTTAAAGGCATATGCAATATAATCATCTGAGTTTGGTTTTCCTGTTGATAAATATGATTTAAGATGCACAGTAAAAGGGTATTTAGAGAAAAAAAGGCGTCATTATACTTCAGTTCAAAAATAATTTTCCAGGTGGTGATTGGATTCGATTTTTTTTTTAAAGAAATCCAGAACTCACAGTAAGACTTGCAAGCAACATAAAGCAAAAGAGAGCAGAAATAGGAGCGACTGTGATTGATAACTACTTTATAAATCTATCGAATGAAATAAGTAATATATGGCCTGATAATATATGGAACTATGGTGAAACCAATCTCAGTGATGATCCAGGTAAAAAAAAATATTAACAAAGCGTGGATGTAAGTATCCTGAACGCATCATTAATTCTACAAAGACCTCATTCTCTGTAATGTTTTGCAGCAATGCTAATGGTGAATTGTTACCACCTTATGTTGTTTACAAAGCTGAGTCGTTATGGAATACATGGATGGAATATGGGCCACCAAAAGCACGTTATAACAGACAAAAAAGTAGTTGGTTTGACTCAACATGTTTTGAGGACTGGTTTTTCTCTTTACTTCTTCCAAGACTTAAGAAGGCTCAAGGAAGAAGTGTCATTATTATAATGACACTTCTTCCTTGAGCCTTCTTAAGTCTTGGAAGTCTTCTTAAGTCCACGTTATCACCTATAATAAAGGTGATAGCGTATCTCCACATTTGAACATTGCAGTACTGGATGTCAAAGCAATAACATAGGATTTGTGGCATTACCAGCAAACTCTACACATCTCACGCAGCCATTAGATGTTGCCTACTTTAGACCTATGAAGATTAACTGGCGCAAAATATTATGTGAATGGAAGGAGAAAGGAAAAGGAAGGAGAGTTGCTTCTCTTCCCAAAGATGAATTTCCTAGACTTTTAGACCATTTAATTACCAACTTAAATGAACATGGGAATGATAACCTTAGAGCTGGTTTTGGCAAAACTGGAATTTTTCCATTAGACAAGTCTCAAGTGCTTTCATGACTATCATGTTGTAATGTAGGTTTAGACTCAACTACTGATTTAGTAAGCCAATAATTTTTAGATCATTTATGTAAGTCACTGGATGATCCCTCAGAGGGTTTTAAAAAACCAAAGCGACGTAAAGTATGTGCTGTCCCAGGTAAAATCTTATGTTCAACAGATGTATCATCTTGTGTTATAAATAAAAATAATAGATTAAATTCAAATAATGTAGATACACCTATCAGTATTATAAATACAATTGAGACCAACAACATTGATTTTGCTGGCCCAAGTACAAATACTGGAACTACTGAAACTTTTAATCTAATTTTTACAGATGTAAGTTTAGTTGTAGAAAGTCATACAAAATCTTTAGATCATTCAGCATTAGGCAAAAAGAACTTTTAAAATATTGATAAAACAAAAAATGTTTGTAAAAAAGAGAAATTATTAAATCTTGTAGAGAATTGTTATGTAATTGTTAAATGCAATGGAGAGTTAAATCCTTGACAGGTTTGTTTATTTATTTTGAGTTATTTATATTTAGCTAATCAATTAGTAAACTTTTTAACTAATTAATTTAATAACTAATATTATTTAATGAAACTACTGAAAAATTTTAAAAAAACTTTCGAAATTTTTTTTTTCTGCATTTAAAAAAATTAAGAAAAAATGGATCAGAAATTACTATTATGAAAAAAAAATGGACTTAACTGAAAATGGTCACTATCAGCAGAGCAACTTTTTTTCCCCCAGTCTGAAAAAGTCGATTTTATTGAGGAACCAAAGAAAATTTCGGAAAGAGGAATTTATTCAGTTCCAGAACTTTTTCACTAAATTTTTTAAAACATTATTTTTATCATTTTTGTTTACTTTATACCAAAACTGTTTTGTTTACTTGTTACTTTGTTTAGTTTGTACCTATATTTTATTTACTGTACACAAGAACTTAGTTACTAAATCTTTTTTTGTCACTTTATTTTTGTAAATTTATTTTCTTTGCCTAAATATTGCTGTTTTTATTGTTGTTTTGCTTCCTTTAGTTCCTTTTTACAGGGTTGGGCCAAAGTCACCCTAACACATAGGGCGACTTTAGCCCACCATTTAAACCACCCAAAAGATACTTCAGGTAAATAATTTTCAAATGAGAGACAAATAGTTCTAACTGTCCTTTCTATGCACTTCTAAAAGTACTTAGTGTTTGAGGAAATAACTTTTGTGGCTTTCATGCAATAGACATTAAGATGCAAAATGGGCCAAAGCCACCCAATCTTACGGTACTTAAAAGTTAAAATAAGTTGAGGAATTACTTTGAAAATAAATTAAAGAGTTACTTAGAAAATAAGTTAAAGAGTTACTTAGAAAATAAGTTTAAAGTTATATAAAAAATAAGTTAAAAAAAAGTTCATATCATTTTTTAACATAAAACTATACTTAAAAGTTTTTTAGGTATAATATTTTTGTTCTATAGCTAAATAACAAACAAAATAAACATTTTGATAAATCAAAAGGTTTCTTTTAGATAAAAAAATGAATTTTTTATGTCTTAAGTTATTCAAATGTAGCAACTTATTATTTTTATTAACGTTTAACATATCCCTAGCTATAGAACAAAAATGTTATACTTAAAAAACATTTAAGTATAGCTTATATTAAAAAATGATATGAATGTGAATATGAAGTTTTTAATTAAGTTACTTATTTAAAAGTAATTTATTTCATAAAAAAACATACTGTATAAAAATTGTTATTAATAAACAATTCTAAATATTTCTATAATAAGCATTTCCGAGACCTCTCGAGTGCTAAAAGTGACGGGGTAAAAAAATAAATATAAATATTGGTAGTATGACGTCTAACACCCGCTTAATACCAGTTGCCGGTATTTATATTTTTGTCATATTTTGTTAGAAATATAATCAGAAAAAAGTTTACAGTGAAAACTATGCTTTGCAGACGTTGCAAAAATTATTTTATAAAAATTGCTAATGTAAACTATACTTTGCCGGATATGAGAAAACTATTTTATAAAACTTCCGAATATAAATTACACTTTGCAGGATATGAGAAAATTGGATAAGTAATAAAGGTATTAACAATAAAGTAATAAAATATAATAAATATATTTAATGTAATAAGTAATAAAGGTAAATTAACAATAAAGTAATAAAAATAATAGACGCATTCCAATGACGTAATGATTTAATGACATCAAGCTATGATAAAAAGTAAATATCGAAATCATTGTTTAAAATATAAATTCGCAAGTAGAAGATATTACGTTGATTTTAAAAATTATTTAACTGAAATACCAATTGTTTTAGAAATAAATAGAAATTCAAACAGCTCACCTAATTTGAAATCTGCAGATAAAACTTTAACATGGTGTAAAAGTTTAAAATACCATCCACTGTTCACTATTAAAGAAATAAAAAATCATGGAAAAAATGCTGAAAACAAAAGTGTTGCAATAAAAAAAAACATTTGAAAGAGGTAAAAGATTTAAATCTGAACGGATAGTATTTACATATAACCTAACGTGGATTATTGTAAAGCAAAATGCAAAACAAACATGAAAAATGAAGTTTGTGATTTAAAAGTTTATATTAGCAGATTGACTAGCTCTGTTAGAAAAGCATATTGCTTGTGCCCTGCTGGAAATAGTGATTATTGTAATCACATGATGGCTTTATTACTTAAACTTGCAGAATATTCTTTAAATTTACTTGAGTATGTACCTGAAGAATTGTAGAAGCCAACTACGATTTAAAACACCCCCTGCCTTGCTCTCTCAGTCTGTCGACAGACTAGGAGAAGCCAACTCCGACTCTCCTAGTCTGACTCTCCTAGTCTGCTGACAGACAACGAGAGACTCTCTCCTACTCTGTTGTCTAGTAGAGACTCTCCTAGTAGCCTTTTAGAGACTCTCCTAGTCTGCCGACGGACTAGGAGAAGCCAACTCCGACTTAAAACACCCCCTGCCTTGGGTTTCTTGGTCAAGTAAAGGCTAGAGATAGTGTCTCAATAAAAATACTCATTTTAGGCAGACGTTAAATTTACCTTGCACCCCTTCTTTGTCTATTAGGCTGGCGCAGATGTATTTATAATTCATTGTTTCCAATTTAGGATATTAAATGCTGGATCTTCTTGACTCAATACATGGGTTTTTCTTTTATCTCTGTTTTGATGACTAGGCAACTCATTCTATTATCTTCTAATAAGGGTACTGCTCTAAAACTTAGTTTTATGATTTTTTAGGCTGACTGGTAGTCAGGTTTCCCGAACTTTGTGGTAGCTCTCAGAGAGGCTGATTCCATTAAAAGCTGTAAAATATCAAAGTACTAGCAGTGCCATATTGCGCATGGATGGTGTACCTGTTTGTACTTTTGGTGTGCATTGTCAAAGCTACATTTGGTGCCCTTTGTTACGGTCAAGGGTTTATTAATAGTAATGAGACAATTGCTTGGACTATTTAATAATGTTAAAATAGAGTTTTATCTATGCTTTGAGTCAAGTTCTTTAACAAATTAAAAATGACTAAACTACCAAAAACTATAAAACACAAGTAAACCATTGTCATCACCAAGTTCTCTAAACCTATTATTCACTAATATTCATGGTCTCTGAAGTAACTTTTTTTCTGTTGAGTCTTATCTCTTGCAAAGTTTACCTAGTTCACCAAAGTTCAGACCTAATTGGTCTTTGTGAGACTTTCAGTTCGGCTGTCTCATCTTGTGATCTTAGTGTTGATGGTTATCTTCCTTTAATTTGCAAAGACTCCAATAGTCATATGCTTGGCCTGAGCATTTACATTCTTAAAAATTTACCCATTTGCCGGAAAACAAGATTTGAATCCACCGACTATTCTTTTATGTGATTTTCTTTAGAAAATCACATAAAAGAAAATCACTTCACTCTATTGTCTTTCTATTTATTTTATACTGCTCTCCTTTATCTCAAGACTGCATCTTTTCGATGTTGTTTCTGATCAAATTGACCAAGCCTTCTCTCATTGTCCATCAGCCAATATCGTTGTTGTTGGTGACTTTAATGCTCATCACACTGAATGACTTGGCTTTAGTGTCAGTGACACTGCAGGCGTTAAGGCCCTCAACTTTTGCTTTTCTCAATCTCTAGCTCAAATGCTCAACTTGCCAACTCTCTTTCCAGACAACCCAAATTATTTATCTTTTCTACTCGATCTATGTCTTGTTTCTAATTCTAATCAGTGCTCAGTTTTCAACATTCACCCTTAAGTGTCCTTAAGTGCTTCTGATCAGTGCGTTAAGTATCCTTAAGTGCTTCTGATCACAGTTTGATCTCTCTAAAACTATAATCTCATTCTTCTTCAACATCAGAATCCCCCTACAATCGTACTTTCAACAACTACCTTAATACTGACTTGGACTCTTTCTATGATTTTCTTTATGATGGCCGTTGGGTACAAATCTTTTTTCATCCTACTGACAAATGTGCTTCTTACATAACTTTTTGGATTCAGGTTGGCCCTAAAATTTTTTATTCTCTCTCGAAAATTCAAGCCTCGCTCTTCTCGATGGTTTTTCTCGAAGTCAAGCCTCACTCTTCTCGATGGTTTTCCTCGCATTGTGCTGCTGCAATTTCCAATGGAAATCATTACTTCCATATCTATCAGCAAAACAAATCTTCAGAAAACAGACCTCTCTTTACTATTGCTGAAAACCATGTAAAAAAGCTTTGCCCACTATTCTCAGGTCATGAAATCTCATATTTCATCTCAAATATTTGGCTCTCGTGACTTGTGGAAAATCTTTAACAGTATCAATAATAAGGGCAAATCTGTTATTCCACCTCCCTTGTATGATTTAGATTTTGTCATCTCATCTAAAGAAAAAGCTGAGTTGTTCGGCAAATCTTTTTATCGATATCATCCTTGATTACACTAGTTGCATTCTACTTAATATAACCGACGAACAGGATAACCCATTGCTTGACACTTGTATAACTCCAACTTCTGTATGTAAAGTGATTTCCTGCTTAGACTTTTCTACAGCTTGTTGTCCTGACTTCATACCTGTTATAATCTTGGAGAAGTGTTCTTATGTATGCTGGTCTTCTCGATAAGCTTTCTTCTTATGGTATAATATCAGGTAACATCTTTAAGATTATGGAATCCTCGCTTATAAATTGTTGTATAAAATTTATCCTTAATGGACAGCACACTTCTTCATATCCTGTAACTTCAAGAAAGAAGAAGACTAGTTTAGTCTTATCACCAAGCCCTTTTAAATAAAACTGTCAATATTAAAAACACAAAGCAAAGTAACTCGTTAAATAAAACTTTGCGTTAAAATAAAATAACGTTAAATAAAATGTAACGTTAAGTAAAAATAAAATAGAATACATTTTACGCTATGTTAGAGTGTAATATATCCAAAAGTATAAAAACATTTGTTAATTAAGTTCATTTTTTCTAACTGGTTTTAGATTTATAAACCTTTTAAATTTAGATCATAAAATACAGATAATACACGAATAACAAACAAAACAAAAAACAAACATTTTAATCAACTTAAAAAAAAAAAAAAAATTATTTTTAGTAACTTGATGTGTCTTATATGTGTATATTATATATGTATATTATATATGCTTTTTTATATGTTTTTCATTAAATTTTATTATATAAAATAAAAAAAAAAAAAAAAAAAAAACGTCATAATGTACAATTTGACTAACAGTATATACAGAATATATATTTAAACCATATTTATAAAGAAATAAAATAAATAGACAAACGTGATTACTCCTAGTCAAAGGATTCAGAAAAATTTTAATTCGCTGTCATTTATTAAAAGCTTTTGCTTAAGTTTGTTTTTAAAATGTTTAATAGAAGAAATAGTTTTTAACTCATTATTCAATATCGTGTTCCATAGTTTAGGACCTCTGTTTGCTATTGAAAACTTAGTAACAAAGTAATAGGTTTTAGGTTGAATATAATTGTTTCCTAAAAATCGTTTTGGGTATAGATGATTTATTTTTGCCAAAAATGAGTCAAATAAATTAGGTGATATTTTTTTATTTACTTTGAACATGAAAATAAGAATTTGATAAAGATTTAGTTTAAATATATACCCTTGAAATATATACCCTTCATTTTCTAGGATTATCTCTTAACTCTGATTTTTCTTGAAAACTATCTATCAAATTTATTACAAAATTACCATATGCTAAGGTTGCATTTTTTTATCGTGCTCACAACTTTCTTACTCCAGATTCTATTCTTTATCTCTATAAATCTTAAATCCGTCATTGTATGGAATACTGTTCCCATATCTGGAGCAGGTCTTCCAATGATACCCTTTCTCTTTTAGACAATGTGCAAAAATGCATTGTAAATATAGTTGGACCTGCTCTTGCAGCCAACCTCCAATAATTATCACATTGCCTTAATGTTGCTTCTCTTTCTTTTTTCTATAAATGATATATTGGGCACTGCTCTAAAGACCCTGCTTTTCTTGTCCCAACTACTAAAATTCATTCTTGTTTTACTCATCATTTAGTTAAGTCTCAACCTTTTACTGTGATTGTTTCAAAGTGCTTCAAAAGTTCTTACTCGTCTATTTTTTTCCTTGTACATCAATTCTTTGAAATTCACTTCCTTTATTTTGCTTTCCTAATTCATTTAATTTTCAATCAATTTTAAGTCATCTGGCAATCGTTATCTTACTCTATAAACTTCATCTTTTCGCTTCCAGTAACTTCAAACTGGAAGAGAAAAGATGAAGTTGTAGGAAAGTTACATAAAGTGTCCATTAATTGAACAGTGAAACACCAAAGGAATTTTATTGCTTATATGGCAAAAAAATGTAACTCCTACGAATAGCACGTTTTACATGAATTCTCAATGATGCAACAGTTCGACTTTTTATAGCATCTTCTTTACTTAAATGTAGTTGTCCATTTAAAAAAGATAGTATCTTTAATTAAACATTGATTATGTTTAAATGGTCTGAAATGGTAAACCCACGATCTACTATAACCGAATTATTTTCGTTCCATAGTTCTTAAAACAATTTCTTTGTCAGAAGTAGATCCATTGTAAAGTTGAATTATAAAAGTTATTGCTTCTAAAGTAGAAATACCTAACAATACTTTGAAATTGATGTTTATAACTACCCAGCAAACATATCAGCGTTGAATCAACGTTGAAAACCAGTCGCAGCGTAGAAAAAGCGTTACAGTCACAAAAACAACGTGCTTTCAACGTTAAATCAATGTTTGCGTGTAGGCCAAATAGGTACACTTCCTAAAGAAAAATATAGAAAGTTCGTCCATGTTAATAAATAACAAAATGTTCAAAATTTTAAATAACCAAGATGTGTGCACAATTGTAAATCCATTTTTTAGCCACACTAAAAACATAAATAACTGATTTTCAGTGTTTAGTTTTGTTTTTGGGCCAGTTTTTACCTGATTACCTAACCTGTGCATATTTTCAGATAATGCTGATTTGTAGTATTTAATATTTTCATCAATTTTTCCTGGCTTTAAAAAATTGAACAAATTAATTTACTGTTTATGTTCAATGCCAGTATATTTTTGGAACAGTTCTTTGTCTGTTGAAATATTTTCATAACTTAGTACATATTTACTTTTATATTGATTTAGTTGATTTTTTATTTTTAGGTTCTAAAATGCTCATTTGAGATTTCAACTTGTGTTTATATTTTTCCAGTAGATCAATTTTGTTTTGTAGTTCAGTGCAACATTTACAACCCCTACGGGCATTTGTTTTTCTAAGTTACGTTCTAAATGTCTTTTAAACGTTTTTTAAACGTCTTTTAAACATTCTTTTCGTAAGAATGTTTAAAAGACGTTTAAAAAACATTCAAAATACATTTAGAATGTAACTTTTAAAAACAAATGTCCGCTGGGACTTTTCTCAACCTCAAAATCAATTAATCGTTTTTTATCGTTAGTTTTAACATTTGTCTTCATTTTTAAAAACGTTTTCAATATCAAAGTTTTCAATAAACTTTATTGGGCGAACATCGTTTTCAACATCAACTTATTTTTTAGATTCAAAAATACATGGAAATACTAAATAAATATTCGATAAAAATTAAATATCTTCATTATTAAAATGAAGCTCACATACTAGAGTCGTGTCCTTTATAACAAAATTATCATTATGAATTTTTCTTCTAAATTGAGAAATAATTTTTGCCCACTTATTAGAACGATAATAATAAATAATATAAATAATATTTTTTATATTTATTCTTTTTTTTATATAAACAAAAACTTTTACATTTATTCTATTATAATTGATTATTATTTACAAAAAAAAAAAATATAAGTAATTCACTTTTTTTTTTTAAAAAAAAAAAGAAACGAAAGAAACGGGTTAGAACTAGAATTTTTTTAAGATTACTTCTTTCTAAATATAGTACTAAATTTTTCTTGAATTTTTTTAAATTTCAGATTATTAAAAGATCGAAAAGTGGAATAAAATACAATTTAAATACACGTTTTTTTTAATTTTATAAGAAACTAAGCAAATTTGAATACATGTTGTTAAGTAAGATAAAATGCTTTTTATTGGATCAACTTAAATTAGTTGAACTCCGTCAGTATCATTCAAAGTATTATAATCTTCAGATTTGTCCTTAAACAGAACACGATATTCTTCTAATTTTGTGTTATACCACATAGTCCTACCAATGTACCACCGTTTGTAATATCCACGAATTTCCAGAGTAACCAAACAATTTTCGAAAACCCGCTTTTTAGAGTCATCCACTCGTTCCGATTTATCTAAATCAACCTCTGTTGATTCCGGCCCGTCTTCTGGTAGCATGTCTTCGGGCTCTTCTTCAAGTATTAGTGAGGCACATTGCATCAGTTTTTGACCAGTTTCTATTGGCAATGGGGGTGGTGCAACATAATTCGTAATACCTTCTGGATTTATTTTATAATCTTCTGTTCCATCTTCCGTAATCAAGCATCCAGTTTTTTCAAAATTTTCCCACTGAGTTTGTGCCTATTCATTACCGATTATTTGGTGATAAGCTCTTCCTAATGGGTATTTAAAATATTTTGCGCTTCATTAATCAGTTTTCTTTCGATGTTTTCCATCCAAAGTTGAAGGTTGTCATTGTCGCCAATCACTTTTCTTAAAATTTGCAACAGCTCGTTTGAGCATTTTACCTATATTACAATCTACAAGTTGTCATACATCCATTGCATCTGATACACCATTTCAAACTAATCCATTTATTGACTTCACCACTGCGCGAAATACTTCACTAGTTTGTGCAGTTAGATTATCACAAAATAGTATAAAGTCGTCATTGTTATGTGTTTTAATAGCTGCTTTTCAAAGTTTTTCTTACACCTTCAATACTAAACTCCGTATCTGCCCATGGGTTTGGTTGCCAATACTTTTGTCTTTGTGGCAAGATTCCTTCTCATCGGGGCTAATTCGCTTTCTTTTTCCGCAAAAAATCACCGTCAACCAAAATTTGCTCTCAGGCAAAATACAAACTTGAAGAGTAAATTGTCTTTTGCATAGAACTGGCTCTGGTTGGCTTACTCAAATTCCTCAACCTCTGCGTATAGTTTTTGGTATGCTTATATTATAGGTTTTCTTTTTATCTAATATGAAAGGCGTAGGTACTTGATCAATCTTGATTCGACGGCTAGGTGTAAATCTTTTAGATTTACACCTATTTTAGTGTAGAGATTTTGTTACCTGGTTTTTTAACGCCTTTTTGAAGTTATGTATGAAAGTTTATCTCTATCGACCAGCTTATTTCGTTGTACGCGTCTTAACTTGATTTTGTTACGCTTTTAGAAATTTTCCCAGCGTTTGGATGTCTTTGAATGAGGACCTTTTTCGCATTTACGTAAAACCATGAAAATAAAACTTTCAAACGTTTCATTCGTTCACCAACAAACTTTTCATTTATTTTTATGAAAACATGTTTATATCTAGTACTGGGTCTGTTCTTTTTATTAATTTTTTATGTTCAATAGCAGCAACATCAATTATAAAAAATTTTGCAGTAACTTTTCCATTTAGTGATTAAAGACTTGTCAAGATTTAAATGCCGCATCGTTATCTAACTTTGAGTGATCACACTCCGTGATTTGCTCAAAAATATCATTTTAAAAGCACTTTGCATTTAAAATGATTGGTGTACGATCGCTGTCTGTCTGCAACACAGCGACCCTTTCTTTTTGTTCATCATCATCAATTTTTTTAGATTTGATATATAGATGATATCAGAGCCGTCCTTAGGGTAGCGCGAGTGGAGCAGCCACTCCAGGCCTCGCAGCTAGGAAGGCCTCGCGCAGCCATCCTAAAAACGAGCAATCAAAACTTTTACTTGTTGTTAATGAGAGTAAGGCCACGCGCAGCAACGCCTAACTCTTGTTAAAAAATAAATGGCGTTACAGTCGTTAAAAAATAAGAAAAAGTTTTGGTTAAATGAAAATAATATAACAATAATATACGTGCCAAAACTATCTAATTACCCGCGCAATTAATTTTTAATAAAAAAAATATTAAAATGATTCTCTTCCGTATGTGATAATAGCGAACAAAAAAATGCAAATAATTGTTCGAAGCTATGAAAGCTCTTCTGTTTAACGGCTATTAAATACTTTTTTAAAGAGTGAAAAAGTTTAAAAAAAAAATTTCAAAAAAAGATCAGGCGAAAATTTCATTTTGTTTTTCAAAACTAAAATAGAAGAAAAAACAAAATATCTAAAAAGAAGAAACGAGAACGAATTAAATGAAAGAATTTTAAATAAAATTTAAAAGTAGGGGAGATGGGGGCGCATTGATCGCCGTTGCAGTATTTTAAAAACTGCAAACAACCCGATCTAGATATAAAAACTTATTAATTAATAAACTAAACTAGAACAATCTGTCTTTAAGTAAAAATAAATGTTTTAATAAAAAACATTAATGAACATGGTATATTTTAACATTACAACAACCCTTGCAAAAGATCAATGTACCCCATGCAATGGGGTACTATGATCTCCGATATGGGGCGCTTTGATCTTATATGAATAACATTATTTACATGTTTAATACTGCTATACCTAAGTGCTACAAATGCATTAGTTGAAGGGTATTAGTGTATATTATATAAAACATCTAAAAAAAAAAGTAAAATTTAAAACATATATATATTAGCAATGCGCGTATCCTTGGATTTACGGCACCGATCTTGTAATGAAAAACTTCCACCATTTTAGTGAAGCGTGCAAGACGTATGTGTTGTAAGAATGTATTTTCTTGTGTTTTTCTTTAGAATTTCATATCAACATATATACTTTTTGAAAAGTAGAATAGTTAAACATTATTTTAGTGTTGTTCTTTTTTGTAATTACCACCGCTATCGTTGAATTTATGGTTCTTAAAAACTTCGTTTTTGATCAGATGTATAATTCATATTAAAGGAATGTTGATAACTTTTTTAAATCTATTGGGCCGAGTGAATAAACATATTTTCTAAGTGCATGCCAAATTTCATTACAAAATATTATGTAGCAGACACCTCATTTTTTGTAGCAAAATAGGTACTTATGTGCTGTAAGAATGTGTTATTTTGTAGAGTTTTGAACCAAATTATATATTTTTAAAAAAGTTGAAAAGTAAGACATTACTTTTGTGGTGCTTTTTACAGTAGTTACAACCGCTATCATTAAATTAACTGTTTATGAAAAAATTCGTTGTTGATCAGATGTAAAATTTATATAAAAGAAATGTTGATAACTTTTTTAAATCTATTTTTTCCTGTGCAGAAACCTTTTTTCTAAGTGCATGCCAAATTTCATTGAAAAATATTATGTAGCAGACACCTTATTATTTGTTGCAGCACAGGTACCTAAGTTTAACTTTTTCCGGAGAATTAAGGTAGGTAGGGGGCGGGGGGGGGGGGCTAGCAACGATCTTTTTAAAAGATCGTTGTTAAACCCCTCCCCCTATATGTATATATATATAATAATAAATTTATATATATGTATATATATATATATATATATATATATATATATATATATATATATATATATATATATATATATATATATATATATTTATATATATGTATATATAAATATATATATATATATATTTTTATGAGTTTATAGTAGATTTAAAAACGATATATAATGATAAGAATTATATAGTAATATTTTATAGTTATTTTTATTACTTATTATAAAATTTTTTTTTAAACTAAATATAAAAAAAAATTTATCATGATAAAAAGTATATGCAAGTTGGTTATGATAAATGAGTGAGATATCACTCACATAATCATAGACTATCATAATACAATATCATCAGTATCATAACATAATTGATAAATTATAGATGATAAACCACCAGATGATAACCATATGGTTATAAAACTTATAATTGTTATCATGATAAATTATTTTAAGTCATTAGTAAAGTTAACTCATTATTGAACGAAATTGAAATTTATTGCATACAAATGATATCAATCAAATTCTTTTGCTTAAAAAAGAAACAAGTAACTATTTTTCTCTGCATATTCTTTTAATATTATTTATATATATATATATATATATATATATATATATATATATATATATATATAAATATATATATATATATATATATATATATATATATATATATATATATATATATATATATATATATTATGAATATTTTCATTTAAGAAATAACTCAACGTGACATTATATGGCATTATGGGTCCCAAACAGAATATGTGTGTGTTTTGTGGTGCAGCGAAAAACTATTTATAATCAAACTTTGCACTGTCTTTGCAAGTAGACAATAATTGTAAAAATGGGCATATTCTGTTTGTATTCGTTAGCAATAATGAATCACATCAATTAACTATTGAGCAGGTCAATAAACTTTATGACTTCAATATTTGTTACAGTCATTCTAAACTTCTTGTTTATGTATCAAAAAAATGGGCTTGCAATTTTTTAAGAGGTTCAAAACATTTTGTTGACTTCTGCAACGAGTCTTTTATTTGTCAAGCAGCAACATTTCCAGCAACAGATTCATTTCAGTCAAGTCCAAGTTCAAGTAAAACTGTTTCGTATTTGTCAGTTGCCTCATCTCCTAAACATAAAAGTATTTTGTCTTCACCTAATAAAAAAAGTCCTTTGTTATCCAGGTTAAGAGCTATTTTTTTTTTTACATAAGAAATATTTTGATTAACTAAATTATTATATTCGCTACTTTGACATTTTATTCAAACCCGAGAAAAAATACTGCGCGAGTTTGCAAAAATGTTCTACCGTTAGCATAACGTGAAATTTTAATGTTGGTCGCAGTTTTTGATACTTAAACTTGCATAACTTTTTATAGAATCATTCTTTTTTTATGAAATTTTCGCCATTTTAATACTAATTTAAAGCTCTTTCCAATGATATATAATAGTCTTATATATAAACGGTTTAAAATTTTTATGTACGTACCTATATATATATATATATATATATATATATATATATATATATATATATATATATATATATATATATATATATATATATATATATATATATATATATATATATATATATATATATATTATTACAACCTAATACACACCAGTGTATAAAGTTTACATTAGAAGAATAACCACAATTCTATCTATGAAAATAAGCCCGTTATATACTTCTAACATATATATGTGTTAAGTTTTACAAAACTTGAAGCTTTAAAGTCTATAAGAATACAGTATTTTAAGTTTACAAAGAAAATACAAGATTCATACAAGACTTTTATTAGAACTAAAGTTTACAAGATTATTTTTTTATATCATCATCCTTTGTCAAAGTCAAGTCGTGATGCTGCTTTTACATTACATTGTTTTTTGTTCCTAAGCAAGTAGTTTTTAACTTTTCCCCTTTTTTTATCTTTTGCGATGAGTTTCTTTTGTTGGTTGATTTGTTTTAGGGTTTTCTTTTCTTCTGACAAACGAATTTAATTTCTGATTGGAGTATCAGTCAAAATCTTTGTTTTTAATTGCCTACTTTTAACACTTCTTTTTCTAGCAGATGCTTTCGGGTAAGGTTTCAAAACTTCAGGTGAGAGTAATGAAGCAATGCTTGGTGACACTTTGTTCAAAAAACTTGTTTCATGATGTACTACAGGCATTTCAGGCTCTATGCCATCAACATGTGCTACAGTCATTTCAGGTTCTACAAGAATTGTTTTTACTACATTTGGAGCAGCACGATCTGTAACTGATGGTGGTAAATATTCATCATCTTTAAAAATTTCTGGATTAAATGGCTCAATGCCAGCTACTTAAAATTCTCTCTGTATATTAGATGATGAGAAAGCTTTTGTATATGGTTTGCGAACTATTGAAACATTATCATAAATGGTCATAGGTCTTGGATTTGTGACCATCCAATTATCACACGCAGCATTGTAAAACCTTTTCAATGGTCCAAAAACAGTTTTATCCAATGGTTGCAATTTATGGGTACAATGGGGAGGAAAACTTAGCATTGTAATTCCATGTTGAATTGCAAGATCCAAAGCTCTAACAGAAATATGACTTTTATGGCTGTCCAGAAGTAACAAAACTGGAGATTCATGAGAACAGATTGAATACCTCACAAAATGTTTTATTCATTCTACAAAAATGTCTGAATTCATCCAACCAGAAGGATTTGCAAATCCCACGCATCCAGGAGGACCTTCCTTTATCATGTAATCATGAAATTTGAGAGGAAAAACAAATAGTGGAGGAATAGAGTTTCCAATTGCATTTGAAGCACAACATACAGTCACTAATGCTCCTAGTTCTGCAGATGTGATTCTTCCTACTTGTTTACTTCCTTTACTTGCTAACACTTTTACTGACTTTTGTACTGTTGTTAAACCAGTTTCATCAACATTATATATGCAATAAAGATCAAACTTATATCGATTTCTTACTGTTTTTAGAATTTGGAAAAATTCTCCAACAGTGTGTCGGTTAAAGGCAGTTGATCGAGCAAAGCTAGTTGCTTCAGGTGTTCGTAAAGACAACTCTGGTTGTCTTTTCCTAAAACCTTGCAACCAATCAATCCCTGCAACTTTATTCTTGATCCATGATGAAGGGCAAATCTTATTATTTTTTACAGCAAACTCGTATGCCAATAATCGTAATGACTTAGTTGAAAGTCCATAGTTCATTTTTGCAATTTTCATCTTCTGCAGTAAAAACTTGTTTATGGTTGTAATTAGGCTTAAAAGATTCATTTGGGTTGAGCTTCTTTTTATTACAATATCTTTTTAAGGTCATTCGATTTATGCTAAACTTGCGAGCTACAACATTCACTGGTCTGCCCTCTAAAACATTAACAGCTGATTTAATTGTATCACATGATATAGCAACTCTGTCTGTTAATTTTTTCTCTATACCTAACCATTTAAAGATCTGAAAATTAAAAAAAAAGTAAAATAAAATGATTGTTTAAAAAAAATATTTTATATAATAATATTATGTAAACTAATTGTAAAACTTATGTAAAACTAAAAACTAATGTTATTAATATTAGTTTTTAACACTATTACATTTTAAAAACGAATTTTATTCGTCATAAGTTTAAATGTATAAAATTTAAACAAAAAATTTAAGTCTTATAATATAAGTTATATGGGGCACTTTGATCCTCCGATCAATGAACCCTGCATAGTCAACGATCAATGTGCCATTAGGTACAGTTGTACATTAGGTACAGTTGATATATTGATGCCAATAACTTCTATAAATACAGTAACCAACTCAAAAAAAAATTTTTATTATAAACTTAACACATATGAGTTTACAATAAATTGGATGCAAAGTTATACGGAAATCTAATTAAAAATTTATTTGAATTAATTTACAACTTTCAAAAATCACTTTTCATGATGAAAAACAGTCTTTTCAATTTTCTTAACGCTGAAGTTGATCTTATCAAAAATTATTACGATTAAGCAATGAAGGGTAGTGTAATGGGTAATTAAATTGCAATCTCTGTTAAATTAAAGCAAAAGTAAATGAGCTGAAAGATCATACTGCCCCGGCGATCAATGCGCCCCCATCTCCCTTAACATAAGTAAAATAAAATTAATAAAAAAAAGTCAAATAAAAAAAACGTAAAAAATGAATAGACTGCACACCGGATCTTACTCAGAAGGACCAGTTATCATTGATCATGCGTTTTGTTAAAATTAAAATGAATTCAATTTCTCTTAAGAATGAAAATGAAGATCTAAGCATCGAAGAACATTTCCATGGATTCTTAGACGTTAAATCAACGGGAAAAAATCTAACTGATGTTCTTTTACAAGAGTTAGATGAAATTAGATTGCAAATCAGGGACTAAAGTGGACAATGGTATGACAACAGTTCCAATATAAAAAGTATTCACTCTTGAGTACACTGTATTCACTCTTGAATACAGGCACACATCTTAGAAATAAATCCAAAAGTATTTTACATGCCCTGCGATAGCCATAGCCTTATCTTCCTGATTTGGGACGCAGCAAAATGATTATCTAAAACTATGACGTTTTTTGGTGTTGTGCAAAGAATTTATGTACTTTTTTCTTCGTCAAAAATGCAATGCCAAATTTTTATTCAATACGTACTAAATCGGGCTGTTAAAAGGTCCTGTGACACTCGTTGGAAAAGTAAACTGGAAAGCGTAAAAGCGCTTCGATATCAAATTAAGGAAGTTCATACTGCATTAGTTGAACTAGTTGAGTTTACTGAGGATCCAAAAAAAATGCCAATAGTAAAACGCCATCAGTTATGAATGAAATAAGTTATGAAAAAAAGCCTAAAGACTCAAAAAATGAACCTCGGAGTTGCGTCGCAGTTACTTCAAAGGCTAGTTCAATTTTTTTCAGAAATTTAGATTTGCGGCAACATTGTTAGCAAGAAAACTTCGTGAAACTCTTGGTGTAGAGCCAAATTTTAAAGAAGCCAGGAAAAGAAAGAAAAGAAGAATGTTTGAGTACGAAGGAGATCCTATGGAAGGGTCTGCCAAGCAAATGTTTAAAGTGGAGTATTTTTTTGTTATTGCAGAAGTTTTGAACAAATAACTAATTACGTTACTATGTTTTCATTTTTTTATCATGTAAAAAACTAAAAGTAGTAAAAGAAGATAAATTGTTTCAAAGGTGTAAAGACATAGAATCGTTCCTAAGTTTTAAAGAAGAAAAGAATGTTTGTGGAAATGACCTTTTATCTGAACTTAAGGTTCTTTAAAAACTTCTACCGGGTGAGGTGTAAACAACTGCAAGGATTTTGAGATTTATTCACCAGATTTAAAACCCATTTCCGAATGTATTTATAACGTATAGAATTTTCTTAACTATACCTGTAACTGTGGCAAGCGCAGAAGGAGTTTTTCTCGCTTGAAACTTATTAAGACATAATTAAGTTCGTCTATGGGTCAAGAAAGGCTATTAATTGTGACATCTAAATTTTCATCCTTTTGAAGCAATACTTAAAATTATCTAACCCTGGACAATTGTTTTTACAGTATTAATAACACTGTACTATTATTTATAAATGTTTGCCAGTATTCTATTATAAAATTAATGTCTATTATTTTACAGCGTGAACACATATAACATCTACCTACCTACGAGCACCCTTCATATCGATTGCCGAAAACATAATATTGTGCGAATAAGATTACTATTTTGTAAAAATATGTTATATTATTTATAACTGATTATTCAATAATAACCCAAAAAAAAGGAAAAATTTATTTGTTATTCTAATTCATTTATTCTTTGTCAGACAAAAATTAATATTTATTTTACATTATTTAGCCTTTAATAACTTTAAGAATAAACTTTATTGTTATTCTAGATTATTTTATAACTCAATCCTTTTTATAAACATACACAAAAGTAACAACTCAAAATTCTATCAACCCAAAATTTATGTTTTGCACTTATACAACCACTTTTCAGACAGTAAGAGAAAAAGTTTTTCTTCGTCAAAGCGCCTAAAATAATGACTTTCAAGAAGGCCTCGAAAAAATGTTTTGCTCCAGGCCTCGCCTTATCTAATGATGGCTCTGGAGGATATATATATATATATATATATATATATATATATATATATATATATATAATATATATATATATATATATATATATATATATATATATATATATATATATATATATATATATATATATATATATATATATATATATATATATATATATATATATATATATATATATATATATATATATATATATATATATATATATATATATATTAGGGTGCATCAAACGCCCCATACTTTCAAAAATTGATCTGTCTCTATTCTTAAAACTTTCTATTGGTACTCACAAGACACTCACAAGACACTGTTAAATTTTTTCAAAATTGAATGAGATTTAGGGGGGGGGGGTCACCTCAAATCTGAAACTTGCGACGAGACCCTAAACAGAAGAAAAAAAAGTTTTTCAAATGTATATCATGTTGGGTCTCAAAAGAAGCAAATCTTTATAAAAATTTCAAAAATAGTTATGATTTTTTGTTAAAAATACCTTAAAAAAAAATTTCGACCAAAAACCATGAAAAAATGGCTTTTTTTAATTTTTTGTTAAATAATAATTTTTATGCATTAAAACTTATAATAATAAATATTGTGTAAAATTTTTAATGTTTTTGAAATTTTTTTATAAAATTTCGCTTCTTTTGAGACCCAACATGATATATATATATATATATATATATATATATTATATATATATATATATATATATATATATATATATATATATATATATATATATATATATATATATATATATATATATATATATATATATATATGTATAAGAGTGCAGGCGGTGAGATCTGTTGCAAGGACACGCCCCTGACGAGTGGCGTTAGTGCAGGTCTTGGGCTCTCCGAAACGTCATTGGTGATCGCAGTGCATTCCTGAGGAGGGGGATCACCATTTATCCACTACTTAATTCTAATTGGTTATTATGACACCAACATTTTTTTACCTCTTAAACCCATGTATTTTTGCGCTTTGTGAGCTTTTTATTATGAATTTGTTACATTAACGACATTTATATATTTTTTATGTTACACAGGTGGTTATCAGTTATCAATTTTTTATCTAGAGTTTAGAACATATATAGTACCACATTTATTAGACACTTGTATGGTGCGATTATTTTAGTTATGAATACCATTATAAATCAGCGGATTTTTACTGACTTGTTTACTCATAGATCATTATTTCATCATTTGTTAAAAGATGACTAGAGTGTGAGTTTTTATTCCCCTTTTCCTGAGTTGCTAACTTTTACTCTTCCAACTAAATAGTCTTTGCATTAATTTATGTTTTTTTACCTAAATGACATCATCTTCAATCTGTTTTTATTTTCACATCTCCCAGGTCTACGAAACTGGACGGCTCCGTTGGTCACTTTTTGCGATCATTGTGTCGCATAAACCAAAAATTTCAAACTCTTTACAAATATGCAAATCTAAAAAAATAAATGATGAGTATATATATATATATATATATATATATATATATATATATATATATATATATATATATATATATACTCATCATTTTTTTTTTTAGATTTGCATATTTGTAAAGAGTTTAAAATTTTTTGTTTGCAAAATTCACTTCAGTCTCCGCGTCATTCACACTATTGAGTCGGCAACAATTAGTATTACTTTTTGAATAAATACAAATCGAAGTAGATTTCTAGCACCCAAGTTTCGTGCATTTTACAATCTGCGTTTGATTTTAAAATTAATTGTTTCATACATCTATTATATCCGAATATGCCAAGCATATGGACAAAAGCAAATTGAAAACATATCCTTAATTGCTACTCATTGTTATTTAATTTCTTTATGTTTAATTATATTTCACTTTTCTATGTTTAATTTTTTTCGCTTTTATAATTGATATCTGTTTTTATTTTAATTGACAAGCGCTCGCGTTTCTGTTCTTAAAATCAGCAAATCAGATAGCCCTATTAATTGTGCTTATGGTGAGCTTGGCTTTCCAAATATCTTGTTTTGGTTTTAACTGGATCTTGCGATTTACGTCAAAATTTTTCGCGGATTGAAACCCACATATTAAATGCCCAACTTATTTAAGATTTGACAAGATTTTCTTTGTTATTAACTCGAATATTTAATAAAATTATGATTTTTTTAATCTAAATTCAATTTTTTTTTAAATTCTTATTTGAAATATGACATTAAAATTTGTTTGAGATATTTAATAAAAGTATTTTTCACCTAAATTTAATTAATTTAAATTAAGAACATATTATAACAACTAATTAATCATTAATTACAACTATTTTCTAAAATTTGTAATTTTATGTATCAAATATCAATAACGTGTTCAAAATACGCTAATTTTTGCATTTCCACTCTTGTAAAATGAATATTTTGAAAAGTTTTGCCTAATTTACCTTTTTCCCCTTTACAAATAAACTTTTTACTCATGGATTTTTTAAACTTTTGCAACTTTATTACTTTTTTTATTACGATTTCACAACAAAGTGTGCAGAAATGTTTTCGTTTATTTTTTATATAATTTTTAATTTTTGCTTTAATTTTAGTTGCTATAAGGTTTTTAAGAAATGTAAATGTTATGAATCTTGAAGAGTTAGAGGATTCATTTTGGTATCGTATTAATATAAATCAATATGAGCTAGCAGATGCTATTTTACAAGTGATAAGAAATGTCTCACAGGATAATTACAAAGATCTTCTTGTTTCTCTTATATTACGAACATCTAAATATCAGCAAAGGTAATTAATGTATCCTTGAATTTAAACACACACATATGTTTTGTTACTACATTCTCCTACATCAAGAAGAGTACTCTGGTCAGCCTACACACATACACACACATAAATGCGCACATGTACATTTTATATAGCTTATATTTTATTATAATTTAAATTTTGATTTGATAAAATAGAAGTTGTTAAGATTTTAAATGATGGTTTTAAACTTTTTAATAATGACATACAATTTCTTAAACTTAAGTCTAAACAAGATCATATTGACTAAAAAAAGATTGTCAGCAATATGAAAAAAGTTATATTTGCAATTAATCTTTTGTTCGAGTGTCAACTTTTGAGATATCTTTAACTTTTTATCTACATCTATATTTAACTTTTTTATTCTTTCTTTAAAATTCTTATAAGTTAATATGAAAGCGGATAAAGTTAAATATATTCAAAATGTAATATTTTTCAAATATTGTAATACATACATATATATATATATATATATATATATATATATATATATATATATATATATATATATATATATATATATATATATATATATATATATATATATATATATATATATATATATATATATATATATATATATATCAAGTAAACTTGAATCCAGAATTGAAATCTGTCATTTTAAACTGACAGTTCTTGTTTTTATATCATTTTTTTCAAGAATTTTCGAATCTTAGATCCATTTTATGAATGTTTACTTTTAATATCTTTAGATCTTTTTTCAAGTTTTTTATATATTTATATAACAATATTTTCAATTAGAACATAATCAGGCTTGCATTTATAGTACAAAAAATTGTGTTAGGGTTGTGTGTGGTTAGGGTTGCTTCATCAAAATTAGGAAACAATGCTGTTATACCACAATACAGAAAACTGGAATTAAATTTTTGTATCAAGTACCTGTATTAAAAGAATACCAGTATTTTAGTTGTTTACTTCAAAATTTAAATGTAAGAAAAGTTAGAAAATACAAAAAATTAGCATTTGGTTGTTGTTTCTTTTTTTTTGCTTATTCTAACTTATATGATTAAATTGTTTGTGTGAGCAAAAACCCAATATGAAAATTAAAACTAAAGTTATTTTTGACTTTCACCTGATACTTATAAAAAGACCTTAAATTCATTACTATGTTTTAATGAATTATTATTTTTTTAATTATAATTTTCCACGAGTTGCATATATACATATATTTAAGTAACCAAAAACAGTTTGTTTATAATAATGAAATTGACTCATTGAATTCATTAAATATAACCTGTGAAGTTCTATACTTGGACCCTTTCTCTTTCTCATCTGGATTAATGATCTGCATAAGGCTTGATGGCAGTCATGTTTGCTGATGACACCAATTTTATTTTATCTGATAATAACAGTACATCTTTTCCAAATATAAATATCAAAGTAGCAAAGAAATTTGATTTAAAACAAGTAAGCTTTTATTTAATTATGAAAAAATAAAATGGACACTCTTTCATTCAGTTTCTAAAAAGAAACTTTTATTATGCAATATAACTTTATTATACCTAATTCAAATAAATGTGTACAATTCAAATAAAAGTATATAGTTCAAATAAAAGTATATAATTCAAATAAAAGTATAAAATTCAAATAAAAGTATATAATTCAAATAAAAGTATATAATTCAAATAAAAGTAAATAATTCAAATAAAAAGAGTAACTAGTACAAACCTTTTAGGTGTCTATGTTGATCAAAAACTTAAAAAATACTGTATCAGTGTAATAAAGTTGCTAAAAGTATAGGATTATTGTAAAAACCAAAAGTGCCTTAAAAAATTAGTTTAATTCAGCTATATTTTTCCTTTATGCATTTTCTATGCATAAAGGAAAAATATAGCATAAAGGAAATGTTTATATGCATAAAGGAAAAATTTATGCATTTGAACTATGCAATTATTGCTTTTTGTAGTGCCATTAAATGTTAACTTTTTATTGTCAATAAAAGCTTGTCGCTTGTTGTTTCAATTTTAAAGATTTTGTCAAGCTTCATTATTTGGAATTAAAACTTCTTAATATATATCAGCTCAATTTTTTTGATCCTCCCCATTTATTTGTATTTGTTAAAAGATTAAAAGAAATACAATTTAAGAAATAATAAGTTTATTCTGTAATAATTTTTTAAAATTAATTCTGAAAAATCAAGCTTGACACAATCAAACTATGAATTCATGTTTAGATCTCTGATCTGCCAGAGACTTCAGTACATACATTAACTATCTTATAGCCTGCTGTCACAAAGGAGTGCCACTACATCGACTGAGAGTTTGATATGAGGCAGCAATCTTTTCCTTTATTACTCTTTGTTTTTTTCTTTATTTTCAGAAAATGCTATATGTTATAAAAGTTGAAAAAACTAGTAACTATTTCTATTTATATAATCTATAGTATATATATATATATATATATATATATATATACATATATATATATATATATATATATATATATATATATATATATATATATATATATATATATATATATATATATATATATATATATATATATATATATATATATATATATCAACCCTCGGAATTAGGGTCGGCATTCAGCAATGCCGACCTAAAAGTGTTTGAGGGTGGCAAAAAATTGCCGACCTCGTTTTTATGATTAATGGTAAGACCTTTGTATCAAATTTTTTTTGCCGACCTAATGTCGACTTCTAAAAGATTAAGGTCGTATTATATATATATATATATATATATATATATATATATATATATATATATATATATATATATATATATATATATATATATATATATATATATATATATATATATATATATATATATATATATATATATATATATATATATATAAATATATATATATATATATATATATATATATATATATATATATATATATATATATATATATATATATATATATATATACATATTTTTTTAAATATTTTTAAAGTTTTTAAATTTATAGAATATCAAAAAAACTTTTATCTATAAAAGTATTTATTGATATTATGTATGTATTTGAAATTTATTAGGGTTTTGAATTACAAGTTGTTCTCCATGACAAGACCTGATTGATCTTCTGCTAGTGTATAGTGTTATACTGCTGAATCAGTCCCCCCCCCACTTTTTTTTTTTTTTGTGCTCTTCTTAAGTGGTAAAATTGAGTATACTTAAAGTATAACCTTGAGTTTGGTTGATGTTAGGACACCTAAGTCACGTTCAATAATTGTTGTTCTAAGTTCTATTTGATTGCAGTCTCTGTTAAGCATTGAATAAAGACACACTGACCTATTTGAGTGACCAGCATACATGACTTTATATTTGTGGAGGTTGAAAAACATGAGCAACATGTCTTGTTGTAGTTTTATTACAGCACCTTCTGTTTTAATTACTCCTAAGATCTCACTGTCATCTGCATAGATCATTATATGGTGCACCATGTTGTTTGGCAGGTCGTTTATATAAATCAGAAACAGAAGTGGACCTAACAATAAATCTTAAGGAACTCTGCTAGTAACATCTGCCCTTTCAGATTTGCTATTATTGATGACTTTCTGTTTTTGTTTTTTTAACAAGTCAGTTATCTACTCCAGGCGTGCACCAGCAAAATTTTTGTTCGGAAAATAATTTTGGTTTTAGTTTTTATTTAGTTCAATTTTAATTTGTTCTATAAATTTTTTATCTCATCTAATTATAATTTAATATAATTTACAAATAATATAGGTATGTATAATTAAAAGAAGTAATTCTTAATTCTATAAACAAACAAAAAAATGAGAACTTAGTTAAATGTAACATTATACACCCAGTCCCATTGCTAGAAGTTCAGAGCTCCGTCCACCGCCCTTAATAAAAAATACAATAACAACCTGTCCTTATTGCTCTAAAACTTAAAAAAATTTCAATTATTAGGTATAACTAAAAAAAAAAAAAAACTCCTCAAATTTGGTAACAATAAAAACTAATGAACAGTTATTGTATAGACTTTAATAATTACTCTTATATTTTACAAATAAAGGGCCTAGTGATTATATGATCATTATCTAGACTAGATGAGAATTTAATTTTAAGAAAACTCGCATTTCCAATGATGCTGACATTCGATTTTTCCATCCATTTGTGAGCAAGCCACAGATTGAAAAAAGTCTTTCGACATATGCTTGAGTTGCAGGAGCTGCAATGAGATCTTAAGCTAGTGGTGCAATATGTGGGTAAACAGCATGTCTCATCTTCCAGAAATTTAAAGCATTTTGTCACATTAAACTGTTCCTTATTTCAATAAAATTTTTGTTAAGTTCATTTTGTGCTTCATTTCCTGGAATAAGCTTTATTTTATCTACTTGCTGTTTTGCCGCTAAAAATTTCCATTTTGTTAATGCATTCATTTCTGGAGCAATCTTGGCAGAAAGAGTAGATGCGCTTGCTAAAGGTAAATCATATTGCACTGATTTTTTAGCCTCTGACAAAATGTATTCCTTTGCACACTCTTTGATTTGTGTATGCTCATTATCTAAAAGAGCTATTGCACATGTGGGGTCAAGTAGACATGCGGCACTTGGCAGTGGATTAAAATTAGGATCGTTTGGCTGCAAAAGAAAGGCAAAATGATGGCGTAGATATTCAAGCATTTTAACTACTGCATCTTTGGCATCTCCAAATTGCTCAAGGTGACATTTTAAATTAAGTATTGAAGGTATAACACCGGATAGCGAAAGCCCATCTGTCTGAAGAATATCAGTTTCATTGGCAAAAGGTTCTAAAAGATTGACAAATTTCTGAAGCATTATCCAGCGCTCGAAATAACAGCCGATCAACGATCAATGATCGGCTATTTTTAGGGAAATTTAGAAAAATTCAAGGGAAAATAAGCTGTTTTTGTCAAAAAATTAAATTTGATCGGCAAGTTTTGAAAAACTATTTCGAGCGCTGATTATCCATTCGCTATTGTTGCTGATCACAGTCTTACCACATTTGTTAATATTTTTTTCCAATGCAACAGAAGATTTGCAAACTTTTCCCACTAATCCAGGTATCTTTAAAAGTAAGCCATGTTTACCATTATATGCAAGTTTTACTAGCTGTATAACATGTGCAATGCATCCCAATCTTCTAAATGCTACGTTTTCTATTACATCAACTATCAAGTCAACTTGTTCCCACTCTTCACTATTTGTCATATTATCATGGTCTTCCGGATCTGTTATCTGCTCTTCATTAACCTCATTTTCTAATTCAATAAGTATATCACGTTCAGTTTGAGCTTTCATTTAGTGTTGTGACCAAAACTAAAAATTGTAACTAAATAAACTAAACATACCGTCACTTAAATTAGTTGACTAACTTTTTAGTTAACTAAAATTAGTCGACTAACTTTTTAGTTAACTAAAATCTGTCGACTAACTTTTTAGTTAACTAAAATTACCAGGCTAACTTTTTAGTTAACTAAAATTAACCGACTAAGCTTTTTGTTAACTAAATATATGCGACTTTGTTTTTAGTTCAACTAAAGAATTTTATATAAATAATTTGGGTTCATGATATCATTTCTATTAGAATTTTTGAATAAGATTGCGAATGCATAATCATTTTATCGCATAATACCGCAAAAATAAAAAAATATCAAAATAATTTTCTTTCAATTTTCAGTTCCAAAGGTTTAGTATCAGTGTATCAATATACTTCAAGAAAATATTATAAACAAGATACTGCAAGAAAATTTTTCATAAATAATCCAAAAAGTAAACATTGTAAAACACAAATATCTATAGAATTGAATAAGCTACCAAGGCCAACGCAAAGGGGTGTAAGGATGGGTTGGTTGGTTTCATGTGTGGCATCCCATCAATGAACTTTTAGCTCATTTAGTAAGCCAATTTGACTCTTTTAGATAAGTAAGTTGGCAAATGTAGATTTTCAGAACAGTCAGTTGGTAAATTTAAAAAAACAAGAATTTATTTTTCCTTTTTCTAGTAAGTAAAATTTTAACAGCACTCTCTACGTGTTACCTACTTGTGCCGGCCCTGTAAGCTACAGTATATTACAATAATTCGGTTTTATTATGTGCCACTTTTTTGGATCCAAATTATAAAAGTTTTCAATTCTTTGAAAAGTACAAGGGAAAAAATTTTTTAAAATGCGTTAGAGAATTTTTGTCGAAATTTCATTAAACAAAAAAAGTTTGTGATATAATTCTATTTAAAAAGGTGACAAACAAATTAAAAAAATTTAAGTTATCATTTGACGATGAAGATGATATTTCCGGAAACAATAGTGACAAAATAATAAGTTTAGATTTAAAAAGAGAAATTAGTGGTTATATAAAATTGTTAGTAAATGAGAAAAATGTTTTTACACTTTTGGTATCAAAATTAACATGTATTTCCAATAATTTATTGTATTTCAACAGTGATTTTATGTACGCCTGCTACCTGTGCACTAAGTGAACACCTTTTCTCTGAGGCATTAAACACTTATGCATGCAAAACGAAACGTATGCAAACTTATACTTACGTATGCAAAGCAATATTGATGTTTTTGTACGAAAATTTGGAATTTTTTAATTTAGTTTAAATTCATTAAATTTAATACTGAAGTTTTTTCTTGTAATAAATATTTTTAATATGTTTATTGTTCTAAAAGATATATTATTAAAATTAGTATTCGTAACTCTTTAGTAACTCTTTTGTGTAAAACTGATTTTTTTTTTTTTGATACAAAAAATTCAAAAATTAATATAGTTTTTTAAACTTAAAATGTGTTAAAAAAAAAGATAAAGAAAAAATTGAACATTAAAAAAATTAATGTGTGATTTTAATGTTCTTGAGCGTGCGGTTTTATTATAATGTTGCCTAAAACAGCAAACTTTTTTACCTTTATTATTTTAATAGTTTGGTTTTTTTTTTTAATATTTATTTATATATTCTTTAGTATTTTTTTAAACATCTATCTAATGAAAAAATATAAAAATAAATATAATAAAAAAGTTATTGAATTTTAATTGATAATTGTTTCGACTTGGTTTTACACATATTTTAAAGTGCTTAAAAACTACGTATTGCATTTTTCAAGTAATTAAAATGTCATAAACAATTTCCTGGTTTTAAAAGCGACCGCAGTTACTTAAAAAAATGTTTTCGTTATTCAACAGTTAAGTATTATTTAATACATTTTATACACTATTCAACAACTTATATTGCGGATATTGCATTCAAAAATGCAAATACCAATTTTCCTTTTAAATTTTGCAAGTATTGCCAACCGACGAACAACTATACTCTGAAAGCAAAAAAATAAATTCATAATAACTTATTTAACGATTTCCTTTTGGGTTCATGTCAATACTTTCGCCTGCCTTACTATAGTGTTTGCGGGTTGTAATAGCCGTTAGGAGAGGTTGATATTTGAAGAGGTGGGGAGGGGAAGTCATAGATTTGTTGTGAAAATTAGAGATTGAATCAATTCCTATAATATGAAAGGGGACAGGGCTGTACTGAAAAATGAAGACGTAGGGGGAGGGGGTGCAAATGAAATAAGCTTCTTACCATAAAAATCTCACCAAAGTAGGGCTTTTTTTATTTAAAAGCCAAGTTGCAGTTTTAACCGACCAAGTCTCAAATTTTCTAAATTACCGACAAAACCGACAGAATGTTGTAACCCCGGGAAGGTGCCCATACTCACGTCGGTACGGCCTTGGCAGGAGAGATTATTTTTGATTTGCGATTGTTATTGCACACTACCTATAGGAAACAGCACATAAAAAATATAAGTTAAATGTTCAATAAGCGTACCAAATTTGATACAATTGACTAAAAGGCATTATTTATATATTCCATGCTGATTGGGTGTTTAAAAACAGTTGCAAGAAGTTCATTGGCAGTTGTCTCAGAGCTGGGAAAAAATTAAAATAATTGAATTTTGCTTAAAACATTTATTTTGAATAACAGTTTAGTTCGACTGAGCTCTAGGATTCACAACTAGTAAAGTGTTTAATTACGATAAAATAATATTTATCGCCTTAATAATGCTTTCTCGTGTGTAAAATTTTTATGCGAAAGATTATTTCTTTTTTCAAGCACTAAATCTTGCTTTAGTCGACTAAAGTTAGTTACACTAAATATTTAGTCGACTAATTTGAGTTAACTAAAAAGTTAGTTGACTAATTTTAGTTAGACTAAAAATTTAGTCGCTTAATTTTAGTTAGCTAAAAAGTTAGTCGGGTAATTTTAGTTAGCTAGAAAGTTAGTCGGGTAATTTTAGTTAACTAGAAAGTTAGTCGGGTAATTTTAGTTAACTAAAAAGTTACTCGGGTAATTTTAGTTAACTAGAAAGTTAGTCGGGTAATTTTAGTTAACTAAAAAGTTAGTCGGGTAATTTTAGTTAACTAAAAAGTTAGTCGACTAATTTTAGTTAACTAAAAAGTTAGTTAACTAATTTTAGTTAGACTAAAAATTTAGTTAAGTATTTTTACTTAGACTAAAACTAACCTTAACTCCCACCCCTACTTTCATTCTCAATAATTTATGCGTTTGACCATGTTTGCTTCATTGTCCAAAATAACAAGCAATATTTTTTCTCTGGAAATATTCCAATACTTAAGGCATTTTTCAAAACAATCAGCAATTTGTTCACCTGTATGTGGATGTTTGACAAGATACAAATTAAGCAGAGCATGTATTGGTTTTACGGTTGCTCTTTTTTTTTTACTTATTTCTCTTTGTTTTTTATGAGGGTACAATAATAGAATAAGAAATAAAATTCTTAACAAATAAACCAACAAGCTTGCATGATTTATAAGTTCTTTGTTATTTGTAAATTTATTTATTTTTATTATTTTTACAAAAATTATCATTACTTATATTAGCACCTAACCAACACCATTTAAACGCAATACAAACAATTACATTCATGTGCTTAGGTGTACACTGTCTTATTAAATTTCATACAATATATGTTACATACACACAGGTTACAAACACATATCACATACATATCACACAAACACATATCACATACATATCACACACAGGTTACAAACACATATCACACAAACATTTTACAAATGCATATCACACACATATGTTACAAACGCGTATCACACAAACATATATGTGTATAATCAACTTCTGAGACAAATTTTTACAAGAAATTTTGAAATTAGAATAGAAAAATTCAGTGTGTACATTGGTTGGTTAGTGTGTGGACATGCAATACCTAATTATTTAGATACCTATAATGACAATTATATTTTTTTCTTTATTAACAGAACTGATTCATTAGAGGAGTATTTGCATTCTTGGATTGCCTTAAGAGAATATGTGAAAAATGAAGTTATACTGAGTCAGACAGTAAGTTAATAAATTTTAAGAAATGTTTTATGCTTATTTAATTTACTTATTTTAATTTTTGTTATCTTTTGCAGCATGTATTGTGTCCAGAAAGAGAACGAAATGAACTTGAATTTCAAATGATTTTAAAATCAAATAAGAAAGAAATTGATGCCCAATCTGCAAATATTTTAAAGGTAAATATATGCACTACAATAAAATCAGTCTTAATGCTTTAAAATGGTTTTAAATCATATTCAAACTGTAGATCATTAGTAAATAAAAAATTTTGCAATTTTATTTTAAATTCAATTTTTGAATTGAAATTTACTAATTTAGTAAATTATCTCAATTATTTACTGCTCTATTTATTTGCTTCTTGTTTCATGTTTACAAATTTCCTATAAAAATTTCAAACAATGACTCTATTAGATTAAAAAGCTTGCAGAGTATACCGTTTCACACAGTTGATAAAATATTTTTAAATACTTGGTTTCAATTTTTTAATATGTTTAATTACTTTTTTTGTTTACTTTATCTGAATTTTATTAAATACTCACATAATTCACAAAATAACATCAACAAATACACACATAGTTCATGATTAAAATAATGTTAACAAATTAACAAAATAAAATCAACAAATACTCACATAATTCACAATTAAGATAATATTAAAAAATACACACATTCACAATTAAAATAATATCTACAAATACACACATAATTCACCATTAAAATAATATCAACAAATACTCACATAATTCACAATCAAAATAATATTAACAAGTTAACAAAATAACATCAACAAATACTCACATACTTTACAACTAAAATAGTATAAAAAAATACACATATAATTCACAATATATATATAATATCAAAAATAATATCAAAAAATACACACATAATTCACAATTAAAATGATATTAAAAAATATAACTCACATAACTCACATAACTCACAATTTAAATAATATCAACAAAATTAAATTTTTTTTTTCAGCAAAAAACAATTACTCAAAAAACTTTCTACTACAGGTTTACTTGTAAATGCTCAGGATTATGGAATGTCACACATGTTGCACAAAAATATTGGAAGCTTTTTCATAATCTGTGTCAAACAATAGCATCAAGGACAATAAAATGGTGCAACTACTAATTATGTTGGGAGCAACAGAAAATAAAAATTGATAAAGAGCAAAAAAATGGTTGTCAGAAGAATTAAAAATCTGTAAGAAGTGGAAGCATGAAGACAGATGTTCAAGAAAACAGATGTTCAAGGAAAAAAACTAGACGAATTATAGTTTTTTGAGCATAAAGAAACAATTACAGTAAAATGATGCAACATAATTGAATGACCAATCACACGAGATTGAGTTTTTGTTGATAGAAAAAGTGATGATAGGTTGCAAGAGTAGCAACTATGGTATTATTTATAGAAAAGAGAAAAAGATTTAATTATTCAACAGTTTAGCAGGGGGTCATGCTTAGCAATTGGAGCAGTTCAAACAATATTTATTATCTCTCTTTAGAACATGTCTGCAAAAGAAGCAACATCATTTAAAAAACTAGACAAAATATGACAACAGTATTCTATACAAAAGCGAATAAGATATATATACAGTTAAAGAAAAGAGCGAATAGTAAGAAAATGGTTAACACAAGTTAGATTTTATTTGATGCACGACAAATCTTTTTTGTTAATAAGTCAATGCTACAATGAGATTAGCAAAGTTGTATTGATTGTCACAGAGTAAGCAGTTAGACTCAGGATAAGATTTTAGCAGTTTGTTAATTAAAGATTCTATGACTTTGCTAATAATAACAATAAGATTGGGGGATAGTTTGTTCCATTGGTTTAATTCAAGACCATTATTTTGTAATTTTAATAGATAACCGTTTGGGTCAAAGCAATTTTCATATTTTTTTAAGAACTGAAACTATTTTTAAGCAGGCAGAAAAACCTAATTTAGTTAAACACTTGTTAAATAGAGAGCAATAATGAGAGTTCTGGAGAACACATTTGTAAAACTGTGACAGAAATGTTCAAACCACAAGCTGTAGAAGAATGTTCAAACCAAAGCTTTAGAAGAATATAAGTAAGAAATAATTTCAGCAACAGAGGAGTGGTTTGGATTTTTAACAGTCAATTGACTATCATTGAGGTAACAGGAAGAGTGTGACCATGTGGTTCAATATATGAATTAGAGAAAAGTACTTTTGGCTGGAAAAACTTATCTATTTTTTGAATTTTAGTAAAAAAACTCTGATACAATAACAAGATGTTGAAAACATTCTGCAAATATTGTCACAAAAATCATTTAATTGTATTTTAGCATTTTATGGGGATAATGCAATATTAAAATTTTTATTACATTTTCGAAAAGTTATATAAAGGCTTTTCTATAAGTACATTTTTTGGATAAAACTATTGATTTAAAACAAACATAGTTTTTTTTCTTGCTCTTTACATATATCATTTTACAATATCAATATTATTTTATATATATACGAAATGAGTCACTGAAAATCATATTTGAAGTAAGTAGGGAAATTTTGACGAAAATAAAAAAAATTGGAATTCAGAATTCGACATTAAATTTTTTTATGTCTATGAAAATAATCAAAATAACTTATTTGATTAATAAAAATAACTCATTGTTTTTTATTGCATAAAAAATACTTTCTTAAAAAATAAAAATGGAACATAAAGTTCAAATTCAATACAGAAACATTCTAATATATTAATTAATAATAAAAATATAAAATTATTGTTTTATTTGCCTAAAATATTGCCTTGAGGAAGCAGAGATCACTTAAAGCTGATTTCCGAGTCTCGTTCGAACTTTTGTACAAAAGTTACCAGCAATTGAGAAGGCTTGCTCAGATTCCACACTTGATGGCGAAATCAAAATCAAATATGAGTATGCGGACTCTGATGTTTTGCCATGAATGCCGTTCTCTTCAAAGAATTTTATTTCAGATTTAATTTTTGAAATTAAGCTCCTATTATTATTTGTTATGTTGGAAGATTCAATTGAATTTTGTTCTCCAACTTTTGCATTATTGTTAAGGGCTTAGTTTGTTCTTCCAACATCACTTCTATCACATTGGCAGCTTCTGACTGCTCGCCTGAGGAAGTTTCCATTTTAGTGTTAAATATCAATCTTTGTGCAAAGTTTTCAATAACTTTGGCTATTGTTTTTTTCAATGGTCTAGTGAAAGATGCATGAATCTCACTTTTTCTGCCATTGTGTAAATACTGAAGAGTTCCAGACAGATTTGTTTGTCTTTGGCTTATTTGGTCTATTAATTTCTTGTTTAATTTTAATAAAAGTTCATCAGATCCGAAATTCTAAAGCATAAAAGTAAATCAGCATCAGCAGAAAGCAGATTTGTATCTTCTTGACAAAGGGCTTCAACAGTAAGCTTTACTGGGAGAAGTGCAGAGATAATAATTTTAATCAACAAAATTTCAGCATCTCAAATAATAACAGTATCAGATGCAATGTCAATCGATGCTTTTCTAACACAGCTTTTTAGCTTGTTAAACCTTTCAAGCATTTTGACTAAGCTATTCCATCTAGTTCTAGTGTCCATAATAAGTTTCAATTGTTTTCCAAATTCTTGTTTCACCTATACTTGAAGAATATCATTTGATTTCTCGAAATTTCTTTACAATTAAACAAACTTTTTTTTTTATGAGAAAACTAAATCCAAGTTCTTCAGTCTCAACAAGCTCAGCTTCATTATAAGTTTGTTCAATCAAGCCAACATTTTCATTTTCAATGTATTCCTCATCCGATTCATTAAAGTCACTTACTTGATCTTCTACACTAACATTTTCTGTATATGTGCGAGCCACCAATTCAGATGTATTCGAATTATTATACAGAACATCAATTACAGCTAAATGTATCTATTAGCATGTACGAAAATTACTGCTGATTACATGCTAAAAGCCGTTCAACTTTTTGCATCACAGCTTCCCAATCAGTTGCTATAGGTATAATATCTTTATGGATATTTAGATTGTTGTCTTACAATGTGGTTTTCTAAGCTGTAGTGCATTTCTCTGCAGGGAAATGTCCTTCAACAGGTGCTAAACATAAGTTCTAAAACTGTTTCTTTCCATGGACATTCACATTTAAATAACATCGGTTTCTTGAAGGTGTCCATTTATCTAGAGTTCAAAACTTTTTTCCATCTTCTTTTAAATTTATAAAATCCTACATCATTTTAGCCCGCATTTTCTGTGCGTATCCTAAAACCATTTTGCGAATCGAGTCAGGTGATTTTGGTAATGCATAATCTCGAGTGCCTCTAGCCAAAAACAAATTTCTCAAATCGATAGGTGTACAGAAAACTTTGAATGGCATTTTATCTAAGGCACACATTTGTGATTTATCTTTTTTTTTTGATGATTTTTGATGCTCTGCGTTCTGGACCTTCATCTTGCATGACATCCCGTTAAATGCATGTGCTGCAGTTTTGTCATTGGGTTTTTACTATTTCATAACATATTTTACATTTTGCTGTTAATTTTTTTGATCCTCTTAAAAAATGAATCCAAACAGAATTTTGATTTTTACATTGCTTTGTGTATTTCGAATAACTTTCCCTTGAAGACATTTTAGGATGTACTGTTGATAATTATTTAACTTGTTAAACAAAACAAAATTAAAATTAAATAGTTTTTTTTTTTTTTAATTTTACTTCACCTCCTCAAGGCCGAGAAGGTCACTACAGACAAGGAGGCTACTTATTTTGTGGCTATAACCCTCTCTCAACTCTATAACTCCGAAACACGAACCTTGACGAACAAGGCCGCTGCGCGGAGAAACGAGTTGAGCGCGGTACTACCAGGGACGTGGTGGGGATCGAACTCGGAACCACTCGTTTATGAAGCGAGCGCTCTACCACTACACCACTACCGCATTTATCAAATAATGTTGTTAAATTAAAACTGCTATTATTCCTGCTATTATTTGCTTACCTATTTAAAAAATATCAATCCAAAAAATTCAATTCACAACACTGTCTCAACACTGTTGAAAATCGTAAAATATAAGACACGAACATGAGGTAATACCAAATATAAAAATTATAACATTTGGATATCAGATGTTACCAATCTCAAAAACAATGACAAAAAAATATATATTAAAAATACTGCAGAGTGTCCAATTTGATGACATTAAAGTTATTCATCATGTATTTTTTAATTATTCACCTCCCCACTACAGTCAAGTATATATATATATATATATATATATATATATATATATATATATATATATATATATATATATATATATATATATATATATATATATATATATATATATACTTCTTTGTGCAGATTATAGTGTCTCAAATAACATCAATTTGTTAAAATATCTAAAATTTTAAAATATAGACTACCTGAATGTGTTATACATAATTAAATAACAACAATAACAACAATAACAAGCTATTTATTCCCCATAAATCATTTTTATAATAGTAATAATAATTATAATAATAATAATAATAATAATAATAATAATAATAATAATAATAATAATAATAATAATAGTAATAATGATAATAATAACAACAGTAATAATAATAAAATGTATGTTTACAATAATAACAATGAACCAATAACAAGCTATTTATTCCCCATAAATCATAATTAAATAACAACAATAACAACAATAACAAGCTATTTATTCCCCATAAATCATTTTTATAATAGTAATCATAATTATAATAATATAATAATAATAATATAATAATAATAATAATAATAATAATAATAATAATAATAATAATAGTAATAATGATAATAATAACAACAGTAATAATAAAATGTATGTTTACAATAATAACAATGAACCAAAAAAAAAATAATAGTAACAATTACAATAAATATTATAGTGGTAGTTGTAATTATAATATTACTTGTAGTAATAAAGTTGATGATTCATAAGGATGGTATAAAGAAGTGACACCAACTGGATTGACAGTAATACTGGATTTGACAAATTTCTAAATATAAATTATTTTTTCGGGGTCCCCTAAAACTCTTGAACATTTAATGGATCCCTAATAATATAAATAAAAAAGTGTTTCAAAAGTATTTCATGAAGAAAAAAAAAGATTGTCAAAAAACTATTTTTACTTAAAAAACTATATTTTTAGTAAAATTATGTATAATTAAGTACCATTTTTTATGCAATAAAATCTTAAACAATTTTTTTATAAATTGATTATTGTTTTTAAAATCTTTGTATAATTTCACTTCATTTGAAACCCAACATAACATTCTTTTGAAAAACATTTATTTTGATAATATTAGGAATAAGTTAAATTTTAAAGATTCTTAATAATGTTTTTTTTTTTTTGGAGTTTTATTTTTATATAATATTTAATATAGTATTTTGAAGATAATTTATTTTTGATTGTTTTTAGGAATTGTTTTCTTGTCAAGGATCTTCTAACAAAACTGTAAATTTATCACAAGCAACATCTTTCATTAAAAAATTAGTAGATTGTGATGTGGAACTATGTTTCAATATTATTGAATTGTTATCACATCATGAAAGTATTAGAGCTTTTGGATCACAACTTTTAAAAAATGAGGTTGAATGTTTATTATTAAATGATAGATTTGCAAAATCTTTATCGTTGTTATCTGTTGGCAAGAAGTATTTAGATTATAATGACAAAAATCAAATGGACATTTTGAAGAAATTTCTTTATGAGTTATTGAAGCAAAATAAATTTGGGGTGGTCGACAGTTTATCTGTTTCATTAGTTACAAAATTTAAGCTTGTTCAGTTTATTGATATCCAAGTTCAAGATTTTATTTTAGCATCAGTGAAACCAATAAACAATGACCCTGGCAGTATAGAACTTGCAGAAATCATAGCTAGAGCGATTGGTTATCCAAATAGGGATGACTGGTTTTTGTTAGTTTTATTGTGTATCGATAAAAAACTTCTTCTTTTGCAAAATATTCTGGTAAGTCATTTATTTTTAATTAATATTTGGTTTTAAAAATATTGTTGTACTTTTAATAATAATTTTTTTTTTTAAATAAAAAATAAGTTGGTAAAAAGCAGAAAAGTTATTATCCACCAATTAAAATTTAAAATAATCGACATCTAAGGTAGGTTTACCAATTGATTCACAACAAAATAAATTTTTGTAAAAAATTTGGCCAAATACTACATGATTTTTTCTTGCATATCAACAAGATTTCATTTATCTCTATTTAAAAAGTTAAAATATTTTTGTACACTCACTTACTACATTAAATTTTTTACACTCACTTACTACATTCAATTTTTTACACTCACTTACTAATAATTTTCTACACTTTTTAACTTTTCCTAAATGATATCATACTTTTAGATTAAACATTTAAGACATACACCTTACTTAAATTTTAGATTTAATTCTAGACCAGTGGTTAAGGTTCATTCAATTTCATTTAGAGTTTGAAACAAAGCAAGTTGTATTTATCTTATTTATTGTGCTTAAATAATATTAAAAATCAATCCAGTTAAATCCAAGCATCAGCTTAATTGTTTTTTGTTATAGCTAAATATTATTATTTATATTTTGTATTTTTTTTTTATCTATTTTTATTATATAATTAGTTAATAAAATGGTATGTTATTGTCTGAAAATTGTTAATCTTTGCAGTAATGAAAACTCTAGCAAAAATATATTTTTCAATAAACTATAAAAATATTCAATACAAAATAACTCAAAAAGAATGGTTGGTTAGAATACTATTGCAAAATTTATTACACAAATACCTTTAACAAATACAAAACTAAATTATTGATTTAAATAATTACTTTATTAGAATTTGACTACTACACACACATCTTTAACAAATGCAAAATTTCGGTATTACGCATATACCTTTAACAAATACAAAATTAAATTATTGATTCAAATAATGCATTTATTAAAATTTACGTACTACACACACACATGTTAAACAAATACTAAATTAAAAAACTGATTTAAATTATCATTTTATTAAAAGTTTCTCATTAATTTTTGCTTGCTTATTGAATACACCACAATCTATTAACAAAAAACCTGGCATTGAAAAAAAAAACTTTTTTTTATATAAATATAAATTTAGACTTTTCAAGAGCCTTAATTTCGTTATATTTTTTGAAAATATGTATACTTATTTCTAGCATACATATTTTGTAACAAATATATTTATCAAAGTAAAGTTAATTTTTTCATATGTTTTGTTTATTTTATATATATATATATATATATATATATATATATATATATATTATATATATATATATATATATATATATATATATATTAGGGTATATCATACTTTTTCATGTTATGAATTTCATTCAGTACATCACTTTTCCTATGTATTCATATACCCTGAGTTGAATGGTATAAATTTTTTTAGTGAAAAAACAAGTCTTGCTACCGGGAAAACGTTTTTAATTTTCCAAAAATATTGTGTTTTTTTCTAATTATTGACTATTTATGCTATAAATGTACATAATAATTATTTAAAATACTGTTTAGCCCTATGCTTAATTTTGATAATATGTTTTGAGTTTTTTTAAAAATTATTTTATGTATAAGCATCAGTTAATATACAAATATACCTTATAAATATTATAATTACTATTTAAATTTAATTTCAAATTAATTGCTCTTATTGCTGCCTTTATATCATTCAGACTCATAATATATTAAAAAAAGAAAAATGGCGTTATTAGTTAGCAAGAAAACCAGAAAATCGATTAACACCAAACTAAGTGAGTATCTTGGAGGTCCTAGAAAGTTCCTCCAAACTGAATTTCCAACCTTACGTGACTGTTTACAGCGTTGTCTGGATCTGCAGCGAGACAGAATACTAGTCTATGAAAAAAATCAGCGTAATTTATCAATGCAAGAAATTTTTTCTAATGTTGCTTATGAGGTTGCAGAACGATGGCTTATTTCCAACACAGAATTTAAAGAACCCATAGTTTTTGAAACAAAAGGAATAACACTAAGACTCAGTAGAAGTTGGTCTGTATTCTCTAAGATAGCTCGAAACAAATCTCAAAAATCTTACATAAAACACTGGGAGCCTAAGCTTGATAAACTTTTAGATATTGCTCTTTGCAAATGCAGAATTGTTTACTGCAGTGAGAATGATCCTCCTTGCAAAGAATCTTGTGATAGCGGTACTCATTGCCTTTGCAAATGTGACTTAAATTTAAGAATTCCTCAAAAAGAGCTTATTTGGATAAAAAACCAGCGAGAAAAACAAGGCAGTATTTCATCTATGCAAGAATTTGGTTTGGATGTTAAAGAGACTGCCAAACTTAGGTTAAAACACTTACGCAAGTCAATCGATCAAGCAAGACTCGCACGACAACGAGAAGAAGCTTCAAAATCTAAGTTAGAGTCATTAGAAACATTTTATCCACCGGCTGTTAGATTTGATGTTGAAAATGTGGATGTTACAATAGAAATGCATAATAATTCAAATGATGTGATAGTCAGTGATAGTGAAGAAGTCAGTGATATCGATAAAGTTAGTGATAGTGATATAGTCAGTTATAGCAAAGAGGACTCGACCATAGAAAAGCAAGATAATTATGTGAAGTGAAACTACCTTGATATTAGTAATGCTGCCGTTGCTTCTGTTAGATTTGGTGTATCATCGACTGCTACTGCTGCAATCATTAATGGTCTACTGAAAGATATTATGAAAGCAGGTAAACTTGTTGAAGATAAAAAAAATCTTATATGTGATAGCATGAAAGTTTTTCGTGCCAAAGAGCGTGCTATGAAGTATTCCAGAATAGAAGAAAATTTCGACTATGAAAGAAATATAATCACTGGAATTTTTGTTGATGGTAGAAAAGACAAAACTTTAATTCTTATCCATGATAAAACCACAGGCACCTTCAGAAAAAAAATTATCAAAGAAATCATATAACTGTGACAGAAGAACCTAGAGGTTGTTACCTTACTCATTATACACCAAAGCCTAAGTCAGAAACATCTAAACCAGCTAAGCAATGTGCTATTGGATTATTCAACTGGTTAATGCAAAGAGGTAAAGATCTTAATCTCCAACTAATTGGCAGTGATACTACAAATGAAATGTCTGGATGGAAAGGTGGAATGATTCATTTTGTGGAAGAACTTCTCAATTGAAAACTTTTTAGATCTTTTTGCTGGCTTTACATTAATGAGCTTCCATTCCGTCATATTGTTGAAAAACTTGATGGACCAACTTCTTCAGATAAAGGATGGTGTGGAGCAGTAGGTAAACTATTTTCCAAAGTTGATAACCTTAAAAGAATTACTCAATTTACTCCTATTTCGCTTCTGGAGCCTCTTGTTAATATCAGTGAAGATTTCTTAAAGCAAATGAGCACTGACAGTTTAGTTGCATGGAAGTACTTGAATGCAATTCTGAAAGGAAAGCTTGATCTTGAAGTAGAAGCTCTTAAATGTGGTAGACTGTCTCACAGTCGATGGCTTACTTGTGGCATGAAATGCTTGCTTCTCTATATGAGTAAGCATGATCTTGAACCTGTTAATGCAGAGATCTTAAGACTGCTTGCAACTTGGGTGACTCAGGTTTATCTTCCAATGTTCTTTGAGATTAAAGTAAAGCATGACATTAAATACGGTTCTTGTCATCTTTTAAAGCTGTTTCGACTTTGGCAGAAGCAAGATGATAGGATTAAAGAAGCATCTAAACTTTATCTCAGAAATGAATTTTGGTGGGCTCATCCTGAGAATATACTTGTCTCGCTTCACTGTTCTGATAACTCAGAACAAAGGTTATTTGCAGTCGACACAATATTGGCCGTTAGGAAAGGAAGTGAGCTGGGCTCAAATGATGTTAGACCTTTTAAAGTTCCACAAACAATAAACCTTGATGCATGTGACATTAAAGAACTTATGATTGGAAAAAAGAGGTTGTTACTGAACCAATTTTCACTACAAATATGTCGTTAGTCCAACTCAATGCATTGATAGTTTCTCCCCTGCAGCTACCTCCATACTCATTACATACTCAAAGTTGCGAGAGAGCAGTCAAATTAGTCACAGAAGCAGCTGAGTCAGTCTGTGGTTGGGATAAAAGAGATGGTTTTATTAGAACACATTTGCGAAATCGTGAACTAATGCCTTTGTTTAAGTCAAAAAAAGACTTTCAGTAGCTTATTTAATTACTAATTTGGTATTTTTTGATTTTATTTAAACTTTGTTGTGCATGACATTAAATGTTTGAAAAAATTCTTGTTTTTTATGTTGATCTTAAAAGAATGTTAGGGGGCTGAAAAGAAAATTTGTAGCAAAAAAACAACAGCAAGATTTTTAATTTAAACGGGTATTTTGAGTAAGTTTGAGGGGAGGGGGCTTTTGCCCTACGCATTCTCCCCTTGCTCCTAATCCTGCGTGTGGGTATATATATATATATATATATATATATATATATATATATATATATATATATATATATATATATATATATATATATATATATATATATAATTGTAATATACCTTGATCTTATAATCATAATAAAACTATCAAATATTGAAAAAAAAAGGGGGGGGGGGAGCCGTAGCCCTTTTTTTGCACTCTGGATCTAGAATCCTGGAAGTTAAATAATAATTATATCTGTTTTATTTCACATAGTTTACTTTTTACCTAATATAATTGTAATTTTTAGTATTAATTGACTAAAACCTTTCCAAAATTAAGCTTTAGTTAAAATAGACTAATTTTTGAAAAAAAAACCTAATTTTAAAACTCGTTTCCCGGTAGCTAGACATCAATATTTTGTAAAAATATTATTATATTTGAATTCCCTATACCCAAATACATAGGAATCCAAGCGTGCTAGTCAAAATTCTAAAAATTAAATTTTTGGCTCTAGTATGATATACCCTAATATATATATATATATATATATATATATATATATATATATATATATATATATATATATATATATATATATATATATATATATATATATATATATATATATATATATATATATATATATATATATATATATATATATATATATATTAAATGAAAAAAAAAATTTCTTTTTTTAATTTTACTCAAGTAGCAAATAATTAGCAGCAGTCTTAAATGGTTGATATTGCAAAATAAAACAGTTTTAAAACTTAGATTATCAAATTAGAATCAGCACAATAAAACTTACAGTTTCAAAACTAATTTACACTAATTAATTTGCACAAAAATTAGAAATTGCACTATTAATGATGAAAATGTTTAAAATTTTTATTACACTTTTTTTTTTTTTTTTTTTTTTTTTTTTATGAATAGAATGCTTTAAATTGAGATTTCCCTTGACTTTTTTAATTAATTTTTCATTAAAAAATTTATAAACAAATGATTTAAAAGTTTAGTTTTTTTATTTTACATCTATTTTTGTTTAAAATGTGTGAAAGTTTAAGATTATTTTTCATGGTTGCAATTATTGAATATTTCTAATATTATAAAATAGAAATAATTTTTTATTTTAATTAATAAAAATATCTTAAGCCAGTAACTCTCTACCACTGACTACTCAAGCTGAACCTGAATTTATAAAAAGAATCTGAATTTATAAAAAGCCAAATTTGGCCTGGAGCTTCTGTCAGTGTGTAGGTAGATTTACGACTACATAGTTACATTATATATTACTACTCTAATATGCACAGCTGCAAAGGTTTAAAAATATTTTAGCCTACTACTACAATTAAAAAGGTTAAAATATTTTTTTTTTATTTTTTTTTTTTTAAATAGTTGTATAAATAAATTTAAAAGTTTATGAATTTTTAAATATTAGTCAATTTAGTTATTAGTTTTAATTTATAAAATTAATTGAATGTTTTTTTTTAATTTATAAATTTAGTTAAAGGTTTTTTTTAAATAACATTTTTTTTTTGACGTAAAATTTTTATGGATGAATTATTGAGCTTTAAAAACATTTTGGGAGTTTTGAATTTTTTACTAATTACTGTTTTTTTTTTTTAGGATACTTGTTTTTATTTAGTAAGTGAGGGTCAACATAAGTGTGCAGCTTCTTTGTTATCTTCTCCTTGTTTAAGTCCTCTTAAAAATCTTGTCTTGCTTGCTTCTTGGTCAAATTGTGCAACAATGGATGAAGCTGTGGACTTGTTAGATCATTTTCATGATTCCAAAGTAATTTATTATTATTTTTTTAAATAGATTTTTGTAATATATGATTGCTAGGAATTTGCTGAAGGAAAAAATGTTCTGCTGATTTTATTTTTTGTTGATATTAAACAGTTGTAAATAAAATAGCTATTTGGCTAATTATTGGTTATTATTTTACAATTTTAAAAATGTGTTTTTCAAATTTCGAAAATGTGTTTTTCAAATTTGGTTAATTATTGGTTTCTATTTCACAATTTTGAAAATGTGTTTTTCAAATTTTGAAAATGTGTTTTTCAAATTTTGAAAATGTGTTTTTCAAATTTGGATAACTATTAGTTACTATTTCACAATTTTGAAAATGTATTGAAATAGTGAGTAATTAACCACATTTGCGGAAATGCAGGAGTTTTGAACAGGTAAGATACATGATTAAAGAAAAAAATCCTCTGTCAATGTAACAGCACTCCTTTGCATGTTCTCCCTAAATCACTCAATATATGTACTGAAGCCCCCAAGCTCCTATTTTACACTATATTCTTTCACTTTACTTGTTGAACATTTCTGCATTTCTACATTTTACCAATTTCCCCAATTTTTTAAAAAATTAAAACTTTTAACAAATAAATGGTTTTTCATTATTATGAGCATGGTTACCATTATCAGATTTTTTGATGATTGATGACAATTCTTGCGCTAACATTGCTTTTAGTTAAAGCATTGTTTTCTGCTCATAGTTCAATTCTCATTCCAGAAAGTGCTAGGATGGTTTGTGGTAAATTGTAATTTTTAGGTGTTACTAATCAATTCATGAAAAATAATTCAAAGTTTCTTCAATTCAAAATGTTTTCAAATTCAAAAGTAATTTTGTTTTCCATGTTTATAACTATGACTAACAAATTGTTAAATATTGCTTGCCATCTGCTATTATTATGTATTATTGTTGCCTAAAAGTATTGCAATAGAATATACATCTATGATAAGTTTCTATCAATGAATAGAAAGTATAAATTCCAGGACAATGTCGAGAAGCAACTTTTGGTAGATAAAAAAATGTGGACTTGAGCTTCTGCAAAGACAACAATTGTGAAACCCTTTTATTTTAAGATCACTTCTATACATAGCATCTTCAAATTTTTTTTTCTTTGCCTAAGCTGTTTTTGTGCATGTACAAGCTGCTGACAGTAATTTATTTTTATAAGGATGTAAGACTGAACTACAGTCAAAGAGATTACTCTTAAATAGTTTTATTTGCAACTCTCAGCTCTCTAAACTCTAAAACACAAAGCCACAGAAAAGCAGTTTGAGTGCTGAATAGGGTTATGACTTTTTATCAACCCCATGCTCCTGTACTGTAGTTTGATGAACTTTTATCTAAAAAGCACGAAATGAACTACTATTTTTTATGTTTTAGCAATACTAGGTGCTAATTAATAGATTATACTGTACCATATAATGCAATTCCTGATTCATTGTTATCTGTTTCTCATACACTGTTTTTTGAAAATTGCATACCTTGTACTTGATTACTGCTTTAATATGTTATGCATCAATGACTACTGCAAAACTGGTATTTTCTCCACCCATCTATGATGTTAGTTGCATATTGAATTCTGAGAATTATTACTACCAATATTACATGCATCATTTTAATAATATTTCATGCTTATCCTTTATACTATATTATTTTATACTTAGATGAGAGAAAATCATAAGTTGAACATTTAAAAAAGTGACTTTTAATTTGTTTGACTTTTTCATATTATTATTGTTATAACAGTTTTTTATTTAAAATTTTATTTTAGCTAGAGAAAGAAAACTTTCTTTCAAGCAGTGTGGAGAAGCTCTCTAATCAAGTAAATCTTATGCAACGGTGTTTTTCAAAAATGAGGTATACATATTAATAAAATTTAAATGATAGATACAATCATATTTGAATCACATTCCCCTTTAAAATTAGAAACTATAAATAATAAGGGGATAAAAGTTCCTTTTTATAATATTGTAAACAACATTTTTTGCATTCATTAATTTTATAAAATAGTTCATTGAAAGACCATAATTTTTTTAAATAGCACATATCCAGGCCACAATATAAAACTGATCCTTTATTATGGCAGTTGATGAGCCATGGTAAAGGCGACTAGGAGAGAGAAAAAAACTAGGAGAGAGAAAAACTCTAATATAAAATCCTTTATTTTGAGAAAAGATTAGAGGAGCTTCTAAACCTTGAATGGTAATCCTCTAAATAGTAATATCACTTCCTAGTGGTTCCTTCTTTCTAATGTTAATATCACTTCCTAGTGGTTCCTTCTTTCTAATGATAATAACCCTTTCTAGTGTTTCCTTCTTTCTAATGATAATATCAAAATAGAAGTACTCAGTATCATTTAGAAACCTGTCGTAAGTGTGGAGCCTAAATGATTTTTTAACTATTATTAAATAAAGAGAACTGAATGGTTTTTATTTAAAAATCATTTTTAAAAACTTTTATTATATATATATATATATATATATATATATATATATATATATATATATATATATATATATATATATATATATATATATATATATATATATATAAATGTTAGTCAAATTAGAAATTCTTATTTATAATTTTAATTGAAGATTTTTTTTAAACAACGTTTTTTTAGAAGTAAAAATCTTATGGATGAATTTTTGAGCTTTAAAAATATTTTTGGAGTTAGATCTTTTGTTTAAAGGTTTTAAAAAGATTTGAATAATGAATGTCTGCACTCACTTAAAAGTTTTAAAACAATTTAACTTACACAATTAGTTTTCCCTTTTATATTTTGTTTGCAGCGTTTAAAAAAAAATTCCACATAATAAAAGTTGTAATTAAATGATGGCTGTATACAGCTCTATAATGTTTTTTTTCTTTTTAAATGCATCAAACTAACTTCTTATGTATATATATATATATATCAGGGCCAACTAACTTCTTATGTATATATATATATGGGCAGGCCACAGTCCCACATAAATTTTTCAAAAAATTAATTTTACTAGTGGCTGCATAAAATATTGTTCCTTTTACTATAAAAATCATTTTTTGTTATGAAAGTGTTTATGTAGCACAAAGTACTACCACATTTCATTTTTAATGTGAATTTGAAATCTAAATGAAAAACACAAATCCTCCATTTTATCTGTTCTGTCATTTAAATTATTCGGTTAAATACATACCAATAAAAGTGTTTTTTTTGTAAACAAACTGAATATGCGTAATCAGGGCCGGCGCGAGTAGGTGTCACGTGGGGGGGGGGGTGCCATTACAACTTTTGCCGACTTAAAAAAAAAAAAAAGTCCTCGCTTTCCAAAATTTGCAGACTGTCGTGACGACATTTACCGACTGTCTAACCTATATCGAAAGGGTCGACATTTGCCGACTAATAGTCTAAAACGTCCAGCTTGTCCAGCTTGTTCACTCTTATCCGTTTTTCACATTTTGGTGGTCTCCACAGCACTCCGCAAGGCCTTTGGCACCACTTAACTGAGTAAAAATCAATCTAGATGAAGTGAGAAAGGTCCCCACACTTATTTTTTTATGAGCTACCACCTAGGCAAGCTAGCGCAATAAAAACAAACACCATTCACACTCAAGTTTTTCACTTTTTGCTGTTCTTTCCTAGCCTCAACAGCAACTCTAAGGGCAAAACTAGGTGTTTGGCTATCATACGAACATGTTAGAGATTGTTTTTAGAGCTCTCTATAGTTTGAAACTACTCCCAGTGATATAAAAAACTATCTAGTACGGTTAAAGCATCAAGACGCTCAATCTTCTCGTCGTTTGTTAGGTTTACGCACTGTTTTCTTTGTACTCGCCACTGCTAGAGGGTCTAATATGGGTCATAGTCTAAAAAAAAAAATTTTTTGTCAATAAAATTGTCAGACAATCATCAGTCTCTAAGAAATAAAATTTTTTTTTTTTTTTTTTGACTTTGAAATTTTTTCAAAATTTTGGACTTTTTTGAAGTAAAAATCGCGTTTAAACTTTCCCCCAAATAACTCTTCATATATATAGAGAGTGTTGAAGTCGAAAAAAACTTCCGAAAAAAAAAAAAAAATTTTTTTCCGATATTTTCGATTCTAAGCGCTCAGGGTAAGGTGTGCGTGTATCCGCTTTATCCAGTGGGTCAGCAAGAGCTTCTCTCTGTACATTGTGTTGATCTGTTTCGCACAGTATAGAGTTGAAACTTGCAAAGAAAAAACTTGACAGGCAAACTTCGTATTGTCAAAGGCGAATGCGATGGTTTGCATGATAGAGGTTAGGTTCACACGTTTAAGAGACTCGTTGTGTTCCTTGGCTGTTTGCTCCGTCGCTTGCGGTGTGAAGGGTAGCAGCAAGCCGGCTTGTCGCTCCGCGCCCTGTAGGCTTTAGTTACCTGGTTGATCCTGCCAGTAGTCATATGTATGTCTCAAAGATTAAGCCATGCATGTCTAAGTATAAGCACTTGTACTGTGAAACTGCGAATGGCTCATTAAATCAGTTATTGTTTATTTGATTGTACCTTACTACATGGATACCTGTGGTAATTCTAGAGCTAATACATGCAAAAGATCCCGACTTCACGGAAGGGATGTATTTATTAGACTAAAAACCAATGCGGGCCTCGGTCCGCTTGCTTGGTGATTCATGATAACTTTTCGAATCGCATGGCCTTGCGCCGGCGATGTTTCATTCAAATTTCTGCCCTATCAACTGTCGACGGTAAAATAGTGGCTTACCATGGTTGCAAAGGGTGACGGAGAATTAGGGTTCGTTTCCGGAGAGGGAGCCTGAGAAACGGCTACCACATCTAAGGAAGGCAGCAGGCACGAAAATTACCCAATCCCGATTTGGGGAGGTAGTGACAAGAAATAACGGTACGGGGCCTTTATAGGTCTCGCAATCGGAATGAGAACAATTTAAATCCTTTAACGAGGATCAATTGGAGGGCAAGTCTGGTGCCAGCAGCCGCGGTAATTCCAGCTCCAATAGCGTATATTAAAGTTGCTGCAGTTAAAAAGCTCGTAGTTGGATTTCGGAGCGGGCCCGTCGGTCCACCGCAAGGTGAGCTACTGGCGGGTCTGTTCTTCTTTTCAAAGACTGCAGGTGCACTTCGCTGTGTGCTTGTCAGATTTGTGACGTTTACTTTGAAAAAATTAGAGTGTTCAAAGCAGGCTTTCGCTTGAATACATGAGCATGGAATAATGGAATAGGACTTTGGTTTTATTTTGTTGGTTTCTAGGACCGAAGTAATGATTAAGAGGGACAAACGGGGGCATCTGTATTTCGTTGTCAGAGGTGAAATTCTTGGATTTGCGAAAGACAAACAACTGCGAAAGCACTTGCCAAGAGTGTTTTCATTAATCAAGAACGAAAGTTAGAGGATCGAAGACAATCAGATACCGTCCTAGTTCTAACCATAAACGATGTCGACTAGGGATCAGCAGGCGTTATTTTATGACCCTGTCGGCATCTTACCAACAAAGATCAATCTGTCTAGGGGCGTAGCCAACCAGACTCTCAAAAAATGTTGGTGTTGTGGTTTAACAGCAGAAACTGATTGTCACATCTTGGCCGGATGTCCTACCAGTCGGGATGCATACTCGAAATGTCATAACTTGCTTTGTGATAAACTTGCCAAAGAGCTAAGACTCAATGGTGGGCCAAGCAGACGGGTGTGGCGCGAGAGGATGTGTCTCTCTAGGAATGGCAGGCGTTATAAGCCCGATATTGTTGTGAAAGATGATGGTGTAATTACTGTCATCGATATGGCATGTCCGTACGAGAAATCGGAAAGACACCTAAGTCAATGCGAAGATGCAAAAGTTGCTAAGTACGAGCCACTCAGGCTTGATAGGAGTTGGACTCAAGAACTTGAGGGGAATAACGGCAGAAGTGCTAATGAAATATCAGTTGTAGGGATTGCAGTATTGACAGTATTACAGATTGGAACAATTACGCGTAAAACCCAGCGGATACTTAGCAAGTTGAAACTGGCCAAGGTCGGAAGACCGTTACAAATAATTGCATGTAATGAAAGCGCCCAAATTATAAGACAACATCTTTCGGGATCGAGACTTAGAAATTTGCGGTGAATGCCCGAGGTAGTTGGAATAATGATGCACAAGCTCGTAAGGCAACTTGCTGCACGTATGACAGCTAAACGCTTAGCTCGATGAGTGCATGTCAAGACGGTCGGGAGTATGATCAGTGGAGCTGACTTTCCAGACGACTTACGCGGATTCGCGTGCGGTGGGTACAACACCTGGTATAATATGTGAAGGTGATCCATGGGAGCGAACTAATTAGTTGGAGGTAATCCAACGCCGCTGTTGAGTCAGTTTTTAACCGCCAGTCAACTCTTGTAGGTTATCGGTCTTCGGCAGACCTTGGACCGCCTAGCGCCGGCCAACAGTTTGTCGTCGACTAACATGATAATTTGCTAGAGAAACCCACGCTTTGTCACTTATGTGAGGATAAAATCTCTTGTCCATATGATCCTTTGAAGGGAACAGCGCTTTGAGATTGCTCGGCGTTGGCACCTTCTTAGTTGGTGGAGTGATTTGTCTGGTTAATTCCGTTAACAAACAAGACCTTAACCGGCTAAATAGTCACACAGTTCCCGAACCGTGACTGACTTCTTAGAGGGACTGTTGGTGTTTAACCAAAGTCAGGAAGGCAATAACAGGTCTGTGATGCCCTTAGATGTTCTGGGCCGCACGCGCGCTACACTGTCGAATGCAGCGAGTCTTATCCTTAACCGAAAGGTTCGGGTAATCTTATGAAAGTTCGACATGATGGGGATTGATTATTGCAATTATTGATCATGAACGAGGAATTCCTAGTAAGCGCGAGTCATCAGCTCGCTTTGATTACGTCCTTGCCCTTTGTACACACCGCCCGTCGCTACTACCGATTGAATGGTTTAGTTAGATCTCCGGATTGGCGTCAGCGCGACTTCACGGTTGTTGCTGAAGACCGAGAAGTTGCAAATTTGATCATTTAGAGGAAGTAAAAGTCGTAACAAGGTTTCCGTAGGTGAACCTGCGAAAGGATTATTACTGATGGTTTGACACACAGTCGTGTTAATAAGTTTTGCTCACTCTGAACTGTTTCGAAGCACGTTTGAACGAAAGTTTGCGCTTACAAAAAGGGTCAACGAGAGCTGACTGTCAGTAGCCCGTTTTAAAAGGCCGCTTGTCTGTGGGACATCGCTTGTCTGCACGCACAGCGCTGCCCTTTTTGTTGCCGTATTTCGTTCGGCGTGCGTCCTGTTGGGTTGTTGTCACTTAACAAATGCTAGTTGGTTTATTTGTTGGCTCAATTTTTTTCTTCTCTGAACAAGAGGAGGAAAAGACGGTTACAAAAGAAAAAATGAATGTCAGTGACAACTTTTAACGGTGGATCTCTAGGCTCGTGCATCGATGAAGAACATAGCCAGTTGCGATAAGTAGTGTGAATTGCAGAATTCAGTGAATCATCGAATCTTCGAACGCAAATTGCGCTCACTGGAGTTCCCAGTGAGCATGCCTGTCTGAGCGTCGTGTTAAAAGTCTAACACGCTTAGGCGTGGAAAGCTGAGGGAGGCCACGTGCCAAACGATGCGTGCCTTCTCGTGTGTCTGAACCCGATAAAAGTTGCTGTGGTAAAAAACGGCGGGGCAGCTTCGTTCGTTGATTTTTTGTACTTCTCTTTTACGGAAGGCTCAACTTGCTTTTGTCCTTTCGTTGCCGTAGGAGTGCAACAAGAAACGAAAACGTCAGTGGAAGTTGCCTTAACAAGCTTTTAGCTAGATGGGTTTTGTTGTGGCTTTGCAAAGTGCTTGTTTTCTCTCCTCTCCGCAGTAGTAGTATTGTAGAAAAAAAAGGGGAAAAGCAACGCTTGCAGTTTTTCTATCTTTGACCTCAGATCAGACAAGACTACCCGCTGAATTTAAGCATATTGATAAGCGGAGGAAAAGAAACTAACAAGGATTCCCCTAGTAATGGCGAGTGAAGCGGGTTGAGCTCAAACTTAAAATCTCTGTCTCTTTAGGGACAGCGAATTGTAGTCTCGAGAAGCGCTGTCAAAGCGGACTATCAACGCTCAAGTTGCTTGGAACGGCACATTGCAGAGGGTGACAATCCCGTGTGTGGCGTTGAGAACCGACCACGAAGCGCTTTCTATGAGTCGGGTTGTTTGGGAATGCAGCCCAAAATGGGAGGTAAACTCCTTCTAAAGCTAAATATTGGCACGAGACCGATAGCGAACAAGTACCATGAGGGAAAGATGAAAAGCACTTTGAAAAGAAAGTTAATAGTATGTGAAACCGTTAAAAGGGAAGCGCATGGTTTTAGCAATGCGCTGTCGAAATTCAGACGTGCTGCAGTCTCTACACAGCGTTGTGCTGATCCAAACAAACAGCCGGCGCTTGTTTCAGAGGCTGTGACTCGTCGCATTTTTAGGCAGCGCGCGTCAACAACTGTTGGAGCCGGGAGAGAAGCCTCGCGGCAAGGTGGCCAGCTTTCGGGTTGGTGTTATAAATCGCGATGGCGATCTCGGCTTCGACAGAGGAGTCAGAGGTAGACAGGGTATTTGCAGCACGCGCTGCCCTTTCGCGAGGGCAGCTGGTTGCTCGCTGTTCCAGTTGCTTGTCGATCAGGGCGGACTGCTTGCGCTCGAACTGCTGGTGATTGCTTTTGACGGCGAGATCGGCACACGCTTTGTGCCCAAGTTGTTGGCGGTCATATGATTTCATGCGACCTGTCTTGAAACACGGACCAAGGAGTCTAACATGTGTGCGAGTCTTCAGGTGACTGAAACCCTCGGGCACAATGAAAGTAAAGGCCTGCAAAAGCTGAAGTGAGATCTTGCCGCACTCCAATGCGGTGAGCGCATCATTGACCGACCTATTCTACTCTTAGAAAGGTTTGAGTAAGAGCACATCTGTTGGGACCCGAAAGATGGTGAACTATGCTTGAGTAGGGTGAAGCCAGAGGAAACTCTGGTGGAGGCTCGTAGCAATTCTGACGTGCAAATCGATCGTCAAACTTGAGTATAGGGGCGAAAGACTAATCTAGCTGGTTCCCTCCGAAGTTTCCCTTAGGATAGCTGGAAGTTGCAACAGTTTTATTAGGTAAAGCGAATTATTAGAGGCCTTAGGGTTGAAACAACCTTAACCTATTCTCAAACTTTAAATTGGTAAGAAGCCCGACTTGCTCGATTGAAGTAGGGCACAGAATGAGAGTTCTTAGTGGGCCAATTTTAGTAAGCAGAACTAGCGATGCGGGATGAACCAAACGCAGAGTTAAGGCGCCTAAATCGACGCTCATCAGACCCCACAAAAGGTGTTGGTTGATCCAGACAGCAGGACGGTGGCCATGGAAGTTGGAACCCGCTAAGGAGTGTGTAACAACACACCTGCCGAATCAACTAGCCCTGAAAATGGAGGGCGCTCAAGCGTCGTGCCTATACTCTGCCGTCAAGGCAAACGGCTAAGCTTTGACGAGTAGGAGGGCGTGGGGGTCGCGACGCAGCCTTTGGCGTGAGCCTGGGTGAAACGATCTCTAGTGCAGATCTTGGTGGTAGTAGCAAATATTCAAATGAGAACTTTGAAGACCGAAGTGGAGAAAGGTTCCATGTGAACAGCAGTTGGACATGGGTTAGTTGATCCTAAGAGATAGGGAAACTCCGTTTCAAAGTGTCCGATCTCGGCAGGGTTGGCAAAAACCCGGGTTTTTTTAAAAAAACCCGGCCCAGTGGGTTTTTTTGGGTTTTATTGGGTAAATTTGGGTTTTTTTGGGTTTAATTTTTATTTTGTCTCTGTAAAAAATTTTTTGTGTTTTTGTTTAATGATATTGAAAATTAGTTTTTTTCTACTTTAACTTTATTTAAAATATATTTAATATATTGTTGTTTAATTATTTATAACAAGAATTTTTCAAATTATTTTGAAAAAGATTTTTAAATATAATTTAAAACTGTAATAGAAAAAAAAAATTTCACTCTTAATCTATATGTATTGATTTATTTTAAATTTAAAAGTATTATTATATATAATTAAAAATGTCAATGAGAAAATGTGAAAAAGAAGGCTTGAGAATGGGAGGTAGTAACTGAAGTTTCAATTAAACTTTGAACTTGAAATTCAAATAAACAAACTTGTTCCTCTGCGCAGCGGCCTTGTTTATAAAGATTCGTGTTTAGGAGTTAAAGAGTTTTTTTTTTTTTTTTAAATCAATTCACCTCCTCAAAGCTTATGACCATATGTCAAAACTACAGGCGAGGAGGCTACTTATTTGTGGTTATAACCCTCTCTCAACTCTATAACTCCGAAACACGAACCTTGACAAACAAGGCCGCTGCGCGGATAAAGGAGTTGAGCGCGGTACTGCCAGGGACGTGGTGGGGATTGAACTCAGAACCTCTCACTTATGAAGTGAGCGCTCTACCACAACACCACTACCGCAAAAGAGTTGAGAAGGGTTGTAACCACAACAAGGTAGCCTCCTCGACTGTTGTGTTGGCTTCTCTGGTCACTACTACTCATTTAAATTTAACTTGGGAGGTGAACAACATAAAGTAATAAAAATCTCAATCGATAAAAATATTTGAATAAAAATTGTAATAATGTATTTCCAAATAATGATTCAAATAATAGTAAACCTGCTCTGATAGCTGTTATTGTTGGTTATAATAGTTAATAATAATAGTTAATAATAATTAAGTTAATAATAATAGTTAATAATTATTTTAGTAAATAATATTATAGTTATAATGTTAAAGTTGGTTACAATAGTTCATAAACTTATTAAATATCTTTAAAAAAACCCAATAAAACCCAGATTTTCCAGGGTTTTATTGGGTTTTTTTAGGCGGGTTTTTTTGGGTTTTATTGGGCGGGTTTTTTTGGGCGGGTTTTTTAATGCCAACCCTGGATCTCGGACCCAACTATCAAAAGGGAATCAGGTTAATATTCCCGAACCAGAACGCGGATATTCTAGCGTCTCGGCGCTAGACGTGCGGCAACGCAACTGAACTCGGAGACGTCGGCAGGAGCCCTGGGAAGAGTTCTCTTTTTTTGTTAATGGCCTGACACCATGGAATCTGATTGCCAGGAGATATGGTTTGACGGTCGGTAAAGCACTACACTTCTTGTAGTGTCCGGTGCGCTCCTGACGGCCCTTGAAAATCCGAGGGAAAGACTGATTTTCGCGTTCGTTCGTACTCATAACCGCAGCAGGTGAGCAGCCTCTGGTCCATAGAACAATGTAGGTAAGGGAAGTTGGCTAAATAGATCCGTAACTTCGGGAAAAGGATTGGCTTTAAGGATTGGGTCTGTCGGGCTAAGACTTGAAGCGAGTGGCACCGACCTGGGCTGGCTCGCGGCCTCTTCGGCTCACGTCGCAGGGGGCTGTGGGTTGGAATGGGAAGGAATGGCTCGTGGATTGGCCCAGCTTTGCTCACGAGAGCAGTTGGGCAGGCGATTGACAATCGACTTAGCTCACTTGATTTTGATTTTCAGTATGAATACAAACTGTGAAAGCATGGCCTATCGATCCTTTAGTCTTTAGGAGTTTTAAGCTAGAGGTGTCAGAAAAGTTACCACAGGGATAACTGGCTTGTGGCAGCCAAGCGTTCATAGCGACGTTGCTTTTTGATCCTTCGATGTCGGCTCTTCCTATCATTGTGAAGCAGAATTCACTAAGTGTTGGATTGTTCACCCACTAATAGGAAACGTGAGCTGGGTTTAGACCGTTGTGAGACAGGTTAGTTTTACCCTACTGATGAAGTGTTGTTGCAATAGTAATTCTGCTCAGTACGAGAGGAACCGCAGATTCAGACAATTGGCATTTGCACTTGCTTGAAAAGGCAATGGTGCGAAGCTACCATCTGTTGGATTATGACTGAACGCCTCTAAGTCAGAATCCGTGTTAGAAAGCAATGATAATTACCTCTGGAAAATCTTAGGCGAACAAGAATAGGGCCCTGCAAAGGGCTCGTGCATCTCAATGCACCGACTCGGAGAAAAACTGACGAGGTGCTGATAAAGATCAAAATCTAAAATTTTCAGAGATAAATCCTATGCAGACGACTTAAACAAGAACGGGGTATTGTAAAAAGTAGAGTAGCCTTTGTGCTACAATCTTCTGAGATTAAGCCTCTGTTCAACCGATTTGTCACGCAAAGTGTGACAAGTCTTTTTTTTTGTTTAAGTCTTTTGCTCGTGGAAGTCTATACAATTTGTCTTTGCATTTTATTCTAGTATGTCTATGTCAAGCATGTGTGTGTGTGTGTACTTAATGTACATACAACACACACATGCCAAACACATAGACATGCTAGAAGATTGCAAAGGCAAAAAAAGTCCAATTTGCCGACTAAGGGTCCAGTTTGCTGACTAAAAATCATTGATGGGGGGGAGACCCCCCCCCCACACACACACACCCTATCGCGCCGGCCTTGTGCGTAATTTTTATAATGTGAAATATTTAAATCAGACTTAATATGCTTATTAGGGTGTCCCAAAAAACAACATTTTTGAAAATAGTCTGCTCTCACCCCCTAAATGTGTTCCATCTAATACAAAAACACTAGGTTTAAATTTTTTTTGAATAAAAAATATTTTAAGAGGTCCCTCAAGACCCTTGAATATTTAATGGGTCCCTAATATTTTCGAAAAAAAAGTTTTTCAAAAATATGTCAACCTGGTATTCAAATGAAGCGAAATTATATAAATATTTCAAAAATAATATTCATTTCGAAATATTTTAAACTTATTTATCAAAATTATCATAAAAAAACATTAGAAATGCATTTTTTTCATTTTTTCTTGAAAAAAGGCAACTTTTTATGTAATAAAACCAAAAATAACAATTTTGTTTCGAAATGAATATTATTTTTAAAATTTTTATATAATTTCGCTTCATTTGAGTACCAGGTTGACATATTTTTGAAAATTTTTTTTTCGAAAATATTAGGGACCCATTAAGTATATGAGGGTCTTGAGGGACCTCTTAAAATATTTTTTATTCAAAAAAAATTTAAATCAAGTATTTTTACATTAGATAGAGCACATTTAGGGGGTGAGAGCAGATTATTTTCAAAAATGTTGTTTTTTGGGACACCCTGATGCTTATGCAAAAAGTACTAAGAGTTTAGCAAATAATACTTTTTTTTTTATTTTTACAGCCTATATATCTTTCTAATAAGATATTTATATTTTAATCCTTTTCTTGTAAAACAAAACAAAACAAAATCTTTTGTTCTGATGTTTATAGATTTTTATTTTACAACACAATAACTTTATTTAGTGGTTTTCATACAATAAATAGGCACCTGTAAGAGTTGCGGTATTCGTTGAATTGTGTTCAAAGATATGTGTAATTTAGATTAAAACTCAGTATGTTTATCTTATGTTTATTTTTTTAGAAACCGTAGGCCTATATGTTTACATAATGTTTTTCAATAAGCATATAGTAACAGATTCAACACCAACGTACTGACTGTTTATTATTATCAGCCAGGTTATTGTCTGACCGTAATACAGCAAATTTATTAAAATCTAGCACGCCGCTGTCATTTATCTTATGTTTATGTTAATAACAATATAAAATAGTTAAGTGGTTAATACTATATGCTCAACTTGTTTTCAATTCCCGTTTATAAGTAATTCAAAGTAAATATTTGATAAAGAAAATGTCACTAATTAAACCAAAGAAAAATGACATTGAACCAACAAAATTAAAAAAGTCGGTTAAAAAGAAATACTTGAAAGTATTGAAGTCAACAAACAAAATATGATTAGTTGGATATCCTTTAGAAGATTTAAAAACAATCTCTTTGCCCACTACCAGAAATGTTTATAAATTTTTTAGGTTAGGCTTAATACTATATTAAGACTGAAGTTATAACTTTATGTTTTTGAAAGTTTTTTTAAAGGTTTAAATTATTTTCATCTTCCATTTCAAGGTATCACTTGCAAGTTATTGATAGCTCTTATGAAGAGTTTACTAAAGTTAGGGAGGCGTTGCACACTCAAAGCAACATTTCCAAATCTAGGTTAGCTGCATTGCTTACAATTAAATCAGTCAAGCTCTTTTGGGATAAGGCTGGCATTTCTTATAAACAAGACAAGTTCAGTGTTGAAAATATTTTAAGACTACATGACAAATGGAGGTTGCTTGCAAAATCTAAAAATAGAATTTCTAATAAAAAGAGTTTACTTGAACAAAACTTTATTCAATCATTAGATGGCGTTTTTGATAATAGTTCTCCTAGTTGGAAAAATGGCATTAGAAAAACCAGATCAGCTAAAGATGCAGATGAAGATATTGCCTGGTTTACAGCTCTTTAAAATGGAAATAAAAACTGGAGGAGTTGGTGTAAAAGATAATGTGCTACATTCTAGTGTTAGGAAAAAAAAAAAAAGAATTGAAAAGAAACAGGTGGCAACTGAAAATGAAAAAAGAAGAAAAATAGATGATGAAGAAACTGTTCAGTTGGTTGGTTATATTAGTGACTCAGCTGAAAATTCTTATGTCAGTAAATCAAGTCGTTCTATGAGTTCTGCATATCAAAACTCTCCTAAAAATAATCCTGAGAATACTTCTAAAAGGCAGCAAGGAGAAAAAAAAGATACCGGATCAGATAGTATCACACTGGTTTTGCCAAAAAACTTCATTTCTCACCCAATAATAACAGCAATTGCAGATAGAACTAAGCTATCAAATCCTCAGCTGATGATGAATACTTCTGCAATTCTAGTTTTAGGTTCGTTTTTTATTAATAAATAAACAAAATTATTTTATACAATCTAAAAAGATATATATATTTTTAAATTTTATACAGGTGGTGTTAAACCTGATGGTGTTAGCCTTTAAATAAATACTATAAGAAGATCACGAAAGCTAAATAGGCAAGTAATGGCAAGAAAAATAATAACATAATTTCAAAATAAGATTAAATCAGATTATTTGATACTTCATTGGGACAGAAAACTTTTAAAACAAATCTCAGGGCGAAAGTTTGAGTATTTAACTGTTTTGGTCAGTGGCTTTCCTAATTGTGTCGAAGGAAAAATATTATCAAAAAAACCTATACAGTCTGGTACAGGACTTGCTATTTGCAAAGAAATCTTGGAAGACTTAGAGGAATGGGATCTCAAAGCCAACATTGTTGCCCAGGTTTTTGATACAACTGCATGTAATACAGGAGTTAGGAATAGAGCTGCAACTCTTTTAGAGGATTGTAAATCAATGAAAACTCTTCTTTGGCTGGCTTGTCGCCATCATTTTTTAGAATTAATCTTGGGAGCATTTTGGAGTTCCTTATTTAAAAAAGAAAAAAAAAGCTAATTATAATATAGATTTCAAAGATTTTCAACAAGAATGGATTTGCGCAGAGAAAGCTCCACTAAAAAAACTAAACAGGTTTCTAGATCTTGAAAATTCTTTTCTTAAAACGAAAGCAGACGAAACTCGTGTGTTCTTAGAGAAACAAGCTAAGCATCGCCGAAGTGATTACAAGAAAGCTGCAGAGATAGCACTTTATCTTTTAGGCAGACCATAACCTAAAGTATGGAAAACTTGTGGAGCAAATCATCATGCCAGATGGATGTCACACTTGTTGTATGCACCAAAGATGTTCATCTTTAAAGAAGATTTACTCGATTCTGATATAGCAAAGTTAAAAATCTTTTTGACTTTCAGCTCAGTTTTATATGTTAAAGCTTAGCTAGAAGCAACAAAAGGCTCTGATGCACCAATTAACGATATTCCTTTACACAATGATCTAGGCGCTCTAGGGCAGATCTCAGGCTTCTCTAATGCAGCTCAGAAAGCTCAAGAAGTTCTTAACAGGCACTCATGATATCTAACTGAGGAGGTCTCAGTCTTCAGTCTCTTTTTAAATAAGGTTTCTGCTAAAGAAAAGGTTAACATTGCGTTAAAGTTGATAGATGTAGGAAAAATATGTCCCAATCCCACATCACTTAAATTTTTGTAGTGACATTTTTGCGTAAAAATGCGATTTTTTAAGTAAAATGTGGCAGTACTTAGAAACATCATAGAAAACTTTTTTTTTTTAAATAATAATTTCTATATGGTAAAGAACAACCTTTTATACAGCCACGTGTAATTTTTAAAATTTTTAGATTTTGGCCTGCCCTAATATATATATATATATATATATATATATATATATATATATATATATATATATATATATATATATATATATATATATATATATATATATATATATATATATATAACATAATATATATGTTATATATACATAATATATATATATATATATATATATATATATAACATATATATATGTTATATATAATATATAACATAATATATATATATATATATATAACATATATATATATATATATGTTAAACAACATAATATATATATATATATATATATATATATATATATATATATATATATATATATATATATATATATATATATATATATATATATATATATATATATATATATATATATATATATATATATATATATATATATATATATATATATATATATATATATATATGAGTAATGTAAAGTGAAAAGGTGATAACCTTTTTTCTTTACAAATAAGTTAATTGATGTATAAATATACAGCCAAGCCAATCTATAAAGTGTATGTGTATCAAAAGATAATAGCCATCAATGCTAAGATCTAAAAAAAGAACAGCCATGTTTAATTAACTGACGATGATGATGATGATGATGATGATGATGATGATGATGATGATGATGATGATGATGATGATGATGATGATGATGATGATGATGATGATGATGATGATGATGATGATGATGATGATGATGATGATGATGATGATGATGATGATGATGATGATGATGATGGTGATGATGATGAAGAAAAGGATTACAGAAATAAAAACTATTAACTATTAAAAAACTATTAACTTATTAATAAAAAATTAAATTACCTTTTTTTTTAAAGTTGAATGTGAATTGCTAGTATTTAGTTCATATAGTTGGTTTTTCCTCAAGTTAATACTTTTATATTTTATAGAATATGTTAGAATTATTAAAGCTATATTTCTTGTTGTTTACTGCCTGAGTAGCATGATTGAATAACAGGTAACCATTGTCCATGCAAAATGAACATTGTTGTCCATGCAAAAAACAAAATCAATATAATACCTTGTGCAAGCCAGTCATTATAATGAATCAGAAACCATTGAAACAGGTAACAATTTTGTCACCTGGTCAGAAATATCCTTCAGTGTCATCAGTCTATCCACAATTTTAAAAAATGACCAAACCTGACAAATGCACTGCTGATAAATATTGCAGAACTACCATTGTTACTGAATTAATAAAATGTTTTTACCCAAAAAAGTACTATGTATTGAGTGGACCAAAAACATCTGTGTTATATCTTTAATATAAAATTTTAAAATTTGAAATTATTTGAAATGAACATATTCTGCCATCAGTAATGTAATAGAGTTTATTTCCACTATTAGAAGAAAATATTGAGTTAGTAGCAGACAAACCAATGTCAGAGCAAGCACAGAAGCTGTTGGAACCGGACTTACCAAAAAATAATGAGTGGCTATTCATAAAATGTAAAAAAAAAAAAGTAAAAAAAAAAAATGCTTGCATATTAAAGGATGATAAAGTTAACTACTGATTTTACATCATGTAAAATCATGTTATATTATGGCTCAATTATTACAAAAAGGGTCTTTGTAAGTCTATTCCAGACCAACCTTTTCTATACTTTTTTCTTATATATATATCCTAGCTCTCTGGGTCAGTAAAATATGGGTCTTCACCAAATCAATCATTTCTATACTTATCTATTTCATACTCATCATTTCTATACTTATTCAATATTTTTTAGGCAACACTAGAAAAACAATGCATTAAAAAAAAACTAATATACGCACCTTTTCTGTATAGGTATAGCTTATAAGAGATTCATAAAATAGTTTGTTTTACTCTTACATGCATAACTTCGATAGCTCAGTGGTTTATAATGACAAAACAACACCTATGATAGCGCATCAGTGTTGTTTTGAAAGAGTTCAAATCCATTCCTTAACACAATACATTTTAAATTTTTTCAATCTGGTTGTATAGATTTGTAGAAAAAAAAAAAAAAATATATATATATATATATATATATATATATATATATATATATATATACAGCAAAAAAGACTTTTTAGTGTTAAAATAAAACTTTAATGTTTTTGCTAGCTACAGGCTTTTTTTTTTTTTTTTTTTTTTTTTGTTACCTCAACATCAGCACTTTCTGGAGTAGCAGGACAGGTATATTAATTTTTTTAAGTTTCAGACCATCCAAAACTTATTAGGACTAATTACTAGAGCTAAAATAGAGAGCACATTTAAAATCATTTAATTACCTCTACCATGTTATATGTGCAAGTTTTTTAAAAATCTCTTTCTTTCGTTTTGTTATAGTATATAATATCTTTATATATGTTATGTATATAATATCTAGAAAACTTCATACAAGTTTTATTTTTTACTTTGAAAAATTGAAAAAGATTTAAAAAAATAATAATAAAGGTGCCATTGGTTGGATTTAAACCTCGGAAATGCGCTTCAGAAATGCTGCAAGCTTACCACTTTGGCCACTAAGGTGTGTAGTTCAATAAAGTTTTAGCACTATTTAATAATTAAATGATTTCATAATATGGCAAATGAGCTTTTTTAAAAATTCTTTTTCTTTCGTTTGTTATAGTATACAATATCTTTATATATGTTATGTATATAATATCTATAGAACTTCAAATATGTTTTACTTTGTATTTTAAAATATTGGAAAGAATTGAAAATAAATGCAGATGGTGGGATTTGAACCACAGCGCTTTACATCAGAAATGCTGCAAGCTAACCACTTCAGCCATTTGGATGTATTGTACAGCATGGTTTTAGTATTATTTGATAAACAAAAGTCTTTAGAAAACTTCAAATAAATGTTATAAATTAAAATTACGGAGATATTGCCGCAATGCACTTTTCATAGTTTGAAATTTACATAAGTTAGATATTTGCATACACTTTTGTTCACATTTTCTTATAATGCTGTAAATCTTTTTTGTGATTGCCTTAGTTGCAATGGCTGCCAAGATTTCTGTGTCAAACACCTTGAAATGGGCACTACTAACAGCACTATTCAGGGCTGACTAGCTGTCATGACCCGTAAAATACGGGTCTTTAGGATATTGATGCACACTTTATCCGCATGCTTACAGTTCATAAGAACTATTATCCGGTTTATAACGCAAGAAAATCTCAATCAAATGAAAACATCTAAATGATAACTTTTAATGTCCTAGATACAAAGAATAAACTTATTGATTGCGTAAACACTAACTTTAACATAAATGGCATTTGCGAGACACTTCTTGCAACTTATGTCAAAATTTAATGGTGACTCTAAAATCCTAAAGGATAGGGGGGAGACGCTTTTTTTGTCGCTTTTATCTAAATTCTAAAAAAAATATCAAACAATGTAATAATCTAAAAATAATAATATGATAATGTTACTATCAATGTATAAATCTAAATCCAAAAGTCAAGGATTAAAGAGATGTAAGAAAAAATTTGTAAAAAATTCTTTTTCTAAGCCTTAAATTTTATCTTTTTTTAAGTATTTAACTAAGCATTTAACTAAGCCTCGTGGTGATTAAAACCGCGTCGAAGTAAAACTCAATTGGCATTTTGTTTAAAAAACCTAGGTTGGCACTTTGTACCACAGCGATATTTATCATATACAAAAAAGCTGAATTTCTGTTTTTGTATATTTGATCAACAAAGTTTTTTCTCAAAAAGACTTGGAATATGTCAAGAAAGTTGGAAACTAAGTGTTAAAAGACTTCACAAAAAAACAAAATTTTGAAATTTGTGAACGATTTTTTTTCTCTCATTAGCGAAGTTGGTTCTGTGTCAAAATGCGAGGATCAAACTTTTGATTAATATCTTTACATATGTTGTCTATATACAATATCTATAAAACTTTATAAGTATTTGAATTTGTATTTAAAAAAATCTAAAAAAAATTAAAACAGTACGGTAGGACTCGAACCACGGCAGCTATGTTCCGAAGCCCAGCGCGCTAACCACTCGACTACGCTGACGCATTAAGTAATAAAGATTCAAAATTATATAAAAATTGTTTTTAACGGATATAGATGCAAAAGATTAGAAATCAAGCTGATGTTGACAAAATGCAGTTCTTAAGTGAAAATCAAAGTGTAGAACTTGATATATGTTTAAGCATGTTTTAACATTACACAACATGAATCTATATACAATATCTATAAAACTTTATAAGTATTTGAATTTGTTTTTAAAAAAATCTAAAAAAAATTAAAACAGTAGTCGCCAACGGTAGGACTCGAACCATGGCAGATATGTTCTGAAGCCCAGCGCGCTAGCCACTCGTCTAAGCTGATACATCAAGTATAAAAGATTCAAAATTATATAAAAATTGTTTTTAACGGATATAAATGCAAAAGATTAGAAATCAAGCTGAGGTTGACGAAATGCAGTTCTTAAGTGAAAATCAAACTGTAGAACTTGATATATGTTTAAGCATGTTTTAACATTACATGACATGAAGTCTAGGTACTTACGATATAAGTTTCACGTTTGCTCACGTTTTCTTATAAAGCAAAGGTGAGACTCTTTCTCGTCACTACCTCGGACGCAATGGTTGCCAAGAGTATCGTGTCAAACAGGCTCGAAAGCGCACTACTACTATTAAGTTCAGTATTATTAAAGAGATGACGTTGGGGGCATGTGCCCCCCACCTTCCACTTTTTTTCTAAAAGAGTTTTTTTTTTTACAAAACCCCTGTTGTCCGCCATCCTATTAAGTTCAATAATAATATATAAGATTGGCACAGATTCACTCATATATGCTTATAATAGACTTAAAATATATTAAAATCTATATTATAATTTGGTTATTAAAAAAGGTTTTGTCAAATATAAAAAATTTTGAAAAATAGTCAAGCCTATTTTATTATTTGGTTATTGGTTGTTCTATTAATAGTATTGTTCTGTCAAATGTCACTTGTTAAATACGTAAAACTGTTAAATGTTAATATGTTAATAGAAAAAGTCTTTGAAATTCAAGAAACAATATAAGTTATACAAAAGTATCACAAATTCCTAAAAAAAGTAACAACAAAAAAAGGAGAGTTTTTCTGATAAATTAATTATTTTAGAAATTAAAAAAATATTAAGATTTAAAATTAATAATATTAAAAAAATAAGTTTTTTTTATTGTTTTGTTGAAAAAAAATATTCATTATATTTATGTATATTTAATATTTCTGTTTTTTTTTTCATAAAATTTATTTTTATTTATATTATAAATAAGTTTTTTTTTTTTAAATCATGATTTTCTTATTCATTATTTTCTTTCTTGATTTTATTTTTATAAATTTTTCTGCTTTATCATCTGTTATTATTTTTTGTATTTAATTATTGTTGTAATACTTATTTTTTTATAGTGAAATACTTGGAAATAAACTAGACTCTTCTATATTTAAATTGGCGCTTTGCCAAAAAGAATTGAGTTGTGCTTTATTTGTTCTCAATGAAACTAATCTGTTAAAAGAAATGAAGTTTGATGGTATTATAGACATCTTGCAAATGCAACCTGTTGATGGATTTGATGGATCAATGCAGTCAGAAGAAATTAATATTTATTGCAGTTTTACTATAATCAAGCAGTTGTTAAACATTATCATGGCCCCTTTTACCGGTGTTTTAAAGGACAAAAATGGTGTTATTTTGCCTTATTCAGTTGATTTAGTTTGTGATTACTTTTATAAACTTAAGGCTGATGTTGAAAAAATAGAGCCTTTGGAATTGCGCATTGAACTTCTTGAAAATATTTTCTCTCTTTTATTTTTAAGAACTGAAGATCTAAAAGATCCCAAGAAAAATGATTGTGAAAGCCCTCATGAGCTTACACTTAATAGTTCATCCCCGAGTCTAGATTCACCAAATATTTGTGGTAATAATTCTTTTAGTATGACAAATAACAATTTTCCCAGTAGAACACCTTTATTATTAAATACTAATGAATCTTATAAAAAATCAGAGGTGAAGCAAGAAAGTTTAAAGATGAAGTTCAGTAACATATTGGGTTTGATTGGTTCATCTAAAACATTTCTTTGTGAGCAAAATACTGTAGAAAAAATTCTTCAACTTGTTAGTGAGTGTTTGCTATCTGCAAAATCAAAGATAGTGTACAAAAGTGAAGGTTTGTTTTTAATTTTTCTTTACAATCTTTACTTTTCAATCTGTAAATTATTTTTTAGGTCTTTTGTTTGTATATTCATTTTTTAGGCCTTTTGTTTGTGTATTCATTTTTTAGGTCTTTGAATATATCCTAAAAAAAATTTAAATTTCTTTTATTTTTAACTTTAATTTTATTTAAACTTAAACTGTTAGATGTTGGCAATATATAATCATTTTTTTCATATTTTTTACAAGAACACCTCTCTTGAGAATAAATTTCTTTTCATTATTGCAAGAAGTCAATGTGAAAAGGTCCTGTCTGATGCCAAGTTAAACAAATTAACCCATTTTAAAAATCCAAATCACTTCAGCTTCTGATGCTTAAGTCAATTTCCAATTAAACTCTTAAAAACAATTAAATATTTTTGTCATAGTCTTACAAATGTATTCTCCAGAACTCTATTCAATTCTCACTAAGCTATTACAAAAACAAGTGGTTCCACTTTTTAAAAACTCTAGAAAACACACTGATCTCATCAACTATCCTAAGATTAGTCTCTCTATTATTAGTTTTTTTATATAAAGGTTTTGAGATTATTAAATAATTTCTTTCTAACCGCATTTAAGTCATTCTCAAAAGCCTCCACTCCTCTCCATTTCCAGTAACTTTAAGGGTTGAAAATGGGTTACAACCCCAATATTATATCTATGCTCCTGTATTGTTTCTTATCTACAATTACAATCTTTCTTACAATCTTACATCTAAATTGGCTTTATTTGCTAACAACTCAACTTTATGCTCCAGTCTTGATATTAAGTCTTCAGCCGATCTTGAATCTGATTTTACTTCTGTATTGGAGTTTGCAGTGACTTGTGAATTTTTACTCCAATAAAACTTAGTTATTTACTGCAAACAACAATCACATTACTGTCAACATTCCTATATTAATGAATGGCAACCCTCTTCACTTTACTTCTTTTTTTTTACGTCTTCTTGGATTATTGTTCACTACTGTCCTCTTAAAGAAACCAAATGATTTCAAAGTTAACATCTGATTAGGATGCTTCTCTTTGTCATGCTTGCCATTATCTTAGTCCTGATTTCATTTTTTACCTCCACAAATCTTTTGTTTGTCACTGTTGTGATATTTTTACTCTTTCTCTTCTTTTTTTCCTTTTTTTCAGAGAAAAACATTCTGTAAACTTAGAGAAAAACTTATTATTACTATTAATAGTATTGTTCTGTCAAATGTCACTTGTTAAATACGTAAAACTGTTAGGAGAAATTCTGTAAACATAATTGGACCTGCTTTATATGCTAAGCTTGAGTCTCTCTCCCATTGCTGTAAAGTTGCATTTCTTTCTCTTTTTCTACCAACACTGGTCATGTTTATACAAATACTGACCATGCTCAAAGGAACTATCATCTAGTTTCAAAGGAGCTATCATATCTAGTTCCATAAACTAAAACTCATATTTGCTTGACTTGTCATTCAGCAAAGTCTCATCCTTTTACTTTATCTGTCCCTGCATGTTCTAAAATTTTTATTTGCTTAGTTTAGAACTTTCTCCCACCTTCATGTTTTCCTGACTCATGCAACCTATAACTTTTCAAGTTTTCTGTCAATATTTTCTTGCTCTTTAACTCTATTCTTTGTTTTCTAATAACTTCCAACTTAATAGTGATTGCTTGCAGCCATGTTAAAAGTAAATTAGAGTTAAAACAAAATTTATTTTCACCCAAAACCGATAAAAAATATAAACCTAGAATAATGATATATCATCATTATTTATGAATTAATTAATAATATTTCATACTAAATCTATTTATTTACAATCTTCCAGAACAAAAGGTTACAAAAATTACTTGGCAATCACTCATCCAGGATATAAATAAAAGGTTATAAAAAATCACTTTACTATAACTCCATAACTTTACTATACATAAGTAAATATAAAAGGTTACAAAAAATAAAAAGTTATAAAAAATCAATTTACTATTACTCATCCAGGATATAAATAAAAGGTTATAAAAAATCATTTTATTTCAGTAAAACTTCAGAAAACTCAAAAGATTAATAAAGATTATTTGTGTGACAATTTAACAATATTATCATTAATAAAATTTTTTTTCAAAATTTTCACATTTTCAGTTCATTGTCATTCAGTTGTCAATTGTTTAGTTTTTATCTGTTAATTTAAATAAAATAATATTAGAGGATAAACTCTATGTAAATATTTTTATATGTATTTATTTTCCAGTAGATGAAAAAGAAAATAAATTGCGATATCGTCTTTCTCGACTTTTACAGTATAGCCGCGAGGCACAATGGAGACTGGAAATTGCATCTGGGTTTAACCAATCAGCTTCAAAATCATGTAATTATGCATAATTAATATAATTTAATGTCATTATTACAATATTGTTTAATATGTTTAAAATTACTTATCACAATATTTGTGTCATGTGTCATTTTATGTGTTATAAGTCATTTTGTGTCTTATGTTATGGGAATTGTGTGATTTTATTTGTTGTGTTTTATGTGTTAATTTGTATATGGTATGTCATCTTATGTCAAAAAATACTAAAGACTAGTCTTTTGTTTAAACTTATTTAAACAAAATATCAGTTTTATCTTCAATTTGATTTCTTATAAATATGAAATTGTTGGATTCTACTAATATAGCTTCATGAAATTGATTTAAAACTATGGTAAGTTTAAAATATATTATAAAATTATTTTTAAAAGTGTATAGAACCTAGTAAGTTGGTTTAAAATATATTACAAAATTAGTTTTAAAAATGTATAGAACCTAGTAAGTTGGGTTTTAAAAATGTGTAGAACCTAGTAAGTTAGGTTTTAAAAATGTATAGAACCTAGTAAGTTAGATCTCTGCCTATTTAAATACTAGTTTAAAAAAGTCAAAATCAATTTTAAAAAACCTTTTTTTAATCACTAATTATTATTTTTATAAAACATCTAGCTTTTCAAAATTTGCTACCTAATTCTTTTAAAAATCACATTGTTGGACAAATGCTAGCATCACCAGCATCCTTAGTCCATTTAACTCTGCAGAAACGTGAGACATTTCAAGCTAAACAAGTTATTAAAATGTTTGACCTTAAAGGTAATATTTTTTTAGTTGTTTTTTTTTTTTTTGCTTTGATTAACGATTTATCCTTTTTTCTTTCTTTTTCTTTCTTTTTTTAACATTTTTTAAACATAATTTTAGATGATAGCTGTGTTGATGAAGTTAATTTTATCGAAGAATTTTCTAATGTATCTAAAAACCTACTTCAAATTTCACAGCCTGACACAAGCAAGAAAATGGGATCAACTCTTGATCATGTAAGATCTGTTGCCTCTGCTGGAAAAACGTCATTTGACAATATACAAATGATAAATCAATTACTTGGTCATTCATTTTTCAACCACTCATTTTCAAGTTTGTTATCCTCCCTTGCAGTATGTGTGGATTTAATGTTTCATTCTCCTTTGGTGTTTAACGTATGTAAAAGTATTTTTGAGATCATCGAACCTAAGTGTGATACTAGTAAGAAAAAGTTTTAATATTTTGCTTTTATTTTGTTTTATTGTTATTGTTATTATTATTTTTTCATTATTCTATTTTTTAATAATTTTTTTTTTTTATATATATAAAAAAATTAGAGTTTTAACAAAGTTAAAAACAAAAAATAAACTTGTTACTAAATCTCTTTTTCTTTTTTCTTTTTTATTTAATTATATTATATATATATTTTTTAATTTCAGCAATTTATATATGATAAAAGACTTAATCTACTTATATAATATGTTTTCTAGCTGTTCACTCTTCTGATCAACATTTATATTATCAAATGCTTGATAAAATTAATGGTCTTAAATGTTTACTCAATGCTGCTTCTTTAAAGGAAATGGATTTTTTTGAGTACCTTGGACAGATAAAACCTTTGGGAATATCTTCTTTTGTTTTACATTTTCCTTTATTTATGGATGTTGAAAAAGTATCCTTGTTGAACTTCCTCATAACACAAGGGATGAAGTTATTTTCAAATATATCCAATCACATAAATAGTTTTCATAATCTGTCCAATCACATTAAACAGGGTCAAGATAGAAGTAGTTTAACATCATTTTCCAAAGAATTTCATCAAGTTATCACTCAGTATTGGAATGTTCCTCATGCAACTGATTACTTTCGATCTTTGTTTAAGTATGTTGAAAAATTAGCAGCCTTGCAATCAGATAAAAATAAATCCTTTAGAAATAATGAAGATCCATTTTCAGTATTCAATAATGATATTGTGAAGATACTTGGAGCATTATTATTCAAGTCTGAGGTATTGCCTAACAATCTTGAAAGCTTTGCAAAAAGGTTTCACATCAATCTTGTTAAAGTCATAGCTAGTGGTTGTGGTTTTTCAGTACCTTTGATATCAAAAAGTTTACATTTTAGTTATAATGAATTATTTAAAGAAAAAGTAATTTTAAATAGTACTCAAGATTATTTACTGCTTCAAAAAACAGAAGATCCTTTATTTATTACCGAAGGCTTGCTAAATCATTTTTTGGAAATGTTATCTAGTAATATTATATACTATTTATACAGAAACTATATAAATTTATTTACAATTTTATTACAACTTCATTGATAAGTTAATAATTTTCATTTTAGATATGAATTCTCCTCCTTTAACTGCTTCTGAAATATGTCAATACACTCAATCATATGCTCAAGATCTAATTAAAGTAGATATTAAAAAGCTTGAAACAAGCATAGAAAAAAAAGTTTTTTTTATTAACTTGTATAATTTATTGCTGCTTCATGGTGTTTTGCTCATTGTTTCTGGGAAGTTTTCTATTCCACAAAAGATACCACTAAATGAAATATTGTTTTTGCTTTGTCAATCTAATTCTCTTTTAGCGATATTAACTTCTTTTGCATATCAAGTTGGTGATCAAGTTTATACTGCTTTTGATATTTATAAGCAATTATTTCCTTCTCAAGGTAAAATAATGTTAATTTTATTAAAGCTATTTTCATATTTAAGTGTTTGATAAATGTATGTATAGGTTCTCATATAGAATGTAGGTAATGTGTTGGTTCTGATGCCAACTATAAATCCTTTTGGTATGTTCCCAAATAGTTTTAGTTCCTTTGAGTTCCAACAGTCAATTGCACATCGCATTATAATTTATATTTATAATCAATATATGATTTATATTTTTAAAGTAATTTTAATTTTTTTAAACATTACATTTTTTTACCTTCTCTCAATTTAGTTAATGAATATTTCACAAGTTCTTGACACCATTTTAAAAAAGTGTGTTGAGCTGTTTGATTCTTTCATTTGTGATATTAACTGTTATTTTAAATAAGTTTATCTCTTTTCTTGTTGTTGTTGGATTGTTGATATATTCTAGAAAAGTAAGAGATATAATTTTTACTATGTTTTGAAATGTCTAGGAGTGACTTTAATGTATTTCAACTATATCAAGCTTTTGGATTAAAACTTCATTATATTCACAAAGCTGGATGATTAAGTTAATTTATTTGTTGGTGGTTGAGTGCAGATTTTATTTATTGGTGGTTGAATGCAGTTTTTTGTTTGTTGGTGGTTAAGTGCAGTTTTTTTTTGTTGGTGGTCAAGTGCAGTTTTTTTATTTGTTGGTGGTTGAGTTTTTCCAGTGAGCAAGAAATAGATTTTTTTTAGCATTTAACTTTTTTTTTTTTACTGCATATAATAGGATGCACAGATATAAGAAAAGAAAAAAAATTTATTGAGTAGTTTATATTTTATAGATAAAAGTCCATTTATATTAAAAATTGACTATAGTTATGTTAGTTCTAAGACCTAAATTTCATAAAATACAAAGTAAAAAACTTCTATTTTAGTTCAGGTTGTAGAGCAAACCTAAACAAATAACTTAAGAAATTTTTAGATCAAATTGTAAAGTTTATGAAATTATATTCTAGAAATGGTGACTAAAAATAGGCAAAAATCAAAAACTGACAAAAACAAAAATAAGAAACTAAATAGAAAAAAACACAGTCATTTGTATTCGTCTGTTCATCAATAAAATCTTTTAGCTCTTAAAACTTTTCTTTGCTTTTTACAGGAACTAATTGATTTCTTTCTTTCTTCGCTTTTTTTTAATTCTAATTAGTCTTGTTTTGGACTATGAACAAAATGAAGCTTGAGGAATAATGTTTAAGAGTTTAAATGCATTATGAAGCCCATTAAAAACATCATTAAAATGAATAATTGCTGAACAAACACCAATTTTAATTATTTTTTGATTGCAATATTGACTTTTAAGGCATCGAGACCAAAGCATTGCATTAAGTCACTCATTGACATTTTGGGTCATTCCATGCAAACATTTAATCAATAAACTAAAAATTGTTTGCATTAATCAACTTACATGATAGAGTAACATACTTTTTCGAGGTAAAAATATTTTTACTCCATTGACACAAAGTACAGGAAAGTCTCAATTTATTTGCCCATCCTTTCTTTTCTGTTATTAATTTTTGAGTACATATTACATTCATTATACATATTACATTACATTTTTATTACATTCTGGGAAAACTGAATACAAACATATTGTTTCTTCCAAAATAATAAAGTCTTTTAGCAAATAAGATAAATTCATATCTTTAAAATTTTAAAGGTTTAAAAGAACTTGACTTTCTTTGACCCATAATAAAATTCTAACTGTAGTACCAATTTACTAAATTCAAACAAATTAAATGAAGCACAAGGTTAATATCCTTTTGTTCCTGCAAAGTATAGCCAAAAAATGAGTTTGAAAATTAGCAAATTATACTTAAAAATTTAGTGGTATTATTTTCAAACATTCATTTTAACAATTGGTAAAAAAGATCAGAGAAAATTTTTTTGGTTTTAAAAATGCCGTTACTAGGGGCGTAACTATGAAAAACATTTTTAAAAAAAATCACTTTATTTAGAACTAAAAACCAACTTATGTTCTGAATTCAGTTAAAATTATTAAAAAATCTTAAACTAGTATAAATTTTGCATAAAATTACGTAAAAAAAAAAAAAATTGAATTTTTTTTTTTTTAATAGTATAGGACCATCTTAAGAGTACAAATTATTTCATTTAATGTTATTGAAACAATTGACAAATGCTTCTCAAGGCAATGAATACAACCTACTAAAAAAATTTTGTTTGTAATTTCATTTCAATCTAAAGTTTTTCAGGTTCTTTGCATTTTAAGCTTTTATTTTGCTTGGCTATTTCACTTGCCATTACACCATTTAAAAATCTTAATTTGATCTACTCCTTTATTTCAATGAGCAGATCGTATTAGGTCATATTTATTTTGTTTGACTATTAGTTGCAGTTCAATAATTTTGTCTTAAGTTTTAATTTTAATTTTGTCTTTTTGAGCTTTGATGTTATTTGTCATTAAAATATATCAAATAATAACAGAGTAAAATAAAATTTACTCCAGGGATTATCTTTTTCCAGATATTTCCGGAATTCCGGATATTTTTCTCAACATGTAGTTTTTCCGGATATTCAAAACGTTTTCCATACATACAAGTTTAGGTGTATATTTTTGTAATATATTTACTTTTTAAACTTTTTCACTTATCACTCATGCAAAAATTAAGAAAATTTTAGAAAAAATATTGGAAACAACTCAGCTAAAAGCAAAATTAAGAAGAAAATAAAGGAAATTATGTTCCGGATTTTTTCCGGATATTATACCCAAACAATTTTCCGGATTTTAAAAATATGACCGGGTTGATCTATGTTTCAGCAGTTTAAAAACATGAGATGTATTTTATAAAAAAAATTTCTGAGTGGTCCTTAAAGTCATTTAAACTGTAAAATTACAGTAAAGATTGTTGTTTGAAGTTGCAGACCATCTTAAGTAATGTTTACTTACAAATCCTTATCTAATAATATTAGTATGCACAAATGTTAAGCTGCTCAAGATGACTGTATATTACAAATGTTCTAATTCCAAAGTTATGAACTGTTTATAACTTTTATTACTTTTTGCTTTTAAGTATATTTTTATATTATATATTTTATTACTCTATATTTTATTATTCTATTTTATTACTTTTATCAAAACTTATTTATTGCAGATGACTTGTCAAGTTTGCTTTTACTTTCAAATGGATCAATTTTTTCTCCAAACATCCAGGTATTTGTACTTTCCATTTTTAGTAAGATCTGATTTGATATTCCTATTAAAATTTTAAAGTTTTTGCAAGAAATATTTTTAGAATTTAAATTAAAATGCTTGATAAATTAGTTTGTTATATGGTTTATGTGTATGGTGTATTCATCTTCTTGTAGTAGGTAACTACTTGTAGGAGGTAGCTACTTGTAGAAGGTATCTACATTTACTAGTCATTAGATATTTGAAGTTTTTTTTATAGTATGTTGGAATCTAAGATTCTAAGTTAATTTAAAATTAACTTAAGAGTTTAACTCTATTATAATGATTTGTCAATTAATCTAGTGGTATTGAGTTGTCAATCAACCTACTTGTATTGTTGTCAATCAACCTAGTGGGATTGACCTAGTTGATATGGCCTTGTCAATTTTTATCAATTGACCTAGTGGGATTGTTATCAATCAACCTAGTGGGATTGTTGTAAATCAAATTAGTAGGGTTGTTGTCAATCAACCTAGTGATATTTACCTGTATACTAGTTTATATCGAAATAATTATCTAAATATATTGTTTCTTTTTAAAAAAAAATTTGACTTTTGATCTTCTGCAAAAAATTATACAATATGGATATAAATATTTATATTCATATTGACATATGGATATAAACATAAATATTTATATCCATATTGACATATAGATATAAATATAACTATTTATATCGATATTGACATATGGATATGAATAAAAATATTTATATTCGTATTGACATATGGGTATAAACATAAATATTTATATCCATATTGACATATGGATATGAATATAAATATTTATATCCATGTTTACATATGGTATTAATATAGATATTTATATTCATATGCGACATGGATATAAATATAAATATTTATATTGATATGTGTACATAAATATAAATATATATATATATATATATATATATATATATATATATATATATATATATATATATATATATATATATATATATATATGTGGATATAAATATTTATATTCATATTAGCATATGGATATAAATATTTTTATTCATATTGACAGTTGGATATTTGTATTTGTATCCAAATTGACATATGGATATAAATATAAATATTTGTATCCATATGTCGATATGGATATAAATATTAAAATCTTTTTTATGAATAAAACCGTTGTTATTTTTAAAATATATTTTTATAAGTAGCATTATAAAACCAGGGCCAGTTAAGATCATGTAATTTTGTAATTCTAAGTATTGAATTTTAACTATTATTATTGATAAAATCCTGGTTAGCTGGGATAAACCAAATTTTTAAATGAATGATAAAATGTGCTATTTTTAAAATCTTTTTTACTTATGTTAAGGATCAAATATCATCATAAAATATTTTATATTAGGAAAGGTTGTTTTTTTTTTAAAAAAAATGTTATAATTATCTATAAACATTTCTTTTTCTTTTTTTTACTTTAGGTTGTAACTCCAAGCACCCTCTCGGATCTACTTAAGAAGTCCTTAAGCACACATGTTAAATTTGAGTTTAAAAAAGTAATTTGTTTTTTTTCTTTTTTTTTTGAATACATTTTACTTGTTATAAATATTTTTTGATTCAATTTTTTTAACTTTTTTTTTCTTTCAAAAAAGGTTTTTCTTTCAAAAACGCTGGTTACTCACATTCATTTTATGGATCAATACGTTTTCCATTCAGGTGATAATCTAATTTCTTTAGAAAAGTTGCAGAATGTGTTTAAACATTTTTCTACTCCGACTGATTTTACTACTGCTCTTCAAGATAATTATGAGATAATTGTTGATCCCAAAGTCAACCAGTGTGACCAATATCAGACAAATAATGATTTTAATTTTTTAGCAGAATCAAATTTTAAATTTTCAAATTCAATTAATGATTACCTTGTAAAAACTTGTCCTCTTGCTGGAACAATGATGCATCTTCATTTAAAATGGTATTCCATCATGCAACAATTTTCACTTGAATCCAAATTAATGTTTTTAGAAGATGAGCTATCTAGATTTAGTTCATTATCTTCAAATTATGCTGTTATTAATAGTTTTTTTGTTGAAATGACTACGCGACATTCTAGGCTGTTAAACTCAATCTCTTCAAATTACAGTGCAGATGTAATACAAGAAGAAACTTTGTATAGTTCTTTAAAATTTAATTTTTCACAAGATTTAATATGGACAATGAAACAAAGTATGTGGTCAGTTTTACTTAGTTTTTTAATCGAGTACAGTTCTTTTTCCAAGCAAGTTCACAGGCTGTTTGACTCACATTTAGATCTACTAAATTTACTTTCATTTGATGTATTTGATTCGCTTGTATATAATGCAATATATGAAATCAAAGTTTTACTTAATGAACTTATTGGTAATAAATACACTGATAATAGTAATATTTCTAAAATTAATGATCATCAGTTCAAATTAAAGAGGTTATTATTGCTTATAAAGAAGCCAGAAAAACAAATTGACAGAGTAAAATCATCTATAAAGTTATTATCTGCAAAAGATGCAACAGACTTGCTAAAAATATGGCTAAAAAGTGAAAAGTTGTGTAAAAATATGCAAGTTGTTCTTAAAAAGAAGTTTAGTGAAATTGAATGGTTTGAAAAGGTAAATAGTTTTGAAATATTTAATCATTTTTTAAAAACATGTTCTTATTATGTCTGTCAACTTATCCAAATTTTATTAAGCATAATATAAATGCAAAAAATATTGAATTAGTATTATGCTTCAAGATTGTTATGAAATGATTATGGAGTAATAAGTATGAAATAATTATGGAATAATAAGTATGAAATAATAAATATATTATTATAGCATTGCTTATCATAGAATCATAAATGACATAAATTTTATTTTTAAATAAATTATGTAAATTTTATCATTAAATTTAACATACATGATATGAACCATTATACACAATGCTTCATATCATGTATGGTACAATATGGCATTATGCATGGTGTTAATATCATATCATATATGGTACAATATGATATTATGCATGGTATTAATATCATATCATGAATGGTACAATGTGGCATCATGCATGGTATCAATATCATATCATTTATGGTACAATAAAATGCATATATCATAATGATGCAAAAAGAAAATAAATTTTAAATTGAACTCTATTAATTCTAAAGAGTTTGGATTTTAGATTAACAAAGCATGCAAAATTAATTTTTATGATACTTGGTATGATATTAAAGTTTTGTTTAAAATGAATCCTCAAAATTTGATATCTCGATTAATTTCTATTGAAAAATATGATTTATTGGATGAATGGAAAACATTGTTTTCTATGAAAAATGAACATCTACAGGTTAGTTATTTTTATTTAATATTTTTTTTGTAATAAGTTATTTTTAATTCACAATCAGATGACAAATAGCTTTAATAACAAATAGCTTCCACATCAAGAACTAATATGAACAGATGGAGTTGCAAATGTATAGTAATTAAAAACCTCTCATTCTATGAATTATTTACATTTATTATTACGTGAATAATAAAATAATTAGTATTATAATATATAATGATTTGATTTATTTCATTTTCAGTTTTTAGTTAAAGTTCAGAGAAGTCATATTTTAAATTAATTTTCTAAACAAATCTTAATAGAAATTTATCGTAAAAATTTATCATAAATTCATCTAGAGAGGAAGCAGGTCAAGGTAACCTGAATTTTAGATGAAAATAGATTTTTTTTTTCTAACCACTCTATTTTTAAAATCATTTTACACAAGAACTATAATCAAATGCTACTAGATAGCCACTAAAAAATCTATGATATGAGAAAATATCAGATATTTTGGGCCTACCTACTTAAGACAGATTTGATTCAATTGTATAAGATATTCAAAGGAATTAAAAATGTGCATATAATTAAGAAAGTTATCAACTAGCGAGAGGTTATCAAATAAAATATAATATAATTTTTTAAAAGCAGAGTTTTTTTTTTTATTGGATTTAACTATGTTCTGGTCTTGCATAATTTTGAGTAATAATAGAACAAAAAATTAAAGTTTTCCACCTGGTTACAAAATTAAAATTTTCCATCGCTGAGATTTTCTTTAAATTTTAACCATTAGTACCTATTAATAAAACACGAAAAATACAATATAAGCTCTTAACTCTTTTAGGTTCAAGAACTAAAATTTAGCCTAAAATTATTTTACCTAAGTTTGCCATCATGTATGGTGGAGTTTGATGATCATTTTTTGATATTATACAGGTTAAAAATTCTCATTTGGTTTTCATCTCATTTGGTTTACATCTCATTTGGTTTTACATCTCATTTGGTTTTCATTTTTCATTATAAATCTTATAGCAGTACTTTTACAAGAATAATTTAAGTTCTAGTGGAAAAAAATAATCTAAAATTGTTGCCTGGCCATTTTTGAATCCTGAATCCAAAAATGAAAATAACTTTTTATGTAAATAAAGAGATGATATTCAAATATCAAATAAAATATAGAAATATTTAAAAGTTTAAATGTAATTTTGCTAATAAATGTTGCAGTGTATTGCAAGCTTAAAAATTTAGATTTCATAAAAAAAATTTCATTATTAAAGTTATTAGTCTAAATATAATTTTGTGATGTTGTATAAAATCTCTAAATTATTATAATATTAAGGTATGCATACTTAAAATATCAGGGATTACCTTTTTCCAGATATAATACAAAATTTGGAAAATAAAGGAAAAAAAGTTTTTCCAGATTTCTGAAAAGTCTTCCATTGATACAAGTTTTAATATTTTTGAAGTATATATGTTTTTAAACTTATTAAGTCATTAACCTAAAAAAAAAAGTTTCAAAAAATTTGGGAAAGCTGTAAGTTAAATTAAGACAAATAAACTCAAGGTTACTCCAGATTTTCCTGGGTTATTTAAATGTGAACTAGATGATCTCTGAGGTATACATATAATTAAACTAGATGATCTCTGAGGTATACATATAATTAAATGTGACAACTAACAAGTAAAACTCTGTAATTTTATTTAAATTTGATATTCAATGAATTTTTTACATAATATAATATTGATTCGTCTAACTATCGTCCTGTTAGTCTTCTTCCTATCATAAGCAAGATTTTTGAATTTTTAATTAACAAATACTCAATCTCTCATCTTGAATCTAATAACTTACTTTCTGATCATCAATATGGATTTCGATCTTCTCGTTTTATGACTGATTTGCTAACAGTAATAACCGCTAGGTTTTATTAAGCATTAAATAGAGGTGATAGAGGTTAAGCAGGTGGAGAGATGAGTTAATGCTCTCGCTCTTGAGATTTTTAAAGCTTTTGATAAAGTTTGGCATGCTGGTCTTCTCCATAAGCTTTTTTATTACGGTGTATCTGGAAACATCTTTAAGATTATTGAATCCTTCCTTTCCAATCATAGTATAAAAGTTGTCCTTGATGGACAGCACTCTTCTTCTTATTCTTTAACCTCAATAGTTCCTCAAGGTTCAATCCTTGGCCCTATACTCTTTTTAATTTACATTAATGGTCTTCCAGATATTCTCTCATCTAAGGTTCATCTAAGGTCTCTCTAATTCTCTCATCTAAGATCTCATCTAAGTTCGATCCCCACCATGCCCCTAGTAGTACCGCGCTCAACTTGTTTCTCCGAGCAGCGGCTTTGTTTGTCAAAGTCCGTGTTTTGGAGTTATAGAGTTGAGAGAGGGTTATAACCACTATTAAGTAGCCTCCTCATCTCTAGTGGCCTTCTCGGCCTTGAGAAGGTGAATAATAAAACAAAAAATAAAAATCTGAGGTGGCCTTGTTCACTGATCTTTATTCTTTTCATGATAAGAAGCCAACTCTCTCTGATTGCTTGGAGGGGGCGTTTGAGCTTGAAAAGGATCTCACTTCTGCTACAACATGGGGCTCACAGTGGCTGGTGAACTTTAATTCAGATAAAACTCAATTTCTTTTAGCCAATCGTTATCGCAATAGTTTAGACCTTCCTATATTTATGAACAGTAATTTACTCGATGAGTCTACCCTTTATCTTCTTGGATTAACTCTTACTTCTGATCTTTCTTAAAAACTGTATATCAAATTCGTTACAAAATTTACATCTGCTAAAGTTGCATCTCTTTATCGAGCTTGACACTTTCTTACTCTGGATTCTATTCTCTATCTCTATAAATCTCAAATCTGTCCTTGTATGGAATACTGTTGCCATATATGGGGCTGATTTTCTAATGATGCTCTTTCTCTTTTAGACAAGGTGCAAAAACACATTGTAAATACAGATGGACTTGCTCTTGCAGCCAACTTTCAACCATTATCACATCGTCATAATGTTGCTTCTCTTTCTCTTTTCTTCAAATACTATGATGGGCACTGCTCTAAAGAGCTAGCGTCTCTTGTGCCATCTACTAAAATTCATTCTTGTTTTACTCGTCATTTGATCAAGTCTCATCCTTTTTCTGTTACTGTTCCTAAGTGCTCCAAAAACTCTTACTCGTCTAGTTTTTTTCCTCGAACATCAATTCTTTGGAATTTGCTTCCTTCATCTTGCTTTCCTGATTCATATAATTTGCAATCTTTTAAGTTGTTTGTCAATCGTTATTTTGCTCTACAATCTTCAATCGTTATTTTGCTCTACAATCTTTTTTATTCCAGTAACTTCCAACTCTAATTAGTGGTTGCTTGCAGCCTAGTTGGAAGCAAAGATTTTTAAAAAATAAATAAATAAATAAAAATATAATACAAATTAATTCTACACCAAGAAATTATTAATTTGAAAAACTGAACAATGATTTTTTTTCAAATTTGTCTTTATTATAATCATGTTTATTTGAAGTACTATGCAACTTATTTAACATGGTGCTGCAACCCACTTAATACCCATTAATTAGCCTTTGTAAAATCAATTTAGATACAGATAAAGTTTTTATGCAGTGAAGGCAAATTTGTAGTATCAGGTGAAAAAATTTGTCCACCAGATTTATTATTATGTAGTAATATTATGTAGAACCACCTATTATGTAGAAATAAATCAATAAAAAAATTAGAATAGAATGAGATAAAATTCAAGATGATATCAGTTGTATGACTGAAATCTTATAGAAAGGAAAAACAAAAGAATGTTTTTTTTATATAGCGTGAGAACCAAATAAAATTGTTCTAGCAAATAATTCAGCTTTGCCTTTAGGTGAGGTGACAAATTCTAAGCCATACACAAGAGGTGGAATTATAGACTTGCACTTATTATTGATGCTATTAAAGATTTTCCAGAAGTCACAAGATATGAAATACGAGATTTCATGACCTGAGAATAGCGGGTTATGGCGTTAGATAAAACCTTTTTACAATGGTTCCTACCTGTAATAAACAAACACCTGTTTTCTGGAGAATTGTTTTGCTGATTGAAAGTGATGAAAGTGATTTTAAAGATTGGTCAACAATAAATTGAATTGAGCTATTAAAAATCAATCTTCCTTAAAATGAATTCATAGGACTGCATAAAAGGCTTGATAAAGCGACTTTTAATTTATCACACAATCAAGCCATCTAAAGCATCTCAGAGACTTTTTCTTGATAAGACAATTTTCCTGCAGAGAATTACGCTTTTTTAGTACAAAGCAAGATACAGAATTAATATTTATGCAAAAAGCAGTGTTTCTTTCATCCATTTGTCATCTATTTCATGAAAGAGATTTTAAAGGAACCTTTTTACAGATTATATAATCCATAATGTTAAATTTATCCATAAAGTTATGCATAAAAACATTTATCTTAAAAAAATTAATCTTTTGCCAATAATTACAAAAATTCATTAATTTTCTTATGGTTAGGCAGCACAGTATAAAAACTGCAGTCATATTTATAATTTATTGCATCAACTTTTTGTAAGAAGAAACTGTAAATTAACATATGATTGATTTTTTTTTGTTGTTCACCTCCCTAAGGTTAAGATAACAATTAGAGTTAAGGAGTCTTTTTTATTGTGGTTACAACCCTCTCACAACTTTTAGTTCTGAAACAAAAATGTTGATGAACAAAGCCACTGTGCGAAGAGACAAGATAAATGTGGTACTACTAGGGAGGTGGTGGAATTGAACTTGGAACTTCTTTCTTATGAAGCTAGCACTCTACCACTACTACAGTTAACCAAATCAAAGACCTGATTTTAAGGTCTGCTGAAGAAATGTTTGGACACTGTCAAAAGTTATTTTGTTAAATTATGTTTGTGTATGATACTGCTAGATAAAACTAATATACAACAAACTTGCTATTAGGTTCATGAATTTTCCTTAGTTTACACCTCCTTTAATCATAAAGGGTATTTATGAATAATATAATAAAATTTAGGTTATCAGATTATTATGGTTTTGCTGTAGCATTTGGCTTCTTCAATAATCAAAAAACTAAAATTGTTTGTATTAACTATTGCTAGACATTTCAATACATTTACACATACAAGCATACATATATACATACATACATACATACATACACACATACATACATACATACATACATACATACATACACACATACATACATACATACATACATACATACATACATACATACATACATACATACATACATACATACATACATACATACATACATACATACATACATACATACATAAAATATGCATGTAAATATTGGTTGTTGTTTTCAAAGAAATTTAAATTAAATAATTTGTGATGCCTTTAAAATGTTGTGTACCAAACTGTTGCTTAAATTATGATTCAGATTGTAATATATCTGTATACAAATTTCAACATTAAGTGTCTAAAAAAACAAGTGGTTTGTAAGTATCCCTCACTCACACTGGACTGTAACAAGATATAGTGTTGTTTGTAAATTGTGTTGGCCAGATGATGCTGAGTTTACTTTATGTCCTGGTAAATTAAGGCTGATTCATCCTCCATCAGTGTTTCTCAATATCTCTAAAAGTTTTTATTTTATCCACCTCCAACAAAGAGAAAAACTTTATCTTCTTCAAAAGGAGGTATCAAATAAAATAAGTATAAAATAATTGATAATTTAAAATTTGAAGATATTGAAAAACACTTATCTATTGAAAATGATTTGATTACCTACAAGAAAAAAATTTATATTTTCATCCAGTCTAAAGTATTTAATTGTGGATTTATTTCTAGGATATCTCTTGTTTTTGAAAGAGTTTTATGTTTCAGACTCTAGATTTGTTATAGAATCCATCTTAGGAAATAGACGGTTGTTTCTGAAAGTTCAAACATCCGACAATCAAAAACTTTAGAGTTCACTGATTCCCAACAAACTAGAAAAATTAGGTGTTTAGCTAATTCTTGCTCTTGTTCATTGGTAAAATTTATAAATTTTTTTTCCTGCACTACTTATTTATAAATTTTCTTGTTTATTTTATAGTTATTTGTTATATATTAAATCTTTTTATTCTGTCTTACTGAAAAAATAATTTTCTGTAAATGGTCTATTTGTACATGATTATATTTTTGGACCATCTTGGTTACAAAGACAACTATAACAATAGTTAAGTAAGAAACAAAAGGATCAAAACAACAATTTATAAAATTTGAAGTTAATATCAATCATTCCATTTTTTATAGAAAAGTATAACAATTGATATTATTAAAAAAAAACTATTTTGCATACCATATAATTGCAGTTGTTGTAATTTATAATCATCATCAATATTTATCGTACAATGCATATAGGGTAGTGCCTCGTGTGTGTCGTGTATGCAGTCCTGCTTCCCAGAAGATAGTTTTTAAAAAAATATATTTTCATTGCTTGCTTTATAGGTTAGGTTGATATCGCAAATTGTCTTAACTTAATGAAACAATGCTGATAACATGTAAGTACTAACAACAAATATTCCTCCACAAAAATTAAGTACAAAAAAAGTATGACATAAATTTTATATTCTTACCAAAGTAAATATTATTATGCACAGTTTCTCAGAAGTGCATCAGCCTTAGACATTCTTTGTAAACACTCTTTTATTAGCAAAATGATGGAAACTGTTTTACCAATGCATTCTGTGTGTATGCTGCCATTTTAGATAATTTTTCTAATAGAGAAATGTTGAAAAACCCCACAGTTACCTTTCACAGAAACTTTGAAGCTGTTGATAGACAGAAAGTAGACTACATTATCTGGCAAGCTGTTTCATGACTTTTTCATCCTGGCATTTCAGTTATTTAAAAATTTTAAACAAATTTAATTGCTGCTGTTTTTTTCCAGTGAAATTTCTCTCAGTGATTCTCATTGATCTCAGTGAAATCTTTCAGTGGTTCTCATTGATCTCAGTTAAATTTCTCTCAGTGATTAGCAAGATAGTAAAAGATGTTTACAAAGATTATAACAGATGTTCACAAGTTTTTTGCACTTTAAAGAAGTTTTGCTCCTCCATTTTGAATGTAAATTCAACTGTGTTATAAAGATTTAAAATCTGCATCTTTTGAGAAGCATTAAACCAACAAGCTGGAGATATCTTTTGAAGACATTTTCTCTAGCTTATAATGTTTTAATGCCAAGAAAAATTTTGGTGTGATGATGTTTCTGTGTAAGTTTGATAACAACTAATCATTTTGCCTCAGTGTTGTTTGTTTTGAATAAATTCTGACTCAGGATACAATTCCAGTCAAGTTCAAATTTCTCAAGTTAAGAGTCAAATTTATTTTGTTGTTTTGTTCTTTTTTTTTAGATGCATTGCTGGATCTTTTGATATCAGTGGTTATTATATTTTTTTTCAACAATATAATAACCACTGGTTATTAATGTAATGCCCTTACATTAATAACCAGCCACAATGCTTCTATTAGGTAGTCAATTATTAGTATCAAAACTTTTTTAATATAGTATAGAGCAAATAAGGCTAAGTTTATCATAGTTTTTTATCTTTACAGTTTTTTCTTAAACTATTTTTTTAAATTTTTTTATAGTTTATTTGATAGTTTTATTTTTTATGGAACTTTTTAATATTTTTATTTTATGGATGCAGTATAAACATCTTAGGTTTTAATTATGTATATTACATTTTATATATTATGTTACATTTTTACAAGTTTTTTTTCAATTGATTTTTTCCAATATTTTTTTCACAAGGTTATTATTATTTTTGAAATTTGTATATAGTTTTCACTTCATTTGAGACCCAACTTGATAGACTTTTGAAAAACGTTTTTTTGGATAATATTAGAAACTTTTCAAATGTTCAAAAATAATAATTATTATTTATTAAAATTAAAAAATATTAATAAAAAATTCTCAAAGTTATGCAGGGCCATGTTTCTTTATCCTTTAGGGGACCTAAGCTACTGTTTTTATAAAGATTGTCTAACATCTATTATTTCACAATGCCAGGAAGTAAAATGAAAGTGTAACTTATCTTAACCATTAAAAATTTTGTCTGACAATTTTATAATATAAAAATGATCATGAAAAATTTTATGTTACTTTCTCTTCCTTTTTGGGTTTTTCAAAGATCAGATGCCAATTTTTAGGCATTTTTCCATTAGCACATAAATTGTTGCGAAAAAGTTTGTTTACAAAATCTATAATGGAGAGTGTGATCTCAAGTAATAAATTTTTGGTCCAAAATTCAAAATGGTGTATTGTGACTATGCTTTAATATACCAAAACTATATTTCATATTAGGATAGCATTTTTTTTATTGCATTTCTCTTTTATTGGAAAAAATCGAATCAATGGGAGTCAAGCAATTCTGGGACTTAAAGCACAACCCACAGTCAAAAACAGAAATTTATCTAGACCATAAACTACAAAACCCAAAACGGCATTCTTGAGCAAAATTTTTTTATTTTTTATATTTATGGTAATTCACCTCCATGAAGGCCATAGAGCTAAGGCCAAGACCATGAATGCCACTACAGTCGAGGAGCCAACTTTATTTGTGGCTACAACCCTATCTCACCTCTATAACTCTGAAACACAAACCTTGACAAACAAGAAGACAAACAAGGCTGCTGCGCAGAGAAACAAGTTAGGATTTTTAATTAAATTAGGGCAATTTCAAAAAAAGAATTTCAAAATGTCATAATTTTTTCACTCTTTTGTGCTTCATTGATAAATACCTCTACTTAAAATTTGAAGAAAATCTAAGGAGTGGGTGAAATTACCCTCCTCCTTTTAAACAGAAATTACCCTCCTCCTTTTAAACAGAAATTACCCCCTCCTCCTTTTAAACAGAATTACACTGTTGTTAATGTTAACTTTATTGAATGATTTTGAAGTTAAACTTAACAAATATTTTTTAAATAATGGTGAACAAATAGACAGCTTTCTGACTCAACAATTTATAGGGTACAGTTTTATTATTATTGCTATTATTATCTATTACAAAATCAAAACAAAAAAATCCTATTATATTTTTCAAAAGTTTTGATACTTTTCTCAATTGTTAGTAAATATTGATAATTTTGCTCAATTAAGGTTTTGAAATTAAATAGATGTTTTGCAGAAAATATTTTTATTTCATGGGTGCAAAAATATGCAATTAATTTATGACTTCAATTTGATTAGTTAACAAGTAAAGTTTGGTGTTATTGAACCCATCAGTTAACACATTTAAGAAAAAGTTGATATTAAGTCAAGTAACCTAATAAATATAATTTAAAAACTTTTAGCATCATCACACACAAGCAGTAATATTAACCTAATAAATATAATAATCTTAAATAAATCACAAAATGCTTACTAGTGAAAATTGTTTCAACTAAGTTTTTGGGTCTACTATTGAATTCTTAATTTGTTTTTGAGTGTTCTATTGAAAATTGATGAAAAGTAATGAAAAATAGTGACTTTATTTTTCGATTTGTAAATATCATCAGTGTCTTAATTTAACAATCTGCTCCGAATTTCTGGGTAAATTTAAACTAAAGATTCTTATGTCCTGGAAAAACTCATTAGTCTAATTTCCATGCTTCTTTTTTTTTTCTGCAACACAAAAAATCACTGCAGTTTTTACTGATTTATTTATTTAAAATTTTTTACATTAAATTTGTGTTTATATTAGACAATTGCTACAAAAAATGACACTGATGATAACATTATATGTTTTTCTCTGCTCACTTTACTGCATATATAGCATGCCGTCAGTTTTTTGTGGAGTGAATTTGTATACAAAAAATGATTTTTTTTAAATAATAATTTTTATTTCCATTTATATTTTTAGCAATGCATTGAAGCCAAACTTGATTATTTAGTTGAAAACTGTGCGGACCAGTTGACTATTTTTGATGTTTTAATAAACATTAAAGACTTAAAAATGTGTTTAACTATCTGTGAACTTGTTTTACAAAAAAGAACAGACTCAAAAAGTTATTATTCCAAAAGTTTACTTTATGTAATTGAACACATGTTAAAACATGAATTGCTTTCTCCTGTTTTGAAATTAACATGTTTAAAAAATAAAATTGGTATTCAATGTATTGAATTAATGAGTTGCGAATTTTCTGATGAGTACAAACATCTACAATCAGTGCCACATATTTTGCTGGAGCAGTTATTGATGAATGCAAAAGTTACTATTGCTGGTCAGGTTGTTAATCTTATAAGGAAATTGGGTTCATCAGAAGTTATGCTTCGCCCTCTTTTTAAAGACTGTGATGATTTGATAGAAAAGTATGCTTCCTTTTCACTTGATATTAAAGAAGTTGATTCTGATAAAATCTCCACACCAGGTAAATTTTTTTTTCAAGTTAGTTGAAGTTATTTAATTTTTTAGTCTAAATTATTACGCTATTTAACAACTTTGTTTGAAGTTTGGCTTGAAAGTTTGTTCTTGGCTTAAAGTGTAATTTTCTTACCGATTTTGTTGAAAACAAATAGGAAATAGTTAATAAAAACTTTTCTGTGACTGGGACAGCAATTTTTTGGAACTTTTATATTTTCAAACAAGCTCTTGACTCATATTGAATACTGAGCAATCATCTAAATTATTTTTGAACTGCTGAAATTGTCTTTGTGGTCTGGGAATTTTTCAGTAGTGTTGTGACCAAAACTAAAAGTTGTAACTAAACTCAAAAAACCGTAACTAAAACTTGTTGACTGACTTTTTAGCCTAACTAAAATTAGTTGACTAACGTTTTAGTTAAATAAAATTAGTCGACTGATTTTTTAGTTAATTAAAATTACCAGACTAACTTTTTAGTCTAACTTAAATTAGTCGACTAACTTTTTTGGTTAACTAAAATTAATCGACTAACTTTTTAGTTAACTGAAATTAGTCAACTAACTTTTTAGTTAGTTGAAATTAGTTGACTAACTTTTTAGTTAACTAAAAATACCGAACTAACTTTTTGAAAAATAATTTTTAAAAATCTTCTTATGTGTTAGCTGTGAAGTAAGATGAAGGTTAGATCGCTGAGTATTATTTATTTGGCTTTACAAATTGCTGTAAGTTACAATTTACAGCTAAGGCACATCAATTTAAAGTTTACTTTTAAGAGTTTTTTAGATTTTTGGAAAAATGATTTTCAGTTTATCATTAAAAT
>NC_061157.1:22740641-22755641 GCF_022113875.1 Hydra vulgaris | reverse complement strand
TCTCTTGTATATATTTTTTTTAAATATCGATTCACTCTCAACATGGTTGCAAGCAACCACTAATAAGTTAGGAGTTACTAGGAAGAAAGAAAAAAGAATTGAGTTATATAGCAAGGGAGGGTTTGACAAAAGACTTTAAATGTTGTAAGTTACATTGTAAGAAACATGAAGATGAGAGAGAGTTCCAAAGGGTTGAAGTGCGAAAAAAAATACTAGACAATAAAAGTTTTTAGAGAATGCTGGGGCAGATACAGTAAAAGAATAAGACTTTAGTTAGTGACAAGTCAAGTCAGAATGAGTTTTAGTTGATGGAACTAGAGATGATAGCTCCTTTGAGCAGCAACCATGATAGTGTTTGTAAAAAAAGAGAAAGAGAAGCATATTAATGACGATGGCAGAAAAGCTCAAACTTGGCAGATAGAGTGGCTCCAACTATGTGTACGTTTTTATGTTTTTGGATTTTATCTAGAAGAGAAAGACTATCATTAGAAAAACCAGCCCAAATATGACAACAGTGTATGAATAAGAAATTTGTAGAGATAAAGAATGGAATCAGAAGTAAAAAAATGGCAAGCATGATAAAGAAAAGCAACCTTAGCAGATGCTAAGGTCAGGTCAAAGTCAGTAGTAAATGGTAATTCAAGAAGGCATAAAGAAAAGGACTCAGTGAGAGGGTTGCCATTCATTAATATAGGAATGGCGATGTACTGCCATAGTTGTTTGCAGTAAATTACTGAGTTTTGTTAGAGTTAAAATTTACAAGCCACTGTGAGCTCCAATCTGTTACAGAAGTGAGATCAGGTTCAAGATTGGCTACCTATTCTAAGCGATCGAAAAGAGAAGACTTTTTTTTAAGAAAGTAATATAATGTTAAGTCATCAGCAAAAAGAGCTACATTAGATATAAGGTTGCCAGGAAGGTCATTAATTTAGATAAGAAACAAAACAGGATCAAGGATAGAACCTAAAGGCACCCTAGAAGTTACTGGAAATGAAGAAGAATGTTGGTCTTCAAGGATGGCTTTAATAAAGCAGTTAGAAAGAAACAATTTGATAATCTCAAAAACTTTCTCAGATACCCCATATGAAGTAAGTTTATGGAGAAGACCAGCATGCTAAACTTTTTTGAAAGCTTTAGAGCAATAGCTCTATCCTCTCCGCCTCCATCTAATGTGAGATAGAATTCTCCAGTCACAGCAGTTAGCAAGTCAGCCATAGAGCAAGAGGATCAAAAACCTTATTGATTGTCAGACAGTAAGTTATTTGACTTAAGATGGGATGTTAGAAATTTGTTGATCAAAGACTCAATGACCTTCTATCTGCTTATAACAGATAGAAGACTGAATGGGCAATAGTTGGATGCCAACAACGATGTCATTTTCCAGCAGGCAGGAAAACAAGACTCAGTCAAGCACTTATTAAATAGTTTTGAGAGACTTCTGAGAATTCTGGAAAACTGAGAAAAAAGAGAATTCTGGAAAAAAGAGAATTCTGGAAAAAAGAGAATTCTGGAAAACAATTTTGTAACAGTATGACAGGAGTTTTGTCTAGACAACAACCCGTAGAAGAGGTTAATTGAGATATGACTTTAGCAATGGTAGCCGGAGTGATTTGAATGCCTAACAACGAGTTAACTTGTTTAATTGGAATGGAAGAAAGAGAATGGCCATAAGATTCAAAAGTCGAATTAGTAGAAAAGTTCTTTGCAAATAGTTCTGGCTTAATCTTGGGAGAAGTAATAAGATCATTCCCATAAATGAGAGAAGGAATGTCAGACTTACCCTTGTTAATGAGGCTATTGAAGATTTTCCATCAGTCTCTAGAGCCTAACTTCTGAGAAAAGATATGGGATTTAGTGAACTGAGCATAATGGAGCTTAGCATCATACAGCACATTTTTACATAGACTTCTTGCCATAATAAATAGCTGTTTGTTCTCAAGAGAGTTGTTCTTCAGAAAAAGATTAAAAAAATGATTACGATTAGATATAGCAGCTGCACTAAAAGGTAAAAACCATGCAATAGAGTAAGACTTGACTTGGAACCAACATGAAGAATTAAAAACTTCTATTCCTGCCTAAATCTAGGAAGTTACGTAGGGGGAGCATTTATTGAGAGAAAAGACATTAGCCCAAGGACCGACATGAAGAAAATCACGAAAAGCGTCATAGTCAACTTTAGTAGTAAGTAGTGCGATGATAGGGTGAGTCCAAAAATAAAGTACCAGATAAAAGATTTCAAAAGATCATTGCATGGTCAGAACCACCTAAGGGAGAAAAAGGAAAAACTGAACACAAGCCAGGATCAGAGACATAAATCAAGAAGTAAAGGTAAATGATTAGGTTTACCAGGAAACAGGGATGCGGAGTCCCAAAAAAGACTCTGGATTTGAAAGTCGCAAAAAGAATACTTTATACTAGTTTATGGTATCTAGGAATTCTAAAAATATAAATAAGTTTATGGACTACTTATAGGAAAAAAATTAAGACTATTAGGTTAGAGGAACAATCATTTTTTGAACCTGGACTTCTTAGGTATAATGGCAGCAGGGACTTTGGGACTCCAGGACTCCGGGCTTAAAAACAATAAGTTTCAACTCATTAAATCTTATGAATTTTTTTCTCATAGCAGATCATAAGTCGTCAACATACATGTTTAGAGCTTCTGGACACTACTGACTTGGAAAAAGTAGATATATTAGGCTGGAGTACTTTTGGAACTCTGCATTCTTGCCAGGAAAACAGGTCACAAAGTTAGCTATCTGAGTAAGAGATTGAGAAATGCAAAAGTTATAGGCTTTAGTCTCAGTAGTATCATTGGTGTTACAGCTAAGCATTTGATTTGATGAGCATTAAAGTCACTGATAACAACAATGTTGACAGAGAGGTAAAGAGAAAGGGCATAATCAATTTGATCAGAAATTACACCTTAAAGAGTGCAGTCTTGGGGAAAAAGAGAACAATCAAGAACAAAGAGAAAAGTGATAAAATGAAGAGGAAGCACATAAAAGAATGGTCAAAAGATTCAAATCAAATAAGTGAATTGATGCGTATGTATACCCCTAAGTCAAGCATGTGAATATTGGAGTCTTTGGAATCTGGATGGTTTTTTATATTTTGGGTTACTTTTGGCATGATTTAAGTTTAAAGAGACTAATAGAGTATGGCCTTGTAAGCAATGAGCTATGCAGTTGTCTCAGTCCTGTTAATTAACCCAAGTCATAACTTAGGGCTCCTTATGTGATCTTGACAATGTTTGCTAAAGGTATTAACAAAAAAACCATCCATACGCAACATAACACTGTTAATACTCAAATATTTTACAGCTGTTGATTTAATCAGGCTCTCTGAGAGCTACCACAGAGTTCGGAAAACCTTTCTACCAGCCATCCTCAGAAATATTAAACTGAGTTTAGAGCTGTACCTTTATCAGGAGATAACAGGGAGAGTTGTATAGCTATTATCAAAGAGGCACAAGCAAAAAAATAAGTCAAGAAGATCCAGCATTCATCGTAGGCAGGAAATAATGTAATACAGGTTTACATCTACACCAGCCTAATAGATGAAGAAGGGGTTTGAGGCTGGTCAACATAATAATTCTTTTTAATCCCTAAGTCTTTGCCTAGGTTTACCTCTTAAGTCGTTGCCTTCTAGAAGACAGTAGCTGGATGTAATTAACATCTGTCCAAGATGTTAGCTGCATTATTTTTTCACAAAAATACAATATTTTTAACCTAACACTATGAATCATCTATTAGGACTCATCTATCCTAAGAATGTTTTTCAATTGTTCAATCCATCAACGGGCATGTGTTTTAACCCAATTTAACATTTTTATTTTGATAATAAGTCTTAATAATGGTTTTCAAACAACTAAGCATCCATTCACAAAAAGCCAAAAACAGTCTATCTTTGATAATGGAATAAATTTGATAATAAACTGATTGTTTAAAGATCTGATATTTGATAAGAAAATCTTTGAAAAATTTCTCTATCTTATAGTTTATTTTTTATCTTATTAGTTTTTTTTTTAGATCTTCAAGAATATTTTTTACTTACATGGGCATTACTTTTAGTAATGCCCATGTAAGTAAAAAATTACAACACAGCAACTTGAAATTTTCATTGTTTTGGAAATTTGAACATAAGACTAACTCTCTTAGTGGTAAACCAGAATTCTAACACTTTTAGTAATACTGAATTCATTTTTTTAATTCTTTTTTAACAGTAAAATAAAATTTTAATATAAAAAATCAATTTTTAGATTTAAAAAAGTGCACAAAAAAACTCCTAAAATGTTTGAACATATTAATTATTAAAGATATTGAAACCAAAGTAAATATAATTTAAATAGGTTTTTATCAAAGGAATATTGATTTTTATACCCGATATGTATATCCCATGTTTATTCTCTACAGATATAATATAAATATGTATATATCAATGTACCGGCACTCATTGTGGCAGCATGCTATAAGATAGTCGATGTTTATACCGAAGCCCTTGACAGCAGCTATTTCAGTGTTATTTCAAATATGTTTAATACGCGTTTATAGTTGTGCATATGTATAAATATATATATATATATATATATATATATATATATATATATATATATATATATATATATATATATATATATATATATTTATACACATGCACAACTATAAACATAAATATATATATATATATATATATTATTATTATTATTATTTTTATTATTATTATTAGGATGTGGAAATTAATGTAAACATGGGTTTGCAAAACAGAAAAAACACCTTTTAAACAAATACATACATTTTATAATAAAAAAACTATTTAATATAATGGTTTAAAAATGTGTGTCCACCCTTAATTTTTACTACTTTGGGTTTTCTTTTTGGCATACATTCTATAATTTTTGTACATTTTTTTTTTTTTTGATTTTGTTATTTTGAAATTAGCCTATATCACTGCCTCACTTATATCACTGCCTCACTTATATCCCTGCCTCACTTATATCACTGCCTCACTTATATCACTGCCTCACTTATATCACTGCCTATCTTTCATATTGCTTTTGATCTTATAGTACATTGTTCTCGTCCATTATTTGCATATAGCCCACAATTTTTTAATTGGATTAAGGTCAGGTGAACCTGGCAAATCTAATAGTCTTAAGTTATTTTTTTTGGAAGTACTTTATCATTTTCTTAAACCTATGCTAAGGTGCAAAATCTTGTTAGAACCATGCCTCACCACTAGCATCCCTTTTTTTTAATTCCAGGTTTAGTTTTTTGTCTAGTAATTCATTATATTTTTTAGAATTCATCATTCTTTTAATGGGAGTCAATGATCCCGGGCCATAGTGTGAAAAACAGCCCCAATACATTACTTTTTGAGGACTTTTTGTTCAATGTGAGCAGCTCCTAATTTTTCATTACTGTCCTTTTTTAAGTATCCTTGCTGCTGTCCTTGGACTACAAAGTGTGTCTTGTTGAAAAATAAAGAGTTTTTCCATATATCTGTCAAATTAGCGTATTTTTTTGCTTAAATTTTCTCTTCTTCATATTTTATGTCAATAACTGCTTCTTTTGTGGTCTAAATGAATTTCTTCCAAATTCAATGTCTTTTTCTCAGTGTAGAGTTGTGAATCTTCTTTTCTGCCACACTTTTCTATTCTTTGTAAAGCAACAGATCCAGGTTTTTAACATTTCTCTGTAGCTTTTTAAAGTCAAGGCTAAAGGCCATGAATGAGAATTCCTAAAATGGACTACTGTCAAAGTAAAAAAAAATCAAAGGGTTCTTATTTTACCTGAATTTAATAACCTTTATAAAACTTTAAAACAGGACTTTAGGAGGGTTTGGTGATATGACTAAGTAATGAGTGTTTAGACTAAGCGATAAGACTGGTGATAAGGGCTTTTTTGGGGAATGGTGATAAGACTACGTTTGTATTCTTTTACATCCAGTCATGTAAATATTGGTTTTTGTAAATTATGATTTTAAATTATTTTCTATTAGCAAATATAGACACTAATAATTCAGAAATCTTTTATGTTTTAATTATGAAAGTTTTATTTATGGAGATCTTAATAAAGACTTTCAGAAGCTCTAGAGTCCAACCTTTTTTGATATTTTTGTAAAAATAATATTTGACTTTAAACCTTGAAGTTCTATTTTTGAACTTCCATCCTTGCAAGTACTCAATCTTATAATATATGAACATTTTTACAAGGTTTCTTTTTTTTACTAATTAATATGTAATCAATATTTTTTTATTTATTGTAATTAATTTTTTTATAATTAATATTTGTAAAAAAACATGTGCTCATAATTAGCAATCAATCTTTGAGGGAGCTAATTTTTCTTAGTACGATATAAAAGTTAATAAATATAATGGTAAAAATTGTTATATTTATTTTCATTTACTATTTAATATTTAGGGGTTTGCTAATGATATGTCAATATTTTGTTTGCTGTTTTAAAGCATACCTTTGCTGTCAGATGTTTTAAGCATATAATTATTTATGCTAAAATTTCTTTTAAACAATTTGTTTTAATGAAATATGTTTTAGCTAATGATTAAAACATAACAGGTTGCTTTTAGTTCAAAGTCCAAAAGTTAGAAGGAAGACTATGAAACGTTCTCCATTACCTTCTTCGATTTTGCCAACATCTCCTTCAGATCAAACTGATCAAGTGAAAGAAAGAAATTTAAGTATGTCTTACTCTAAAGAAAAACATGAGTTTGTACCCCCTATAGAATCTGTAGACCGAAGTAGCTGGGTGAAAGATTCACAAGTGACAACATGCATGCAGTGCAATGAATTGTTCAATATGGTTAGTTTTGATTTTTATGAATTAATTAAATTCCTAGCAATTTTTTTCTCTAAATGAAATTTCTCCATCTGTAGATTGTGATCATTAGATCTGTAGATATCTATTTTTAGTTTAACCGGCGTCATCATTGTCGACATTGTGGTCGGGTTGTTTGTTCAACTTGTTCTGACTTTACATGCTATGTACAGCAATACAAAAAAAATGAAAGAATATGTTTAGTTTGTGCACAATATGTCTACAATTCGTGAGCAAATTTTAATATTTTACTAAATTAAATTAAAAAGTTTTAAGTTACTTATACTATTAAGCTTGCTTTAATTAATAAGTTATTTCAATTTAGACCTGTAGAAAACGTTGACAATAGTAAGTTTTTCTTTTCTTTTTTAACTAGCTGGTGGTGCCAATTTTGTAAAAATATTTAAATTTACTTTACCATCACCACAAAAGTATAAAAATATTCAAGAATAACAATCGTTCATATAATCATATTACACTTTGCTAAATTGTTAAATAATAATTTTTTTAGACTTTTTAGTAACAACAACTCCAAGGCCTTTACCAAAAAGTTCAAAAACTTCATCTGAAAAAACAAGCAGCAATTTTGAGCTAGATAAAACAGAATGGAAATTATATACTGATCCAAATCAAAATAAATCAGTTTATGATAACTTTTACTATGAGCAGGTTTTTATTTTTTTTTTTTGTTTATTATTTATATTTTGAGTTTACATTATTTTTAAGCTCAACTTTTTTTTTTATTATTTCATAAAAATCTTTTTAATCTTTTATAAGGGTTCCTAACTTTTAAAAATATATATATTTTGTTTGAAAAAACATTAAAAAGGTACTTTGCTGTTGTAGAAGTGCTAATAAAGTTTGTATTTTAAAAATGTTTTTTCTTTAATCACTACTATTGTCTTGTCCGAAACTTTGTTTATTTTGAAATATGGAAGATAGTACACCATAAAAATGATAGCATATCATAAATAATGTTTAATTAAATTTTTAAGTTTATAGCAAAACTTGTATTTGGCAATTCCTATAGTTTTTTAACTTGAAATTTTAAGAGTTTTTTTTATATAAAATGCTTTCCAAATGCGACACATGAATTGGGAAATTACAAATACATAAAGTTTTGTTAAAGCACTTTAAAACAATTTAAATCACAGCCTGTCTTAATTTGAAAAAAAAAAAATTAATGTTTTTTATTACTTTTTTTTTTATTATCGCATACATAAGTTTATATTTATTTTTTAAATGTTACAGTTATTTTATATTACCTGTTCCAATATTTATTGACTTTATTTCAACACAACAAACACGTTATTTTTTAAGTGGCATAGTTTTACATTATTCACTTTTACATCATTCAACAATAAGACTCAATTGAATTTCAATGCTTTAGCCATGACAAAATTCAAATTTTCATAGCTGATACCATCTTTAACTATTTTGTTTTTTATATCCCTACAGATTTTTTTTAATCTTTTTTTTAAGAGGTTTTGATTGGTATGGAGTTAGTGACTTTTTTAGTTATCAAAATGTAAATGAAAAACATAGCATGATTACTTTTTTATTTCTTTTCAAATTAACAAAATTTAGCAATTTGAACTAAATTGATAGAGTTATCAATATTTTCATCAATAATCTCTAATAAATAATTTCGTTTATCTAAATTAATTTTTTATTTTAAAAATCATTTTGATAGCAAAACTCATATTCTTTTTATGTAGGAGTAATAAAAATAAAAATCATTATTTCAATTATATAAATCATTAAAATCATTAGCTCTCCCAAAAATTTGAGGACATTGGTCACCTTAAATATAAACACTCTATAAAAAGTAAATACAACATTCTATAATATTTGTAATAAAGATCATACAATTAATAAAAAAACAAATATACAAAAGAAACATTAATATAAGGGTTAAAACTAAAACAAGTTGCAATACTAAAATCTAAAAACCAAAATTTTTTTTTAATTGTATTACGTATGTTTTTTGCAGGTTAGTGAAAAATTATACAAATAAATATGATTTGCTGATTGTGAAAGGAAAAGTACTTCAATATCTTTAAAAAAAATAGATGTCATATACTAAAACATTAATAAATTAAATGCACATGAAATAAATTATCAAGTCTGTAGATTGTGGTATATATTATATAGACTGAGAGAACTTAGAAAATAAAATGAAAAAGGCGAGGTTTGACTAATGCGTTGATTTTAGTTTTTATTGATATACTATTTAGTTGTAATCAAAAAACTCTAGTACGATTGTTCTTTGTTAATATTTTAAACACAATTTGTCTCTAATTGGGGATTCCTTTAACAGTTCATTTATGACTTTATCAACAGTTGATCAAGTCATAATTGAAGCAAAGTCAAAATAGATCTACAATACAAACCTCTTAAGAATGGATATCAGTTGTTTCAATAAAATCTTTGCTTATGCTGGCGGTGATATTTTTCTGTCTATAAAAAACTCTATCAATGTATCTGAAACTATTAATATAGAACTCAACATTATCATGGTTGAGTAATTATTGATATAATAAGAGACATCAAATATGCAGATGTGAATATTGGAGGAGAAACGACAAAAGCAACAACAACGACAAAGCACCAACATGAGATAAATGACCAAACCAAATATTCCTTCATTGCCTTTAAAAAAATTCATTTTATGCAACTTATTACCTTGCCAACATTTCAAAGTTCAATCAAGGATGATTCAGAAAATTATCTTGATCTTCTCATCATAGATGAGCCTGATTTTACACTTAAAAGTGATGCATATCTTGGCCATGCAAAGTCATGCTTTCATGAATTTGTGTGAATATGCCATTGCTAATACAGTCTATCTAATAAATGGAAAACAATTAAACACTCATTTGGGCAAAAGCTGGATTTAAGAAAATTTCTGAACATTTTGTATCACTAAACTGGAATAACTTATTTCCTGTCAGCTAATAGTTGCTATCAAATTTTTATTAGAGAATAAAATTTAACGTGTGCTTAATATATGACAATGTCTGACTAAGCATGTTTTCAATATATATACCAAAATCTAAATTATTTCAATATCATTAACCTTGTATAAGAATTGATGTGGCTATTCAACTACAACAAGAATTCTGGACCAAATACAAATCTTATGGTTGATTTGTTCAAGGCAAGTCTGTTGGATAATTTGTTCATCACAAATCTGCTAGACAAAGTGTTTATGAAAAATTAAAATTAGAGCATACAGCAGTATGACAGTAAAAAAAATTTTAAAAATAGAAATAGTATGAAATATGAGAAGACTATTGTTCAAAAAGTAAATTAATTCCTAAAATACTGGGTTTTATGACATCCATTTAGAAACCCTCTGAAATTATTTTTTAAGTATGGTTTTACCTTTAACAATAATTTATAATCATTCACTTAGTACTGGTGACCAGTCTTGTTACTATTAATTCCTGGAAAAGTGTTGGAAGTGATCATTTGGGAGGTTATCATGCATCACTGTGAACAGGGAGGTTATCATGCATCTTTGTGAAGCTACAGGTATCATCTCAAATACATAACATGGGTTTGCATTTAAAAAAATGTGTGTGAATAATTTATTAGATATCAAAGGTACTCTGTTTATGTCATTTTATTGACTTTAAAAAGACCTTTGATTCAGTACCTCAAAGAAGACTACTGCATGGAAATATGTTTAAATTTTATTTAATTTGTTTTATTATTTAGTTCTATTGTTTACCTATTGTTTAAATCATTTGTTTGCCTAATTATTCTATTATTTACCTAGTTATTTAATAATTTACTTAAGTATTCTATTATTTACTTTATTATTCAATAACTTACTTAATTATTCTATTATTTAGTTAATTATTCAATAATTTACTTAATTATTTTTTTATTTAATTAATTATTTTTTTATTTACTTAATTATTTTTTTATTTACTTAATTATTCTATTATTTACTTAACAGGCCCCTAACGCTCCACTTTGTTTATCTATTATTGACCTACACAGTAATGACAAAGCTGCAGGTGGACTTTTAGTAAAGTTTTGCAACAATCTATCTCAGCACTTTCATTCTAGCACTGAATATGACTTTAATATGATTGTTGGGTATATTTTAGACATTTTTTATATTGTATGCATTTTTTTTTTTTTTAATTTTCTTATTATTAATTTCTTGTTGTAATAATTATAATTTTTGAATTGTTATAATTTTCTTATTATTATTATAGTATTATTTTATTTGTATTTTAATTAAAATACAAGTAGTTTTTTCTTTTCTTTATATGATTTTATCTAGGATAATTGAATTTATTTTGAAACATGCTAAATTGAAGTTTTCAAAGTCTGGAGATGATGGTGGTATATCCATGTGTGATTTGTAAGTTGAAACAATTTTGTGATTATTACTTACATTGAAATGGGGAAATACAAGATGATCTTGTTTTGATATTTTGTATGAGCATTTTGTATGTTAGGGTAAAATTTCTGTTGCTATTTTATCAATTATGTTTCTAGGGTTATATTCTAACTGTTGTTATGGCAAAAAACAATTTTAATAAAGATTATTGAAATTTCTTAATGTAAAGTGTAATAAATTGTTAAATGTAATAAAATTGTTAAATGTTATTGTGCAAAATATTAGCTCTCAAAGTGTTTATTTAATCAGCAGTTATGTTTAAATGCCATATAGTAAGCTATTTAATTTTCTCCATTGAGATTCTGTTACTTATAAAGAGTGATTTATTTTTTCTATTAATTTTGAATTGGTTTTCATCAAAGCATAAGACCTCACAGAATGGTTTTGCATGCATATCAATCCCTTAGTGATTAAGAATTGTTAAGAATTTCTTTTGTAAAATGTTTGACTTGATCTACATAAAATAATTCTATTTTTAGAAATTTTGGTTTTTTATCTGTTTAAAAAATTTTATATTAGATATTGACTGGGGATTGAAATTATTTGTTCACTACTGAAAACAATAAATAGTTTTTCTCTAGATGTTAAAATTTCATGATTTGTTAACAGCATTTCTTTTCTTTTTTTTTTTAAATTAAAATAAAGGTTAATGATGAAGCACTACTTTTAATGTTAATGATTTGGTAACTAAAATTTATTTTGGCATTTTAAATTAAGTAAAATATTTACTTTGTTCTAAACATGTTTTGTTCTAATTAAAATTGAAGATTAAAACAGTTTTTTTAAGTTTTTTGTTAAAACTACCAAATACCAAACTCTTAAACTTAAAACTGTACTACTATCCCCATAATATTTTAGAATAATCAACTATCCTTACACCATCCAAGAAACAATGTAATCAGTCAAAAATAGACATACTAGAACAAATAATCTTTAAATGCCAGACAATCCTTTTTACGTTTCAATTATTAAGCTTATTTTTTTCATAAATAAAGTTAAAAATTGTCTCCTTGAAAAAAAAACATTTGAAAAGTTTAGTTTCCTCTAACTTCCTGATTTCTAATTTGCTGGTTGTCTTGTTAAAGTACATACTAATAAAAAAAAATATTGTCTTAAATTTTTAAAGTTACCAAATTAGTTTTTAACCTGTAAATGCCAAGTTTACTGTCAAGACAATCTGTTCGAAAGGTACCAGAAAGAACATATCATAGTTCTTCTGGAAGTAATTTTTTATTAATTCAACTATTCTTTGTAACGTGTAGATTAAAACATGTTTTTTTATGTCTAAATTTCAATATCTCTGACATCTTAATCATGCATCCGAAATGTTAATGAATCTAGGATCACTAAGTATCTGCAAAGAAGACCTATCAAGATCTTTGAGTAAAACATCACATTTTTCTCTTTACATTTAGCATGTTCCATAATGGAATAATTGGTTCCAAAAAACAAATGAATTAAGTTACACAAATGCAATACTGCAACTGTTTTTTCATTAAATCAAAATTTTTTCAACATAATGTCAATCAAATAAACTAAAGTGTACTGATTTGTGTGAAAACTTAGGTAAAACTTAGTATCTGTGTATCATATAGTGATTGAACAATTAATTGCCAGCGAGTGATTGGTTATTCATGTTTAAATAAATTGCTTAGGCTTTTTTCTGTAAACCAACTTTTTCTTATACTTTTAAACAAGTGAACTAAGTCATTTTGCATAAAAACAGTTCGCATAAAAACACTTTGATTTGTTGGATGGTTGTTAAAAAATACAGTAGTTCTCTTATTGAGAACTACTGATAGACTCATTTCTAAAAAAAATGGTTTGGTCTTTAGCTTAACTCTGCTGTTTATGTAGCTGCTGCAGTTTTAAATATTTCTAAACTTTACTTCTGGTATTTAAGACCAACAGCTAAAGCCAGTCAGACCAACAGCTAAAGCCACAGTCAGACCAACAGCTAAACTTACAGTCAGGCCAACAGCTAAAACCACAGTCAGACCAACAGCTAAACCTACAGTCAGACCAACAGCCAAAGCCACAGTCAGACCAATAACTAAAGTCACAGCCAGACCAACAGCTAAACCTACAGTCAACCCAACAGCTAAAGCCACAGTCAGACCAACAGCTAAAGCTACAGTCAGACCAACAGCCCACATTTAATTTAGGCTTAAGCTCATTAGTAAACTTTTGAATTTAAAAAAAAAAGCCAAAATAATGATTTGATAGCAAATGCTAAAGATAGTTTCACTCAAATAAGTGTGCCTAGTGATGAATTGTTTGATCAGATTTATCAAAGCATAGAATTGGATTAGGTAGAGTACAAAAAAGCAGAAGCATCAAGCACTTAGTTGACAAAAAAAAGATAACTATAAATATTTTTAAAAACTTTCATTAACAAAACTCATTACAATGCATTTTGGTTTGATAAAAGAATTGCTGTATCTTTATAATTTGTGTCTTATGTTTTACAATATACCAACTTCCTTCCCAACTTCCTTCACATATATTGAGCGTTTTTTTAGCATATGCAAAGTTAATTGAAAAAGAAAAAATAATGAAATTAAGATCTCAAAAAATGTATCAACAAATTGTATTATAGTAATACCAAATGTTGCAAATAACTATAACAAATTGTTATAATTTTACTAATATTTAACAAATCACTAATAAACTAATATTAACAAATAACTTTACCTCGTTCTCATTGGACCCATCAGCAATCATGGATACTTATTTTTCATAGTGCTTGTGAGTTTGCATTTTCTCTTTGTAGAAAATGAAGTCATTTTTATACAGAAAGCAGTAGTTTAATTTTATTGTTGTTTTTAGCAAAAATTTATTTAAGTTTTTGCCTAAAAAATTCAAATTTTAATCGAATATATATGTATATAAATACATACATAATTAACATAATTAACATAAATATAAACAAAGTTAAACTCATGATTTAAACCAAAATGTATTAAATTTAAAACAAACAAAAAAAATAGTTTAAAAGTTAAAGAATAAATCTAGGAAAAACACTCGGGAATAGGTTAGAAATTACCCATGCTAAAGTTTATTTTATCGAATTACAGAATCACAACTCATAACTAACAATAGAAACTAAGTACATTGAATATTCAGCTTTCACTGAATACATTATTTAATGAATAAGTGTTTGTATTCTTTTTTAGCCAACTGTCATATGTTGAAGTTCTAAAAATTCTATTAGCAGCAAATTGGCGTGAAGTACCTTCGAGTCAAGATTTTACTAATCCTGATTGTTTGAGGTGATTTTTAATTCTTGTTTATGCATCTTATATGAAAAATTCAAGAACATCTATTTTTTGAATTATAGTAATTTTTCAAGACAGGTTAACCTTCATTCAAAGGATGGGTCTGCTTTTTTTGGTTTATTTATGCCATTCATTTGATTTAACAATTGAAATTTGATTTTTAAAAAAGGCAGACCTTACATCTGATGCACTCTATGTACAAATCTTCTCATAGCTGAAAAAATAAAATTATAACTTTTAATATTTGTTGTAATAATATATATATATATATATATATATATATATATATATATATATATATATATATATATATATATATATATATATATATATATATATATATACATACATACCAGTAATAAGAGTAATATTTTGGTAGACAGTGCTGTAACGTCTGATGATCGCATAAAACGTGAAACTCTGAGATGTGTTACAAATTTAATTGTATTTTATTATTGTTTTAATATA
>NC_061157.1:22675641-22738141 GCF_022113875.1 Hydra vulgaris | reverse complement strand
AGAGACATCACAGCTTCACCTGTAGCCTTTCTTCAAGAACAGAGCAAGGTATGTTTTTTGTTATTATTGGTACCCATAGTCAGGGTTGGGGTCAAATATATTTAATTAAATACAAATTTAAAAACATTAGTTCTAGATACCTAAATATAATTTCAAATACAAACATATGCAATCAATTTTTGCAAATACAAATGCAAATACAAATATTTGTGTTTTACTTTAATAAAAAAGACTTTTAACTTATTTTTTAACTTTAACTTTATATATTAATTAGGTCTTGAATTAATTTTCATTCATTCTATTAAATATCACATTTGTTCTTAATTTTAAGGAAAAATTTGAAGAAAATAGTTCAAATCTTTTTTGCCTAATAAAACTGAGAAAAGATAAATTTGTATTGATACATTACAAGAAAAATATTTATTTGAATTTCTACTAAATAGAAGAATGAAAACAAGTGTTTTAACCTATATCACTTAAAAAATAAATTTTAAATAAAAAAAAAATTTTTTTTAGTGTTAAAATTGAAAAAAAATTATTATTTTTTGTTACAAAAAAAAAAATACAAGTCTCATAGTTTTTTCCAAATAAACACCTATAACCTAGTTTATGGAACTACAAATACAAATACAAGTATAAAAAAAAAAATTATCAAATACAATACATATGACATTATAGCTTTTTATTACCAAATACAAATGCATATATGACCGCAACCCTGTCCATATTTAAATACATTTTTTTATTTATATACATTTGTAGTCATACTTAAAAAAAAAAATTCAATTTTTTTTACCAATTTTAATTTAAAAAAAAAAATCAATTGTTTTACCAATTTTAATGTTTAAACACGATTAGTAATATATTTTTATTATTGTGTTGTTATTTTTTTTTTACTAGAAAATAGTATTGGTAAAAAAAAGTTATTTTTAGTTGTTTGTTTAATATATTTTTTAAATATGATTTCAATAAATATAATTTATTATAATTTAAATAGTTTTCATAATCTATATAAATATTATATAATTTGCATTGAATATTCCTAAATTTTGATTTTATATTTGATTTTATTATTTCTGATTCTTCAAGTGATTTTTTGCAGACAAGGTTTTTTTTAAATGCTTTTTTATTATTGTTTCCCCAAAACTGAGAGGGTCACTATAGTTAAGAGTGTTAATTATGCTTATTTTTTGTAGGTTTTTTTTGCATTGTGAGAAAATATATTTTGTATTATTAATGAAAGATTTTAGAGTTTTATAGGTGATTTTGGTCTTGATAAACCAAGATATGAAGAGATTCTATATTATCTCAATACTTATGGCTCACATGTTCAGACCATAACATTTTTTTTGCGTCATCGTTTGCTGAAAAATGCTGTAATGTTTGTAAAGGATCATGTAAGTTATTCAAAAATTTGTTATCCTAAATATTTTATGTAAGTTACTTAAAAAGTTTTGCTTTGTAGTTTGATTATTGATTATTATTTTTAATAATATTTAGAAATGTTCCCATGAAGTTTTTACAAAACATCTTTTATTGCCTTCCTTTAAAGAAGGATGCTTTGAACAGCTGTTTGAAGAGCTTAGAATGAGTGACTCAATGTTACGTTTCTGGGAAATGTACTTTGCTAACGCATGTAAAGATCTAAGTAGACTAGGCTATTATAATTGCCTTTTAGAGCTTCAAATTGCTATTAAGGTATTTTTTTCATTTTTTATTTAATTTTTTTGCATGGCAACATTATTTGCTAATTATTTAACTTGTTTTTTTGCAATGTAGCTTTTTTCATCAAGTTATGTTTTTCACTGAGTTATAAATATAAGACTTGGACTTGAGTTACAAATTTAAAAATTTTAGACAATTTGAAAAAATAAAATAAAACTTTAAACTTGACTTTGACTTTAATACCAATGACTTGTGACTTGCCTTGAATTTAAGCCAAATCATTTAGAGGGAGAAATTTAGTTGGCATCTTTCAGAATTTGAAGCTTAATTTGTTTACATTCTATTTAAGTCTCCAGCATATGTGCTGTTCAATGTAAACAGTAGAAAGCAAAACATTTAAATTTTAAAGTTTTTAAGTTTGCTTTAACATCTTTTCATTTTTCATTAAGGTGTTAATGTTAAAAGATGAATTTATTCACAATTCTTTTTTATAATTACAGAGTTTATCTTGATTGTTAAAATGATAAAAATAAGTTAATTTTTTTATTAACTTAAATTATGTTTTCATCTTTTATTTCTTGATATTAGTTTTAATTGATAACTTATTATCAATTTTATTTTTTATCTGCATAAACCAACATCCACATTAACTGAGGGTTTTAGTTTGGAAGACAATCTTTTTATTTTTACACTGTGCTGTGCCCACTGCTGGTGATAAAGATTGAAAGAAGAACTACCTTGAAAATGAAGATCTTTTTTCAATATTTTAGCAAGAAACAAAAGAAACTTATAAGCGTTACTCTAGGGCATAGTCACTACCTCAAAATGTACAAAGAGAAAATGCCCTCTTGTTCTGGGGAATAAATACGGAGGCTCTTTCTTCACTGTCTCAAGTAGCTTTAAAGGTCAACTATGAAATTTTATTAAAAAGTAAATTATCTACTAATTTGTATCAGGACTTGACTTAAACGAGTTTCACTTGACTTAAATGCAAAAGCATGATACAAGCTATGATTTGTAAAACAAATTGTTTAGTCATAGTTCTGTTATTTCAAAGTATAGGTTTTAGAGTTTGAACAATTTAACAAAAGATAAGTAGCCATCTTGACTCTAGTAGTCTAATCAGTTTTTGTTAATACAGTGAATACAGTGATTTAAAAAATAATTTTACAGACCGTAACACTGATCCTTACAAGCTAATAATTATGCTTGTAACACTGACCCTTACAAGTTAATAATTAATACCGTCACACTGACAAATACAAGCTAATAATAATGATTGTAACACTGACCCATACAAGTTAATAAATATGACCGTAGCACAGACAATTACAAACTAATATATATGACCGTAACACTGACCCATACAAGCTAATAAATATGACCGTAACACTGACCCTTACAAGCTAAGCCCAATGTTTATAGTTTTTTAGTATGTAAAAATGCTGAATACTCACACACAAATAGTTTTCTAGTATAAATGTACACAACTATTTAATTTTGTTAAAAATTAAATCTCCCGTATTGTTTTTTATTCATCCCTCAGGCCAGGGGTCAGCAAGCTATTTTATGTAGAAAGCCATTTTTCCTTAAATAATTTTAAAAAATCTATAGCCACAAGGATGCTAATTTAACAAACTGTAGATCAGCAAGTTGTTTTTTTTTTTTTATATTCAATGACATTTAAATGTCTAATATATTTATTTTTATATACTGTAAATTAAACAAATGAATAATTAAAGCAAACGATTCAATATAAGTAAGCAAATAAATTAATGAGGCTTTTGTGATTGAATTGATTCACAGGTTCACTTTTTACGTTATGTCCTTAATGTGAGGTCTTTAGTTTTAAAACAACTTCCAAGACTAACATCATTGAGAAAGATATCAAGTTTTTAATGATGTTTTTGAAGTAAAAATCTGCTAATAAAAATATGCAGATCCAAAAAGTCCATATGCCACCAGATTAAGTTGTTTGTAGCTCTCAGAAATATGCAGTATTGCCTCATCCTTGCAACTTTTGATTGAGATTTTTAAGATGAGCTGTCATAGCAAAATAGAATATTTGTAACCAATTAACATTGTTTAAAATGTTTTGAAATGTTTTTAAAACATTTTTGTTCTTAAAGGTTTTTAAATATACTTTTTAAATATGATTTTTTTAAAAAAATTTAATACAATGACCAAAATAATAAAGAACAGCCCCCGCTTCTCTTTAGATATCTAATGAACTTTATAATACAACAAAAGATCAGATAATCTTTCATTAATTATGACAAATAAACAATGTTTGCTTTTGAGGCAGTTTTGTTGACTATTTTTAGGCTCTATATATTTTTCAGGCTTTATAGATCTCCATTATGTTAATTCATGAACAACCTACATCCCACTATTAAATTAACCACTCAGATACCTTAACTGACTTTATGGTTCCATTATAATAATTCCATCATATAAATAAATTCCTTTTATTGGTAATTTAGGCTGTCACTGTTTGTGTGACATAATTTAGCAATTTCATTTTTCAAAAAGATTATGAATTTTTAACGTCTAGCTCATAAGGGGGTTAGTATTATGTTGATTGGAGACGACTACTTTGTTGTCCTGACTACTTTCAACACACAACAGTCATCACCAACATATTTGCCTTAAAAATACATTCAATTTCATCTTTCATTTTAACATCTGATTCTAGATTCAGAAGTCAAGCTGGATGAAGGATACATAATATTAAGTAAATTATTTGAATTAAAAAACTATTATTAATAAAAACTAATTATTTTATAGGATTATTTTCGAGCTGCATTAACTTGTGTTAGGTTTTATTTGGGAACTAACGGCCAACCACCTTGCTCATTTGGTGACCTTATTTCTAGAAAAAAACATTTATTAAATGCTTCCAAATACTTAGAAGTTGTTATAAAGGATAGAAGCAGTGGTTTTGTCTGCCATATTGGTGCTTCATTTTTAGGAGATGAAAAATTGCATGCTAATAGAGAAATATCTATAAGTGAGATGAAGCGATATTTAATCACTGTAAATATGCAAATGGAGGTTACAGAGTTCATGTATAATTTGGAAGTGACTGGAGGAAAATATGAAGGAAAACCTATACCTACATTGTTTGGAAATGGTAAAGAGAGATCAGAATTAGCTGTGAAAGTAAGTGATTTTTGTTTTAGAGCATTTGGATTAAGCTTTATTATATTTTTTACATAAATTTTTTAATTAAAACAATAAATCTTTTTTTTACTTTACTGATAACTCCTAAAAGATATTTACTTATGTACATTTAACATAAAAATATCATTACAATTACTTATGTACATTTAACATAAAATGCTTACATAAAAATATCTATACAATTAAAACATAAAAACAAATAAAAAATTTTAATAATGATATAATAATGTAATTTAAGCATGGGTAAAGAGTGGATTTAAAATGATTTGCAATTATGGATTGGAGTTGATGAATTTTTTAAGTCAATCTTTATAAGTTTAACAGTTATATGAAAAAAAATTTAACAATAATATGTGATTTTTGCTCAATTGTGGCTATTTGGTTCATTATTTGCAAATATAAAAAAGTTTCCACTGCGATAATAGTTTTTAAAGTAAATATCTTTTTTTTAAATGACAATAACAAATGACATTTAAATTTTCTGTTTTAATTATAATACAAACACAATTAAACTAATTTCATTTAAACACCTTTGAGTATTTTACTGCAATTAAATTGAAATTAGAATTTTATTTATTAACTTTTATTAAAAATTTTGGCAGGGTTTATTGAAAGAAATTTTGGTTTATTGTTTGTTGAAATTTTAGTTTATTGTTTATTGAAAGAAATTTTGGCTAAAGTGTTACTATAAATGTTAAGTGTTACTATAAACGTTAAGTGTTGCCATAAACATTGTTACTATAAAATTTAAGTGTTACTATAAACATTCAATATTGCTATAAACATTAAGTATTGCTATAAATGTTAAGTGTTACTATAAACATTAAGTGTTATTATAAACGTTAAGTGTTACTATAAACGTTAAGTGTTACTATAAATGTTAAGTGTTGCTATAAGCGTTAAGTGTTGCTATAAACAATAAGTGTTGCTATAAATGTTAAGTGTTGCTATAAACATTAAGTGTTGCTATAAACATTAAGTGTTACTATAAACATTAAATGTTACTATAAACGTTAAGTGTTACTATAAACGTTAAGTGTTGCTATAAATGTTAAGTGTTGCTATAAATGTTAAGTGTTGCTATAAATGTTAAGTGTTACTATAAGTGCTAAGTTTTTCAAGTGATATAACTAGTTTATTCCATCAGATGACATCATAAACTAGTTGTTAGTGCTGAGCCTCTTCAAAATGATATTGATATACGCGATTTGAAAAGTTTCCTATTTCACAAGTTATGTTTAAATAATCATTAATTTTTTTTTTCTTACATCCCATATCATTTTAAAAAAGTTTTGCTTTGCTATTGATTTTTATAATATATGTTTTGGTGCCAGAATTTTTAATAAATTCCATTTAATATATGTTTTGTTTTGCTAAGACTAGTTTTGTAAAAATAACCTTTTATGTCAAGTTTCGAATCAAACTTTCTAACTTTACTAGCTTAACTTTAATACAAGCACTTTATTTAGCTTTTCTTTAGGATATGAATTTTTTATAAGACCTTTGCTTAGACATGTGAGCTTAAAACTATAAAAACAACTTTTAAAACATGTCAAGCAGTTAATCAAATTAAAGCATGAGCCGTGTGTCTTTTTTTATGAGGTTTAAAAAATAGGTTCTAAGCATCTTATTTAATTCTTATTTTGATTACTAAAATGTTTTCGTTATAAAATTTGCTCTTTTTTATTATTTTTTAAGTTAATGTTATTATTTAATTTACAATATCTGCCAAAAAACTGTACATAGTCATTTTTTTTCTAGTTTTTTCCAGGAGTTTTTAAAAACTAAAATTATTAAGTTTTTGATTTTATTTAGATATTAGAAAGCTCTTCGCTTAATGGATTGTCACTTGTGTCTCGAATAATACAGGTGATTATTGAAAAAAAAATTGTTTTTTTCATTATTATTCTTTTGTTATAAACTTTTTTGATATAAGATTAAATTCATTGATTCTATGCAAACGGAAACCTTCTAATAATTGGTAATTGGTGAAAGTGGATTTGTACTTAAGTGAGCCAATTCTGTTGTGGTCTTTGACCCAAAATGATAGCTTCATTTTAGCTGGCGTAAGTGTGGTAAGTTTCAGACCAAGTCATGAAAGACATTTCAGTGTCTTTCATAACATATTTGATTAGTTGCATTTTATTATGAATCAATAGAGTGCTTGTGACAAATATTGATTGTAGATATTTAGATTTTGTTAATTAAAATTTAGATTTTTGTTAATTAAAATTTTATTTAGTATTAGATTAAGTGGCTTTTGGCAGAATTTTTTTTGAGGAGGTTGACAAAACTCAGGTAGTAATTTGGCAACCTTTGTTAAAATAATTTGTAATTTATGAAGTAGTGTTGTTGACAGTAGGATGTCTTTGGATGTTGTTTACATTTATTGAATTTGTTTAATCAACATTTCAAAGCAAGTTTGTCCTAATAACAAATTAGTATTTATCTGTATTGCCTACAGTCTCAAATGCTTTGTTGGCTTCTTGTCTTTTTATAAGCAGTTCTTGTTATTTGAATTGTTTTGACTTTTTAGAGTTAGCTTAATATGCTTTATTTTTACAATGCGAATTTGAATTGCTGCTATTAATTTATTTTTAAGTTTTTAACTTTTGTTAGGGCTGCTTGGAATGTATATAATAATGTTTTTTGCTTTGAACCTAAAGCAATAACTGCTTCACACAACTTTGCGTAAGCAGATAGTGGGAGCCAGAAGTTTACCCACTCAAAACACTAGTTTTCTTACTGAATATTACAAATAAATTGTGTTGATTATAGGAATTTAAGTTACCGGCTGCTGCAATATTCCGACATTCTATTTCAAAATTAGTGCAAAAAATGCAATTAGAACAAGCTAATTCAATCCTCCAAAATATTGAGCAAAATGGTATGGTCACACAGCAAGAAAAAGATGAAATATTGATGCAAGTTGTGAATGTTATTTCAGCCAGTGACCAGGTACTTTCTTTATTTATCTTCAAAAATATTTTGTAGTTCAATTCTTTATTTCCCATGACTAAAAAGTATGAAAAAACTTTTTTAGAATTTTATAAAATTATTTGGAACTTTATCAAAAGTAAAATGTTAAGTAAAATTGTAACATGAAATTAAAATTTTTTGAAACCTAAACTAAACCTCATCAGTATAAAATTAATTTCATTTAGTTAAAAAACGCAAACCATTTTTTAAAACAAATTAAAGATGATGTGAAAAAGGTAAGCTGTAATGGCATATAAAGTTTTATCTTTAAATATTTTTGCCTATTATAAAGTTTATTATTAAATGTTTATTGTTTCATGAATGTTATCACATAGGTAATGGCTCAAATAATTTTTTACAATTGTAATTTTTTTCTTTTTGTTCATTGTTTTTATTATCACTGGTTTTTACAGTTACTAAATGTGTTTTTAGCATTTGTTTTTTCTTAATGTTTGTTAGTTACATGTAATATTTGATTGGTTGCCAAAAAAAAATTAGTATACGAACTTAAGTTTAGGTGTTACCTATACTAGAGTGCAAAATAAATGCCTCCCCCCCCCCCTCTTCTTCTCTTTTTAACCATTAGCTTATTGGTTTTGTCCAAACTAAATTATATTGATGTCACTGTCATTTCTATTTACTTTTATGGACTTAATTTTTTAATGTGTCAGCACAACAAACTTTGATGTGTTGCAAATTTACTACTCCTTGCCCTTCTGTGCTATAAATTTTGTTGAGGCTTCTTCACTTACAAAATAAAGCAGATTAAGAGACAATGTCAGTAAAAATAAACTATAAATAATCCCAAAATAATAATGATTTAGTGATAATGATTTTTTTTTATCGTAGCAGCTTTATATTTGTGGGTTGTTGTTATTGCCTAGTTGTTGTTTTAGTTTTGTTTTGTTTTACAAAGCTGTTACACAGAGGAAAGTGACTATATTACAGCCACACCTTTACAATATTTTTCTTAAATTATGTTAACAAATTTTTTTCTAAAATCAAACAGGCTTTTATGACAATCATACACTGCTAAAAAGATTAAATTTTCAGTTTTAGAAAAATTACTTTAGCCATTTTTATAAATGACAATTTATTAGAAAAATACAGATAATAAAAGGTACAAATTTGACCAATTTTTTTTTTTTTAACATCACTTAAAACAAAGCTGCAAGCAACCAATAATTAGAGTTGAAAGTTACTGGAAGAGAAAAGATGACGATTGTAGAGCGAGATAACATTTGACAGACAACTTAAAAGATTGCAAATTATTTGAATCAAGAAAGTAAGATGAAGGAAGCGAATTCCAAAGAACTGATGTTTGAGGAAAAAAACTAAAGGAGTAAGAGTTTTTGGAGCACTTAGGAACAGTAACAGTTTAAATCTGAGACTTAATTGAATGACGAGTAAAGCAAGAATGAATTTTATAGATGGCTAGTAGAATTAAAGCCTCTATGACCAAAATTAACCCAGGTAATGTGATATAAATCTAATTCCAGCCAGTATAAAAAACAGTTCCTCTGACGATACGCTTTATAAAATACAATCACAATAAGCATTCATAAAAAAATAAACTTGCTGATAAAAGTTTAAACTTAACTTGTATATTTTCAGGGTCTTGCACCCTTTTGGCTATAATTAAGATCAAAAAAATGTAAACTTTTTAGTAGCAAATGTATACTGGTTGGTAGCAAATAATCTGTTGTCTTATAATACAAATAAAAATAAAAACACAGAACTAACATTTGATTGAACATCAGGTTGAACAATTTCAATCAAAATCTATTGTGTCAATATAATAGTCAAATATTAAATCCCTTTAAACATCAGTCTAAGGATATTTATATAAAGCATAACATTTATATTTATAATAAAAGTATTCTAATTGATATACAAATTAATCTATAGACATTTATACACTAATAAGATAATAATACAGATTTGTTGACCAGCCTCCCATCCCTTCATCTATTAAACTGGCATAGATCTATTTATAATACATTGTTTCCAGTTTAGGATAAAATATCAGAGTACTAATAGTTGCATGTTGCGCATGGAAGATGTCCCTGTTTGTGCCTTTGGTGTACATTGTCAAGCCCTTTGTTATGGTTTAGGGTTTATTAATAGAAATGAGGCCATTGCTTAGACTATTAGATTGTATACTGAGTACTATTTGTGCTTTGAGTCAAGTTCATTAACAAATTTAAAAATGGCTAAAGTACCAAAAACTACACAAAAAAAAAACAAGTGTTTTCAGAAGTTGAGTCTTATCTCTTTGCAAGAGATGACTCAACTTCTGTTGAGTCTTATCTCTTGCAAAGTTCACCAGACCTACTTGCTCTTTGTGAGACTAATTTGAGTTCAGCTGTCTCATCTTGTGATCTTAGTGTTGATGGTTATCTTCCTTTATTTCGAAAAGACTCCAATAGTCACATGCATGACCTAAGCATTTACATTCATAAGAATTCACCCATATGTCGGGAAACTAGGTTTGAATCCACCGACTATTCTTTTATGTGCTTTCATTTAGCACCACATCACTCAATCGTCTTTCTCTTTGTTCTATATTGCTTTTCTTTATCTCAAGACTGCATTCTTTTTGAATTTTTTTCTGATCTAATTGACCAAGCCTTCTCTCTTTATTCTTAAGCCAATATCATTGTTGTTGGTGACTTTATTGCTCATCACAATGAATGGCTTGGCTCTAGTGTCAGTGACTCTGCACGCGTTAAGGCCCGTAACTTTTACATTTTTTAATCTTTAACTCAAATGATCAACTTTCCAATTCGCTTTCGGGATAATCCGACTTATTTATCTTCTATACTCAACTTATATCTTGTTTTTGATCCTAGTCAGTGCTCAGTCTCCACATTCACCTTAGTTGCTTCTGATCATGGTTTGATCTCTCTAAAACTATTGTCTTATTCTTCTTCATCATCAGAAAACCTGCTTAGACTCTTCTACAGCTTGTGGTCTGGACAACATACCTTTTATATTCTTGCAGAAGTGTTCATTAGAGCTGTTGTCTATACTTTCAAAACTATTTAACAAGTGCTTATCAAAGTTTTGCTTTCCAGCCTGCTAAAAAGCAGCATCTGTTATTCCTGTTTTCCCTGTTTTCAAAAATTCTCTTAATAATTTTTTAATTTCAAAAATACTCTTTTTAATTTACATAAATGATCTTCCAGAAATTCTCACATCTAAGGTTGCATTATTCATTGATGATACTATCATTTATTCTTGTCTTGATAAGAAACCAACACTCTCTGATTGCTTGTAGGGGGCATTTGAGCTTAATCTCACTTCTGAGAACAGCATGGAATTCTCAGTGGCTGATGAACCTTAACTCAGTGCCTGATGAACCTTAAGTGGCTGATGAACCTTAACTTAACTAAAGATAAAACTCAATCTTTTTCAGTTAATCATTATCGCAACAATCTAGATCTTCCTATATTTATAAGCAGTAATGTAGTCAATGAGTCATCTAGCCTTCATCTTCTTGGATTAATTCTTACTTTAGATCTTTCTTGGAAACCATATATCAAATCGCTTGCAAAATTAGCATCTTTATTGTGCTTGCCACTTTCTTACTCCTGATTCTATTCTTTAATTCTATAAATTTCAAATCCATCCTTGCATTGAATACTGTTACCATATCTGGGGTGGATCTTTCAATGATGTCTTTTCCTATTTTAGACAAGGTGCAAAAACACATTGTAAACATAGTTAGATCTGCCCTTGCAGCCAACCTCCAGCCATTGTCACATTGTCATAATATTGCTTCCCATTCTCTTTTCTATAAATACTATTATGGGCACTGCTCTAAAGAACTAGCATCTCTTGTGTTATCTATTAAAATTCATTCTGGTGTTTTTCTTCATCCAATTAAGTCTCATCATTTTACTGTGGCTGTTCCTCAGTGCTTCAAAAGTTCTTAATCATTTAGTTTTTCTACTCGAACATCAGTTATTTGGAATTCACTTCCTTCATCCTTTAAGTCGTTTGTCAATCTTTATCTTGCTTTATAAACTTCATCTTTTCTTTTCCAGTATCTTCCTATTCTAATAGTGGTTACTTGCAACCTTTTTGGATGTGAATATTAGGGATATTCACCTTGTCACTCATGTTGGAATTTTAATACACAGTATGTCTAAAAATAGTATTAGGGTATCATATTATTTGGACAGAATTTTTTTTTTCGTGTTTGCATCACGGCTAGTATTGGCGCCAACTGTTTTAAATTTTGTAATTAAATAGGGCATTTTCAAGCAACTTGTGCTAATAGAATCCATCAACCAAGATGAAAAATAAACCTCATACCGTAGCCAGATAAACTTCATTAATAAATAAAGAATTAGTATATATGAATTATTTAAGTTATATTTTATTATTTCCAAAAAGCAAAAAAATCATAAAACAGCAAATCATGAGATTGACAAATTTTTAAAAATGACTAAAAAAATGACTAAGTTTTTTTTTTTTGATTGGTTCTTATTCTCTTATAGCAACAAATTAACTTTTTTTTTTTTATTTTCACTAAATCCAACTTCGGTTTTTTACAATTATTTACGTAAATTTATAAAAACAATCCTCAAATATACCATAAAAATTGTCATTAGAAAAAAATAATCCTCAAATATACCATAAAAATTATCATTAAAAAACCCCTTAACATATTAACAAATTTATTAATTGAAATCACCATAAAATGTTTCAGAGCTTTCTTCTTTCTTTCTTTGTGTAACTAGTGTAACTATGCAATTGATATCAATTGCCGTCATTTAAAAAAAAAGTGAATGGATAAACTTTTAATTTAAAAAATATTTTAGTTTTTCAATTTATGGTCTAAATATTAATTAAGTTTTTAAATTTAATTAGGTGTTTCTTAATCAATTAGGTTTATTATTATTGTTATTAATTGTTATATTATTTTGTTTATATTATATGTTTATTATATTATTATTAAATAATTATATTAATTAAATAGGTTTTTAAAATAAGATAAAATGGAGCAAAATTAATAATCCCAAAATCTTTCTGTCAGATAAAACGAAAAATGACAACAAAGGTATTGAAAAAATGTCCCTAGGTTCAGAGCTGACGATTCCAGTAAAAAAACATGTAATAGGAAAAAAAGAAAGAAACCAAATATTCCTAAATGATCTACTCGTAGAGCAAAGTTCCTTGTAGGGGCTACCTTCAAAAAGATGAATAGAAACCAGCTTCCGCTGAGGAAGCGCATTATCCAACATTACTAAGAGAAAGATTTCTAAAGATGGTGCTGAAATGTTTAATTGCTTGTCTGCTTGTATACAAAACATTCAGGTCAGTCTTTTTTTTTCCTCATCATAAGTGAGAATTTTTAACAATATATAAATAACGTCAAAAATATTTTTGGCTTACATCAAATAAAATGTCTTTAATGTATTTATACTCACTCCAACCAGAGAATGTTTGAAGAGTATTTATATAATATTATTCAAAAAATGATTTTCATTTATATTATCATGCATTGAAGATATAGCTATACAGTTTTTTTTATAGGATTATTTTGGGTGGGTGATGGAAATTTTTCACAGAAGTTTGCAGTCTCATAGATGCATACTGATATTGGACAAGGAAGAAGATTTACTTTTTATTCAGGACCAGATGGAAAGCCGAAAAATGGTGATAGGAGAACTTGATGGTCATTTTAAGCAGGTCAGTCCGAGAGCAAAATTAAGAGAAAGCCAGGAAATCTCTTCTGTACTGGCAGAAACAGAAATATCGGTAATTTCTTTAACTGAAAATAAAGTTAGTTTTGATGATTGTGAACTTGAGTGTACTGATCAAAGTTTTGATGATGAGGATTTTGAGATAACTCGACCCAAAAGGAAGAAATCTGCTAAAGATCAGGTACTCATATTCCCTAGAGATATTGTGTCAAAAACTGCTAGAACTGCAATTGGAATGGGAATCTCCAATTGCAGTTCTAGAAGTTACAATCAAGCAAATGCACTTGTAAGTTCTGTCGTTACCAGTGCTGTTGGAAATATTGATAGTATTACATTATCCCTCAACTCCGGTCACAGAATATCTAACAAAATCATACGAGAGGATGTAGCTATTCTGAGAGGTAATATAAGTAAAATGTTACTAACACTAATGCACCAGTAATTTTACATTTTGATGGGAAAATCATTAAAGATTTTACAGGTGCAACAGATGAGACAAAAGGCCATCTGTGTGTCCTTTTAAGATTTAACAATAGTAACCTAATAGTTTAATAATAATCCATCTTCTTGGTGTGCCAGGATTGGACCATGGAACAGGAGAAGAACAATTTTTAGCTATACAGAAGTTACTTGATTCTTTTCAAATTAGTCGGCTCCTTCATGGGCTAAGCTTTGACACTACTGCTTCAAACACTGGTCGTCTTAAAGGAGTCTGCACAAGGTTGGCTAAGTTTCATGGCCGGAAGTTACTTATGATGGCTTGCAGACATCATGTAGGTAAAATTCACATCAAGCATTGTTCTGATGCTGTGGCAATTCACAAAACTGTTGGTCCCCAGAACCCATTGTTTAAATCACTGAAGCAGTATTGGCAAGAGGTTGATGGGAATCAAGTAAAGGAGTTAGTCAAATTCATCCACCAAAAGTTTTCAAGCACCTCAAGGACCAAGGTATATTGAGAAACACTGAGATAAGTTAAAAAAATTAAATTTTTAAATATTAAAAACAAACAATAGCTTTTTGTACATCTATACTATTGTTTCTAAAAAAATTTTATTTCTATTTTTTAATTAGACGTTGGATAAATGTGGTGAATACTGCAAATTAGCTGAGCTTGTAATTATGTATCTTGATAAAGATTAGGCTACCAGGTATAGCATTTACAAAATTGGAGCCATCTCACATGCAAAATTTATGGGCAAGGCTCTTTATTTCATGAAGTTTGAGTTACTGCTACCAATGATCAGACTGATCATTAATCTGAGTGAAGACATTATCAAAGAGATTAATAGGATGGCTGAGTATATTGCACTGTTCTGGGCTCCATGGTTCTTGACATGCAAGTTTGCATATTTTGCTGTCTTTCAGGTTTGGTATATAAACTAACTTCTTAAATTACAATAATAGTTAAAATGTTAATAATTTGAATAACAACACCTAAATTTTCTATAGGATCAGATGAACTACTGGCAGATGTGCCACTATGCTAAATTTGAGCCAAAGTTGTTGTCAAATCATGGGAAAATCATACCTGATACCTAGATCCATCTACAGTTATAATGTTGCGAGCCTCTTCCGACAGTAACCATTACAAGGACATGGAAAAAATGGCGAAATTTCTATACTTAACCCAGAGAGATGACCATAACAATAATGAAGTTATGAGAGTCAGCAGTTCTTCCAGATGTTACCAGTGTTTTTCAGCATAACGATCATCCCCCATCTCTAGCTTCTTATGTTTCTACTAATTCATGGTTAATCTTCACCATTCTAGGGCATAATATGGAAAAATGTATCTGAATAAAACTTCAACATCTTTTGAAAGAATTTCTAGGTTATCTTGAGTTCCAAAATTTTGTTAAATCTGTTGACATGGTCAACGATTCGTCTGAAAGAGCTGTAAAACTTATCCAAGATAATGTTGAGCGCATCAAGAGTGAACGAAAGCTGCAGAACCTACTCCAACTAAAAAATGCTTGGATAAAACCAGGAAAAAAGAAAAAAAATGAGTTCAAGGAGTCAGCTACAGCCGTTGCTCCAACATTAATCACAGACATATTTTGCTCTATATCCTCTTACTCTTGTAGAACTACCCAGTAATAAGACTTAGTAATAATACCCAGTAATAAGTCTTAGTAATAATACCCAGTAATAAGTCTTAGTAATAATACCCAGTAATAAGTCTTAGTAATAATACCCAGTAATAAGTCTTAGTAATAATACCCAGTAATAAGTCTTAGTAATAATACCCAGTAATAAGTCTTAGTAATAATACCCAGTAATAAGGCTACCAATTAAACGATTTCTCAGCTAATTTTTATTGCACTCCAGCTTGTCCTTCGCCAGTCAACAGCGGCGAAGCGTTTTTGGAACTGGAGGGTCATGTCTAAGCTTATAATTGTTATTTATCATAATTTCTTTAATTATTAGGAGATTTTTTGTTTCTACTTTTACACAGTGGGGTCATGACTCCTTGCTCTCCCAGTTGCCAATTCAACATAAAGCAAAGGAGCCCAAGGCAACAACAACACGCTCGAAAAATCATAATTTTAAAATTCTGGAATCGCCATTTTCTTTTGTCCTCTACTAGTTCTCCGTGCCCTTCCCCCCCCCCCCTCACAACCCACCCAAAACATCAATTCACTGCAGCAGCAGGGGGGGAGGGGTCCATGCTACCGGCCTCACTGCACCTCTTTGTAAACTCCGAATCTTAGAAGTGGAATTTAGATAGAAAACTTTTTAGAAGCAATGGAAATAAATGCGTTTATTATTTTTACACTCTGTTTAATTAAAACATTATATTATAGTGATTTTTAAGGTTTTGTTTTAACAAGATAGGTCCATTATATATAAGAAACTGTAACATACTAACTCTTGTTTGTTAGTTAAGACTATAACATACAAATTAAAATTTTGTTAAATAAATTAGAATAAGGATACTATTTGCGCCAATCGTCAAAACTTGGTATAAAATTGGTCAAAAATAATAAAAAACAAAACTTTTGACCTGTGGCGCTAATACTTCCAGTCATTTTCCCATTAAATTTTTTTCTTTTTATATAATTATGACCTCTGCGCCACTTTTTTGAAATACTGTGTATTAGAATTTCAACATGACCGACAAAGTGGATATCCCTAGTGAATATGTTGGAAAAAAAAGTTTTCTAGTCTTTACAAATTTTGCTTTTCTTTTTTCTCTTTTTGAGCTTTTCCTTGTAATCTTCTTTAATTATGACTTCTTAGAAGTAAGTTTAAAGAGAGGACTTTGCTTGCTTGTTGCAATTATTTTAACTATTTGAAACGCATTTAGACGATTAGAATATTTCTCAAGGAAATAGATGAAAACACACTTAGATGATTAGAATATTTCTCAAGGGAATCAAAGAAAAATAACGACAACTACCAGTATATAATTTTTTTTTTTACTTTTACTTATTAAGTAGAGAATATTATAACTTTGAGTGAAAAAAAAACGTGTTTTTTAGGAAATTTATTGACTTAAACTTTATAAAGGTTCTAGCTCTTTTGATTGATAACCAAATTAAGTTTATAATTATTATATGTTTTATAAATTTTATAAATTTTATAAATTTTATTTAAAACAATTTGAAGCAAACCGACTAAGCAAAATCCCAAAGATGTTTAAAAAGAGACTTTTTAAAAGTTTTAAATTCTGTACAAACAAAAAAACTTTAAGAAATTTTTTTAAAACACAAGCAGAAAACAAATATAAGTTTTCATTTTATTTTGTTTAAAATCAAATTTATAGATTCTCAAAGGTGAGATTTTTATAAAAATTATCGATTTAAGTTTTACTAATTCGCCTTAACTATGTTGAGCAAAACAAAAACTAAATTTAAAATAAAAAGTTTGATATGGAATTCGGTCACTGACCACTTAATTATGCTTTTTTATATTTATCAGATAAGAGCCTTAATTTTGTGCGGACGCTTAAAAGATGCTTATTTGGAAGCCGTAAAAAAAGATTTGGTTTTTGAAATCCAAAATATACTTGATAACGCAAAAAAAGCACCAAACCAAAAGAATATGGTAGAAATTTGCGAAAAATGGCTAAAAGCTTATCAAGAGAAAAAAGAAAAACGTTTCAACGAAACTACAGGATTATCAAAAAAGAAATAATATCAGATCAGCAACAACAAAAAAAAAGAACAAATCAAATAACGAATGAGTTAAAAAAATTTTACTATTTATTTTACGATTTTCTTGATAAACATTTTGTATAAGCATAAATAATCTTATTTTTTTTATTTCTTGATTGTATATTTTTTAATCGCCCGTGTAAATTATACATATATAAATATATATATATATATATATATATATATATATATATATATATATATATATATATATATATATATATATATATATATATATATATATATATATATATATATATATATATATATATATATATGTATATGTATGTACATATATATATATGTAAATTATACATATATAAATATATATATATATATATATATATATATATATATATATATATATATATATATATATATATATGTATATGTATGTACATATATATATATATATATATATATATATATATATATATATATATGTACATACATATACATATATAATTTATAATCACAAATGCTATAAAGTATGATATTTTGAATATTATTTTATATCATGTTTTGTATTCAATTTGCTGTTCTTAATTAGTAGTTTTTTACCGTGAGCGTATGGCAGCGTGGGGGACTACCAGTTTGGTTTGAAGAATGTTATAATGGGTGGGTGACGAAAGTGTGATCGCCAACTTTCTTCGATTTTTTAAAATAGTTTTGTTTTGAATATCTATATATTTAATACAGCATGTTGTTTGAAAAAAAAAGAAGTAAGTTAGGCCTAATAGCATGGCTGTTTAGAATTGATATATAATTTTATTAAAATTTTAAATCTGATTGTTGGGATATTAATATATTGCGTCATTTTATAGTTTCATTATTTTCGAATTATACCAAGTCTCTGAAAAAGACATGACTTCCCGTGCAATTTAAAATACTTAAAAATTCTATCAACTTTTTAATATATTGTTGCATGCTTTTAGATTTTACGCGTAAAAAAAAATAATTACTTTAAAGTCAAAAGATTTAAAAAATGATGCGTTAAGAAGAAATATTAAAGTTTTTGTTAGATAAGTTATCGATAATATTCTTCTGAAGAGGGTCGAAGCTTAAACTTTCAAAATCCTAATTGCATAAATATATTACCATGACCGGATAGTAGAGCAGAATAGTTTCAATTTGTCTATTTAGCAAAGACAAAAATTTGCATGTTAAAAGATATTTTAATGGTAATGTATGACTGCTCCTTCTAATGTACTTGTTTTGGTAACAAAAAATTGGCCCTCGACTCTATAGAACCCATTAGACGTCACTCTTTTATTTAATTGATATATAGAACCCATCATAGAACCTATTAGACGTAACTCTTTTATTTAATTGATAACTCGCTTGCGCGAGCAAACTATCTTTTCTGATAATTTTTCTTGATAACTTGATTGCGCGAGTTAATTTTATTTGTTTTTAGTGTTAAAACCGCAATATGTTTAAAATTCCCGCTTTTAACGGAAACTTTTCAATTTTATGTGGGTAGTTATTTTTTAGAAATGAGTAGATACCTAGCCCTTATATAATTGGTAAATTCGAACTTTTTTTTTAACTTATCAAAATTTTATATTTAAGAGAAGAATTGCAAAAACCATAAAAGAGTATTCTCTTAAAAGTGAATTTACATTAAGGATTCGAAGTTTTAAAAATAAGGCAACTTTAATTACTAAATTTGCTGCTTCTATTTCTTTCTACAACATGTAAGTACATTGTGGATATTTATTTTAAGGTTTTAAAAGAGGTGCAAATAAATTTAATGATACAAAATGATGAAAACGCATCAATGTAACCATTCTAGATTAGACCCGGAATTAAAAGAATTTTAAAAAACCAGTGCTAGCACTGGTTTTTTAGCACTGGTTAATAATAGCATGCTATTATTAAGCCCTCTAGTTTATTCCGTATTTTACACCTCTAGGATGACTCAGTGATACATTGGCAATTTTTTGAAACAACTTTATCGATTTCTTATATATTTTCTTTCTAGCATATATATATTTTCTATTCTTATATATTTTCTTTCTAGCTTAATCTGATAATATTAATACGCTAATTTAATAGCAGTAGTTAATAATCGACTTAGTTAATAGTCGTAATAGTTAATAGTCGATATACGTCATTTTCTAGGCTTTTCTATTTTAAAGTAGTTTCTAGGCTTTTCTATACGCGGGTTTTTTTTTTAATTTTATTTACTAACAACCCATATTACGGTTGCTTATTGCTAGTATGAATGAATCTTTTTCTAATAACTCAAATAAATCGTTAAATAGTACCCCCTGTTTCTTAACAAACGCTACTTAATTAAAAAGTGAGAGTTAGAAACTTACAAACGTGTCAATTCCTCTCCTCCAAATAATAATTTAATCACAGAAATATGGACTAATCCCCAGAAAATTCAGTTACTGAAAATCAAAAAATTCTCACTTCACCTTATTTTTATGACCACCCTCCCTGTTTACTTTGAATTTTATGACTGAGTCAAATTTTTAAAATTATGTATGTTAAAAATCCTTACTAAATTTGGGTCATTATTTTTTCTATAAAAAATATCCATAAATTTAAATTAAATTGAAACTATACCTATATTTCATTTTTGATATCGGAACACAAACAGTACAGTCAAATTTCTATTTATTGAGTATAAACTCAATTTAGAATATATGCTGATGGTCCACCTCCACAGTATGAAATAGGTTGAAAGAGTATTTAGTCCGGTCAAAATAGTCGAAAAAATAGTGGTAGGTTTGCAATAATAGAGCTGAAAATTGGAACTGACGTTGGGGACATTATTAAAAGTAAAATATAAAAAGTCTCCAGTGCATCATACTATTTACATAAATATAAATAGTGCATTTTACTATTTACAGAAAAGTTTACGTGGCTTTATCTTGGCTTAATAATATTATTATCGTGGCTTTATAAGAACAAGAAACTATTGCAAAGTTTTAGGGGGTTTTAATTATTGTTTAGCCGTTCTATAATAAATTACATCTAACTAAAATTAAGTTTTTGTAATTGTGAAATGTTAAAAAAAATTAAGAGTATTAATTAAGTAAAATATTTATTTAATAATTTTTAACAAAATAATTTTGTTAATGCTATTTAATATTTTTAAAGCTATTTTTATGACTCCTTTTATGAAAAATAATTAACTACTCTTTTGCATGATTTTTTTAACTAAATTTTCACTTTATACCAAATTACGCGCGTTCAGATTGTCTTAAACGATATTTTGGCTTTTGCAGTTAATACGTTTGGTTATTGTTAAATATTTCTCATAAGGATTTGTACTATTTAAAACTTTTTTAAAAATGTCGCAACCATGTTTTATTTGTAGTAAACATTTATCAACAAGTAAAACAGATGTCGTTGATCGAGGAACGAAGACTTTAATTGATTCTAGTATCGATAGAAATGACGGGCTCCTTGAGTACCGAAAAGGTCAGAAGTCTGTGACAATTCATGTGACGTGCCATAAAGTGTATACTCGGAAGAGTTCTATTGCGGCATTTAAAAGACAGCAACATATGGATCAAACCAGTACATCCAAAACTAGTCTACCTCGTACCAGAGCTCGCGTGAGTGAATCCAATTTTTGTTTCAAAAAATATTGTTTTTTTTTTGCGGCAATGAAGCGAATGAAGAGGTTGAATAAAAGAAAGCACAAATTGTTCGGCGTAAAATTTATAAAGTTGTTACTCTTGAATTCAAAGAATCGATTCTAAAGGTTGGTCGGAATCGGTCTGATGACGTAGAAAAAATGTTACTGCACGCATTCAGTATGAATATGATTTAGTTGCTGCTGAGGCTAGGTACCATAATAGTTGTTATTACTCCTTTTTGAGACCAACCACCGAAGGTCAAATTGGTCGTTCTCAAGATGAATATACCAATGATTCGATAGAGGAAATATTTAGATACATTGAAAATAGCGACGATTGTCAGTTTTTATGGAAGAATTAAAAAGTATTTGCGAAAATCTAGATTTAGACAACAGAACTGTTAAGAAACGATTAATATTGAAGTTTGGCAATAAAATTATTACTGAAAAACCAGGCAGATTAACTTTCATTTGTTTTTTTGATAGTCATTGCGATATTTTTAACCAAGCATGGTATGAGAAAAAAAGCCAAAATAAAGAGGTTCTTAAGAAGATTTCGAATCTTAAAAACTGCGGCAACCATCATTTGAGAAGACATTCAATCATTAGTCTTTGATAATACCAATTATCCCTGGCCTAGTTGAATGTTTAAAGATATAACCAGCCATTTTCCGGAGTCGTTGACTTTTTTTTTGAAGCAAGTAATTCTTAAAAATAAACGATCTAAATTAGAACATTTAAAATTAGTCTGTACAAGTAACAGGTACAGTATTATGTCTGCTCTTAGGCCTAGATATTTCAAATCAAAATTACAATTAGGTCTCTCACTATTTCTTCATTGACGGTTTGGTTCAAAACGCCTTATACAAATCTTTTCGTCTTTTGGTTTATGCGTACCCTATAATGACAATGATGTATGGGCATCATCAGTTCTTCATCATCCACCTATTATTTTACCACCACAATCTGGCACGTTCATTCAATATGTTGCAGACAACGCAGATATAAATGTAAAGACGGTAATAACACGCTTCACATATAGTAGGTATTATTTAAATTGTTACCCCGAAAAGTTCAGTTACACAAAAAGATCGAATATCACGAATAAAGGAAGTCCCTTCAGCAAAAGACTTGGCAGCAAAAGCTCATGTGTCAATACAAATCTATCAAAATGATAGTGTAGTCGGTTATAGTAATATAAATGTGCAATTTTTACCTTATGAAAGTGAAGATTCAGTACCTTTACTTCAAAAAGTAGATGTCATATGGTTCTATGGTATATGCAAGAATTTATCATTACCCGGTTAAAATGGTTTTATCGAAAGTTTAACAAGTAATATGATGACTTTTTTGAAATTCAAAATTTTATTTTTATCATTTATTCACCAACCAGCAAGTAACTACAGTACTATATATACTACTTTACTTTGTGCTTTACAAAATGCAAAAAATTATGGCCACGAAGTATGCATTAATACTTTCAATCAACCTCTCTATGCAAAAGCTAGAGAAATTGTATCTGCAGCACCTGATGGGTCTGAAGTATCAAAGATCGTAAAAAGACTTGGAGGATTTCATTTAATTATGTCATTTTTTGGATAGAGTGGTTATATTATGCAAGGTAGAGGTATATAAGAGGTGCTTTTGTTAATTTATGCACCTAAGTCATTAGAAAAAATGCTCAATAATCATGCTTACGCGGGAGCTATTAGAACCCATACATTACTTCAGCTCTGATGAAATTAATGAAGAAAAATGGAGGTATTGCTCGAGGAAGTAGCACAGTGTTATAAGGAGATGGGTGTATGGCAAGCATGCAATGAATACTGTTTGTGAAAGATTGGAAGATCTTGTTGATATTAGAATGGATACAACAGATCAGCATTTAGATGCAAGTGATTCACGAATAAAGAAAGATTCTAGAGATACCGAAAAACTTTATGATTGGTTTGTATTGCATGATCCTTTCCCAATAGTTAAAGAAATCATGTCTGTTGTCAGTGGAATCGTCGATAGTAATAAAATTAACTGTCATAAAGTTCGTGAAGTTGGAATTGCTTTTGTGTCTAAGATGGCCGGGAAAACATTTAATATCAAATTAAAACGCGTTGATAAAATACTTCCTCTTTTAACCATGAGTAGTGTCATAAAGGTTCATGATGAGAAAGTACCTGTAGATCCAGTATTGTTATTTCAACGTATTACTAAGACATTAGAGGAAGAAATTAAAATATTTTTGAATACTCACAACAAGTCTTGCTTCATTTTAATGTTATGCGAAAAGTTAACAGCTGCAAATATTATAGTGAAGCAAGCTGATAATGACACTGATGTCCTCATAATTGAAACAGCCATAACATCAAATACAACTATCCTTGTCGGTAAACATATTGATTTATTACTACTACTGACTGCAAGAACTTGAATTGAGAAGATTTTTTTATTTTTTTAAACCCGGGAAAGCTCAACAACCAACATATATTCATCAAAAAGTTTACCTGTTTATCCAAAATGTCAACATCATATCTTATTTTTACATGCAATTACTGGCTGCAATACTACATTTTTCAGAAGGGGTAAAATAACGGTATTTAAATTATTTGAAAAATCATATTCACTAAACAACGTCACAAACGGGATTCGTTTACTTCTTGCTCTATATGAAGCCCGAAAAAATTTGTTTGTAAAGACAAGTAAAGATATTTAAGTTTTGTAAAAAATACACGGAGCAATAAAAGAGTGCAATTATCTTGTCTTCCTCCAACATCTGCTTCTGCTATTCAACACTTATATCAAGTATACTATCAAGTTCAAGTATGGCTAAGCAATCAACTGGATCCAACAGACTGGGGTTGGAATTTAGTAGGTAATACATTGCAACCAATTCAAACTTTACTTCCACCTGCTCCGGAAAAACTTCTCAACACCATCTTTTACAACTACAAAACGGGTTGTAGTGCAAAATGTAGCTGCAAAAAAGTAATATAATAGTATTATAATACTAATATATAGTATAATAATACTAATATATAGTATATAAAACGTTATATATAGGTTATGTTGAATAAGACTTCTTCACTTTTAAAATTTGAATATATCAGTAATAGTGATTCTTAGAAAAAAAAGTATAAAGACAATTTTAGACGATAATTTAATAATCTAAAACTTTTGTTCTTTTTTGATAACTTTTACCGTTTACCAGAAAAATATGAAAAGCCATTTTTTTCTACCTTTGACCTTGAATAACTTTTTTTGCAGATGCAGGATTGGTGGGGACTTTTGATATTTTATTTGAAATAATTTCCCCAAGGTCTTTACCAAATTTCATCTCTATGCGAATGTAAACTGAAATGTCTATTTTGACCGGACTAATCTGTCTGGAAGGTATTTGTTTAAAGCACATGAACCACGTCAAGGTTTCTTCCTATTTACGTGTACGATTTTTTATCCTCGACAATTGAAGGCATATTACAGAACAACACACCATCAATTAGCAAACTGCTTTTCCCTGCACATTTTTATTCCTGAATTACATATAAAATATAATATATTAAGCCAATGTGTAGTATTGGATCAAGACTTTTTGGGACCCAGGGCTGTTATAAAACAGGAGGCTGCTTTCCATGATAAATCAAATAATCTATTTTCAGAGTTTCTTTTAAAAACATATTTTTTTATGAACAGAAGCCTCTAAAACTATGGGGCTCAGGGCCAAAGCACTAGCAATGTAACTCCATAAGGAAATATGCAAATGTTTTTAAAACTTTAAAAAATTTAAAAAATATGTACCTACTGATCCACATTTTAGATAAATAACAGATTTAGAAAAAGCGATTTATAAAAGGTTATTAAAATTTTTTACTTACCACTGCTAATTTTAGAACTAGCCGTGGTAAGTAAAAGTTCAGCTTTATTTTATTTAAATTATACAGTTGATGGTTGATGCCAAAATTTAGACGTTTTAAGCACCGTCTAAGAGTAGTGTTTTTTATTGGTTCAGTTATTCGTAATGTGTTACCTGCGAGGTACCTTTGTTAATTTAAATATTTTAAAGAAATGTAAAGTTTGTTTGTAAATGTTTTGTTTGTATTATTTGAATTTATCTTAGATCAAATCTTGCAACTGCCACTATAGTTTAGCATTTAGTATAAAAGTATAGTTTAGTATGAAAGTTTTTGTTAGTTAATACTTAATGGGTTCTTACTTCAATAGAATCGTATGTTAATGCAACATTTTATTCTATTTATATGTAATCTAGGAACAAAAATGTGCAGGGAAAAGCAGTTTGCTAATTGATGGTGTATTTTTCAGTCATATGCCTTCAAACGTCCGGGATAAAAAATCATACACATGAATAGGAACGAAACTTGATGTGGTTCATGTGTTTTAAATTTTGGATGTTGGAATAAAACGTCGTATAATTTAAATAAAATAAGGCTGAATAATAAGAAATGTAAATAAGTTATATATATTTCATATTAATCAGCCTTATTTTATTTAAATTATGCGACGTTTTATTCAAACATCCATAATTTAATTTTTTTTACTGATTGATGTTGCCTAAAGCTTGATGCCTACCAATAACTGTGCTATAACTATGCTAGCAGTTCATAATTCACTAAGCCAAGCATATGATTTTACAGCGTTACAAAAAGAGAAAACAAAGTATTAATTACTTTTCGCAAACTCATAAAACTGCAGATAAAGCAACAAATTATCTTCACTGAAGATAATTGTTACTTTATTGCATAGTATCATAAAGTAAATAAATCATTATAAACGGTTAATAGCTTAACAAGTTTATCTAATTTCGAGCTTTTGATGTTTGTTTCTGAACAGAAATTTTGTTTAAAATAAATACAGGTTTTCTTTATACAGAAAGCATAAAGAAATTACTTCATAAGACAAAATCTTGCAAATTTCATTTAATAAAACATCATTTTACTCTAAAGCCATTCGTACATAATAAAAAATGTGTATAAAAGTAATATATATAAATAAACATGAATAGGGTACTTTAAGAACTTTACATATGTTGACTGCAAAATACTTATGCAATTTATCGGCTTATTTAGCCAATTTTTTCAAGTTGCGCAATCAACTTCCAGACTTTTTATCTAGATCCAGATCAGATTAGGTGGAAGACCACTTAGTTTCATACTACTTTAGGCATAATTTTAATTTCATTAGTTAAGGTGATTAAAAATACACACCATACCGAGATTAGATTAGTCCATGAAAAAACCATTTGCCTAATCATAGTTTGTAACACTCTCGTGCTTATCGTAGTTAAGTTACTTGTCAACAACGCAAAAACAATGAATAATAAAAAATACCCGATGGAACTTTAAAATGTAAAATAAATATTACATCTTAATTTACATCTTAATTTACAACCTATTATGTCGTGTCATAGACCGGCCCCTGGTGTTTATCTTCAGAGTCTTTCATTAGAAACTGCCAAAAATTACATAGAACCTTCCTAATAGACCATTTCATCTTTCACTGTCGATTGCTAGGATTTGCGCATGCGCATGGGAGGTATCGTAATTTTAAGTGTTTTTTGTAGGGTTCATTATCGAAATTGCAATTTTCGAAAATTTTAGATTAAAACGTTATCGAAATACTTCTTTTTTTTTCGAAATCTAAAAAAACTTTCGAAAATAATCAAACTAGCCATATTAATTTCGAAAAAAAAAAGTAATTTAGAAATGTGAAATTAATTTCGAAATAAAAAGATGGATTTCGAAAGAGGAAATTAATTTCGAAAGGAAAAAAAAGAATTTCGAAATATGAAATTAATTTCGAAATAAAAAGGTGGATTTCGAAATGGGAAATTTATTTCGAAAGGAAAAAAAGAATTTCGAAAAGTCAAATTAACTTCGAAAAAAAAAGTGTATTTTGAAAAGTCAATTTAATTTCGAAAGAAAAAAAAGAATTTCGAAGTGTGAAAAACCAAAAAATATTTGCAAAGCTAAATTAATTTTGAAAATGAAATTATCAAAAAGTTTAATTTATTTCGGAAAAAAAATTATTTTTTATATTTCGCAAAAGAATACTATTTTGGTAAATTTATTTCGGCGCCAGCATGTTTAGTAAGTAATGAATCTGTTTTAGAGTGCAAAGAATATAATTTAATGAGGCACCATGATTCATAACATTTTAAAAAGTTAACCAGTTTTTTTTTTTTTTTTTTTCCAATTATTATCTTTTTTTTTGCCGTAAAATTTACAATGAGGAAGATCATACATATGTAAAAAATGGCCGGTTAGTGATGACTTTTAAAAAAGTAGTGATGACTTTTTCAGGTTTAATTATTTTAGGGACTTTTAAAAGAAATATTAAAATAAATATTGAAGTTTTTTTCTTATAGAAAACGTTCAGATTCTCTTTTGAATTGTTCCAAGGAGATGTTCTTAGAATTGTTCTTAGAAGAATTTTATCTTTAATAATTTTTTTTTAAAACTTTTCCATATAAATGGTCCACGATATTGAATTTGAAATGAATTGAGTTTTAAATAAGATCTTGGAATAACAAAATTATCAGATGAATATTAATGAGATATTTCTGCAAAGTAAGAGTGAAAAATATTAGGAGATAACGCATGTTTTGATTTAAATGTAAAAAGCATAACTTGGTATATATTAAGTTTATAAACATTAAGCACATTAAGTTTCTTTAAAAGAGATTTATCATTAACAGTTCTGTTAACGCCAAATATAATCCTGCATGAATGTTTTTGTTTGCTATAAATTTTTTTGAGCTTCCCATAATTGGTACTTCCCCATGCAAGATTACAATAGGAAAGATAACTATGAATAGGGGAAGTTAGGGTACAGTGGATTGAGGGACACAGTGAATAGGAAGCATTTTCTCAAAGATTATGATTTTGTTCATCACGATGATGTAATCAGTTTATGTGCGCATATATCACCCATCTTTATTTATAGGTAAATTTTGACTCTAGGTTTTTGGTAGGTAATTTATGTTTTTAGCTAACTAAAGTAAATATTCTTACCATCTTTATGTTTGTTGTGGAGATCATGGTTCAAATCATTTTATAAGTTAAAATACTATTAAAATATAGCATAAGATACTTATGCTATATTTTAATAGTTTAGCTTTTCCTTTAATAACACTCATGTCCCAAGAAATTTAACTTGAACCTTATTTTTTATGGTGGGGCACAATGAATCGGGATACCGTGAATCGGTTGATTCACTGTAATAGAAATGTTTATAAAAATTAAAATGTTTATAAAAATTAAAAATTCATTTTTTTAAAAATTTCTATTGTTCTTGGTTAAATAAGTTTTATTATGTAGAATTTTTTTTGTGATTTTAGATGGTTGAATAAGTTTTGTTATCAATAAACTTTATTCTTTATTTTTTCAATCAGAAAAAATTTAAATTATTTAATTTTAATTACCAAAAGTGCGCCAAAAGTATAGTGTACAATGTATTTACACCCTCATCCTCAAAATTATTTGGCTACGCCCCCATTAACTACCACTAAATTGCAGATGTGTTAATTGTTTCACTGTACCCTAGTACTGGGGTACTGTGAATCACTTAACACAACTCACTTTAAACCTTTCTGTGAGCTGTTAGATAATAAATATTTAGGTTTTAGTGATTTCTTATTATAAAGGACATATTTCTCAATCCTTTAGCCTTGACAAAGATAAAATATATATTTTAACTTTCACTCAAATTAAAAAAGAAAGAAATCCGACCCACTGTGCCCCAACTCTTTCTAAATGAAAAATATATAATTTTCGAAGACTCCGTATTAAGAAAAGGTTTAACTTTATATAGCATTGAAGTATTTTTGGAGATTTTATTTTCAATAGATTTATATGATATTTCCATAATATATTTTCATCTATAATCACTCCTAGAAAATTAACAATAGACTTTCTTTAAACAACTTTTTTGTTCATAAAGATTTTTGTCAAGTTAGGGAAAGATAAAACATTCAAATTTATAATTAGTTGGTTGGACAACAAGATTTCTTAAAAAAGGGCAATATCATAACAGTAAATGCTACTGTTGCAAACTATGAAATTATTCCTCTTAAGTTACAAATTTTAACCATTCAGTGACGGGGAAAGATTATTTAAATTTACGAAACATTCACACACACACCTTCCTCAATGCATTTATTGTGCATTTAGTCGGCAAAAATAAACCTTTTAAAGAAGTCGGCAAATGTAGACCTTTTAGACAGGTTAGTGGTCGAATTTCAAAAAACAAGAACCTAATTTTTTACTCGACAAAAATTTTAATGACACCCCACTACGTCACACCTACTTGCACCTGCCCTGATGACAGCTCAGTGATTGGATATTGGCGTTTTTTCCAGAATTGAAAAGAATATAGTAGAAAACATATTGTCATTAATTAAGCTGTTTGTAAAAAAGTTCATCAGATAAAAAAAAAAAAAGAATACAAATGCTTTGAATTACTAAGATTTTCAAAATACACTTTTACTAAAATATAATTTAATAAAGAAATGTTTTTGATTAACGGAATCTTAAGAACGTTATCGCCAAATTTATTTACTGCAGAGAAAATATTTTGCACCTGAGTCAGTAACTAGTGCAAAAATCTTATTATTGATTGACCATTCACTGAAGATTTCGTTTAACGTTTTAAATAAATATTCAGCTGTTTTCATTTCAGACATAAACTTAAGATCCAGGTTTCGGTCAACTAGAGTCATATTTTTGTCAATAGAATGACAAGTCACACCGAGGTAGCTGTTTTTACCCAATGATGTCCAACTATCACACGTAATTGTAATGAAATGACATCCCTTCAATTCTAGCATTAAAATTGATTTAAGATTGTTCGTAATTGATGGAATTAATTTCTTGCTCACCGTATTTATGCATGGCATTTTGTAGCTTTTGTTTAACTCACTAACTAAGTTTACAAAATCTGGATGACGTACTATCGAAATCGGCTGATCGGTACCAACAATAAAATTCACCAATAACTTGTTTAATTTTTTATGACCAGTCTCTTCAAAACCATTCTCATTACCCCTCTCAATGTCGGATATATCGTCATTGTTGAGTAAAGTTGTTGAATTTTTAGATATTTTAGAATTAATCAATTGATAAATGGGATTGTCGAACTGTTGTAAGGTAAAATCTTATAACATATGCCACGGTCGACATTTGCCGTCTGACTTGTCTAAACCGGTCCAATTTGCCGACTAAGGGTCCAGTTTGCCGATTAAAAATCATTGATGGGGGGGGGGGGGGTGTCACACCCCCCCCACACCCCCTATTGCGCCGGTCTTGGATATAGCCTTATTTTAAACGTAAATATATGTATATAAATATATATAAATATATATATATATATATATATATATATATATATATATATATATATATATATATATATATATATATATATATATATATATATATATATATATGTATATATATATATATATATATATATATATATATATATATATATATATATATATATATATATATATATATATATATATATATATATATATATATATATATATATATATATATATATATATATATATATATTAGTAAATAGTCAAAACAGTAAAAACAAATTTTTATATTGAAAAAAAGTTGAAGCAATCACCAGAAAAATATCATAAATATAGAATTTATTTATCTAAAGTTAAAAAAAAACTATTGAAATCTTACAGTCAGATTTTAAGAAAATTGATTTCAAATAAATAAACAAATGTATGAGTTACACTAAAAAGTTGTTAATTGAAAATAAAGTTTAAGTACTCTAAGATATTTTTTATCCTTTCTTTATATATATTTTTGTGAAAATTTTGTAATAATATACTGATCTACATAAAAATAAGGCTACAACATTGAGTTTTTAGAGATCAAATAACAAATAACACGGTTGCCATATAAAATATACTCTGTAGTTAAGAACCGTAGCCATTTTAAAAGTTCAAAAACTTTTCGGATTTTCTCACGCATGCGTACCTAAACATAGCGCTTGTAAACGATCGTGATGCTGCATTTTGTTTGATTCTTTTGATCCATTTCGAAATATGTCCAAACGAAGCTTCGTTTTCTTATTCCTTTCTCAATAACGGATTTTTTTTTGTTTTTGACATTGTTTATTCAAACTAAAAAGCGAGTAGTTTTTTTAATTGTTCGTATGTAACAAATATTAACAAATTAGTAACTTAAAATAAGTTTGTACCGCATGTTACTTCACTTACGTTACCAAGATATTAATGAGATTGTTATAACTTTAATATAAAGTTACATTTTTTTTAGAGTTATGTAACACAAAAATCGCAAAGGCATAATTCGATTTGAAACCGTTGTAAATCTCTAGAGAGTAATTAGCCGTTTACATGGCAACAATGATTTAATGTCATGCGTTTAAGGCCTCAAGGGAATTGCTGTGAACTATGCATTCTAAAAAGGAAGTGTCAAAATTCCATATTTCTTATTTAACCAGTTAATCTTTATTAGATTTTAGAGAAAAGTTCGAAAAACAATTTAGTTTTTGCTAATTTTTTGAGGCTAGCCTTCTACTTTATTTTTAAAAATTTACAGATATTAAAAATAAAATACTTTACAGACTCTGTGCGTCTAAAGTTACGCAACTTTTCTTTCAAATTTACGCTATTCAAATTTAGATGAATGAATTTGATTTTTAATCATAGTGTTTTCGAAATAAAAAAAGTATTTTCAAAAGAAATTTTTGTGTAATCAAAACGACAGGCAAAAAAAACTTTTTATTTATTTTTTAACGCTATTCAAGCTATCAAAAAGGCTATTCAAGCTTTTGGTGAGGGTAAACATAATCCCTAAAAATAATTTTATAAAAGTAAAAAGTCATGAAGCATAATCTAATCAGGCGAGAGAGGTGAAGGAGAAGGTATTGTTTGTCCCGTGCAGCAGATGTCCATGTAATATCAATGAACTGTAACTTATATCAATAACTTCGTATAAAGATAAGCAAATTCAGTAACAAAGTTTACTTGTAGTTGATAAATGTTATTGTTATATTTGCAACACCAATCAAGGACTTTGAGCCAAAAACCAAGGCCCCTAAAATTTGAAAAAACCTGTTACTAAAAATAAAAAAGCTTCCCATATTCGGTAAAAGACCCTCAAAAATTTGAAAAAGAGCCCCTAAATGTGTCCCCCCCCCCCTAATTAAGAGAGGAGCGTGGGGAGCCTATCCATGGCTCTGAGTATATCCTTGCTTTTTTGGTAGCAGTTTCTTTTAAAAAGTAGCAAAAATAGTACTATTTTCTATATATTTAGAGTTTTATTAAAGTTAGTAATTTTTTTTTTCCGTTTTAATCACCTGTGATGTCACAAATTTGTAAACTCTCTTCCATCCCCCGGTTACAAAGTGTCACAGAATCCAAAACCCCGCTAGGCTTAAATATGTGAGGTGATTTGCGAACTAGCCCTGAGTTTTTTTTAAAATAATTGCAGATTCTTCTATAAAATAGTGGGAGGTAGTTAAACCCTTTTCTCTGCCACCACTGTGCCGTAACACCAAAAATTTTAAGTATTATTTTATGTTAATTTTTAAAATTTAATTATTCATAAAAACATTTTAATAAAATTTTGTATAATTTCAGTATTAAAATAAATATAAGCAAATTTTAGAATTTAATAGTAATATTTGTACATTGTGTAATACTTTCAGAATTTCGAAATAACAAAAATATTTCGAAGCAAATTTTAGAATATCAAAAGTAAAAATTTTTTTCGGTAATATTTTCAGAATTTCGATATCACAAAAATATTTCGAAGCAAATTTTACAATTTTGAAAGTAAAAAATTTTTTCGGTAATATTTTCCGATTTTCGAAATCGCAAATATATTTCGAAGCAAATTTTACATTTTCGAAAGTAAAAAATTACTTCGATAATATTTTCAGGATTTCGAAATCGCAAAAATATTTCGGAGCAAATTTTACGATTTCGAAAGTAAAAAATCGTTTCGATGCAAAATTAATTACTTTAAAATTATTTCGAACTTGCCGAAACGAAAATAGAGTTTCGAAAACTTTTTTTTTAATCGAAAATTCAACTTTGGCTTTCGTGAACAACCCTAGTTTTTTGGACAAAAATATAAACATCGCTTCCTTTTTACTTTATAAAAAAATAGTTAGTCGAATAAAATAAAAATTATTGTAAAAATTCCAGTTTTTTTTTAATAGTTGCAATTTTTCAGGATCTATAAACTGTTTATTGAAAAAATTGCTAATGGGGTAAGTTGCAGTGCCGGATCAAGGGGGCTAGGGGGCTATAGCCCCGGGCCCCGCAAATTTAGGGGTCCCCAAAAATTTTAGAGAACCTTTTTTTTTTTAGTCATTTTTAAACTCTAGCCCATAAAAAGGCCTCCAAAAACAAAAATAGCTCCGGGCCCCAGGAAGTCTTAATCCGCCACTGGTAAGTTGGTAAAACTTTTACGAGACTAATTGGATCATCGCATTTACTATGGAAATAAAAAATTAATATTTTTCAATTTTTTAAAATATTGAAAAAATTTATTTTACACAAAAAAATTTAAAAACGATTTTTTTTTAGGGTCTTTTAACAGATAAAAAGTGGGCTACTGTTTTAGATTGTTACATAAACTAATATTTTGTACCAGCTAAAATTAATGTTAAATTTTGGGCTTGAAACTGTTGCCAAAGTAAATTGTTGAAAAAAAAATTCTATAATTATTGCACTTTGTAATAATCAATAATAATTTTTATAGTTTGCGCCAACTTACTCTTTCCCCATACCCTTAACAGACTTTTTTTTTTTAATTTTATTTTATTTTAATTCACCTCCTCAAGGCCGAGAAGGCCACTACAGACGAGAGGCTACTTATTTGTGGCTATAACCCTCTCTCAACTCTATAACTCCGAAACACGAATCTTGACGAACAAGGCCGCGGAGAAACGAGTTGAGCGCGGTACTACCAGGGACGTGGTGGGGATCGAACTCGGAACCACTCGTTTATGAACCGAGCGCTCTACCACTACACCACTACCGCATGTTGTTGACTTACCCAGGGATGGGGTAAGTCAACAATCCTTTTTTTTTTAATGCCAGAAAGACCTAAAGGTTATTTTTTTTTATAATAAATGCAAGTTAAATATGTTACCTAAATCCATACTCTATATGACTGCACTTTAATAATTATAAATAGGGATGTACCGAAGCTTCGGCTTCGGCGTGCCGAAGCTTCGGCAATTTTGCCGAAGCTTCGGTTCGGCCGAAGCCAGGTCAATTTTTTGCCGAATCTTTGGCTTCAGCAAAAAATTTTAAGTAATTAAAGTTATAAGCTACTGTGGGACAAGTTATAAAAATAAGCTAATTGCCAGTGTCTAATAAAGTTATAAATTTAGGACTACAGAGTTAAAGTTGGAGTTTCTTTGTCTATACCATATACTTAGTATTATTTACTCCCAAGTGTCTTGTTATGGAGGGAATAATAATAAATAAGTAAAAATGTTTTGAAAAAAATAATAAAATTAGGGAAGGTCCTCATACACTTTGAAAGCTTCCTAGTGTGACTTTAGATGAACTGAAGCAGCATTTCTATGCAGAATAAAAACCTTATAATTTAAAACAAATTAAAAGTTTTTAAAACCTTAATTTGTATTATGTAACGAATTCATATTAATTATTGTGTGGGATTACCGCAAATAGAACAAAATTTGGTTTCAACATTTGACCGATAAACCTTAGTAATGTCTCTTTAAAGAAGATTAAAGATACGTTGCTACTATTTTAAATTGTGTGTATGTTTAATTTTTTTAAATTTTATTTAACTATATTAATAAAAATTTACAAATTTTCATCGTAAATTTACAGAAATTGGTTAGGTGTCACTTATACAGATACAAAATAGTCAATGGAGTGACACATAAAAAACAAAAAGTTTTCAACAACAAAAAAGGAAGAAAAGCAAATGAAATATAAACGAGGAGAATAAAAAAAGAAAAAAAAAGCCAACAAAAACTAGATAAATTAAAAGAAAAAGAAAAACAATAGAGCAAGGATAGTTATCAATGATAATAACTATCCTTGCTCTTTTATTAATATTATGAATACTTCTAAATTGAATTTATATATTAAACATGTAAACCAATATTCTGGTTTCTTCTTATGATATTATGAAGACTTTTAAATTTTATTTAAAATAAATTAAAGGTTGAAGCTTTGATTACTTTGAGCTCTTATATTTATCATCAAAATTTATTTCAATTAAATAAACAATTTAAATCAAATAAATATCAGCCTGCTCAGTCCCTGTTTATTTATAAATATAAAGTAAATAATAATATAATCATAAATAAAAAATTTATAAAGTATTCTATTTATTATTTTATTTAAAGCTCACTCTACAGAGTTGTTAGATTACTATGGAAGCTTTTATCATAGATAGTTAATATTTGATTTCAGATACTGATGCAGATTTATCCATTACAGAGACAGAAGAAGAATGAATACTAAGATTTCAAAGTGTAAAAGATTAAAAAAAGCTATAGAAAATATTATGCAGTGTAAAGTTAAAAATAATCAAAAAAAAATACTTAAAGTGTGTAAAAAAGAAGTTAGTAAGAAATCTATCATTTGTACTTTTTTTTAGCAGCAGGTTCACAACAGTTGTAGTGGAATCCAAAATGGTCTTAACTTGGGTTTTTTTCAGTTTAGAAATTGTTCGTTTAAGGAATACAGAGAAGTAAAAAAAAAGATATTGAAATAAATAGCAATAAAAAGATAAAGTGTGTTTCTAAGATTTTTTATGTTGTAGATATAACTAGATCAGCTAAGAGTGTTTATTTAAAGAAAGAGTGATCAAGTGCAAAAGATAAAATTACTCTAGTAATGTTCAGAGATTTTTATCCACTTCTATTAACAAAAGGTGCATTAAAAATAAAAATAAAATATACAGCACATGAAATGATGCTATATAACATTAATATGGTTTGCACACAGAAAAAGTAGAACTAGAAGTAGGAAAATTTGGGGAGATTGTTTCAAAAAAGCTTAAGTTTAAAAAAAAAACGCTCGGTGCGGTCAAGAATCAGAAACGACATAATGAGAAATATTTAAACAGGGGCGCTGAGAGCTTTTGCCCTGCCTGGAACAGCAACCCTGACTGGCGTCCTCACTTTTATGCGATTTTTCTATATTATTAGTCAAGGACCATAGTTTTGGTACTTTTTTTTTTTTATACCCCTGCTGATCTGAATGCTGATTAAATTTTAAGCATATATAGTGCCGAAGTTTCGGCTTCGGCAAAGTGGCTTCGGCCGAAGCTTCGGCTTCGGCAAAATTTCAGCTTCGGTACATCCCTAATTATAAACATTTTTGTCTTTAGGTCTACTGAGCTAAAGGAGTAAAAACAGAGGCCTACTAGTCCCGGTCTCCCCTACATAAGATACTGTAATAGAATATTTAAAAAACTGTAATTTTAGAGAAAAAAAAATTAAAAATTAATAAGTTAAAATAAATTTTTTTTAATAAGTTAAAATAGAATTAAAATTTTATATTAACTTATTAAGTTTATGTATAAAAAAAGAAAACGTTGAATATACGTAACAATATATTCAAAATTTCTTTTTTTTTTAATATATAAACTTAGTTTTATAGTGAAAAAGTGTTTTAACTTTATATGTTTAAAACAATCTTGACAAAGTTTAAAGCAAAATCATGAAAACTATTAACTTCAGCTAAATTGATAAAATCATTTTGGTAACAAATGTAGGGTGCTTTCGGTGTAGCTTGTGATTACGGTCTGACCAGTCTTTACAAAATTTACTCTTTTTACTTTTGGTATTGATTGTACATTGAACTTTTAAAACTAACTGAATGGTTAAATATGAATAAACTTTCAATTAATTTAACTAAAACCAAATATACTATCTTTCATCGCCTCCATAAAAAAGATAAAATACCTATTGCACTTCCAAAACTTATTATTGGAGAAAACAACGTAAAAAGAGAATGTTCAATGAAATTTCTAGGTGTAATACTAGATGATAACATAAATTGGAAAGACCACATAAACATGATTGAAAATAAAATTTCTAAAAATATCGGATTACTCTATAAAGCAAAACCATACTTAGATCAATCATGTTTGAAATACATATATTACTCATTTATTCAATCTTAATTATGCAAACATTGCTTGGTGCAGCACCAATAAAACAAAGACAAAAAAGCTATTTAGCAAACAAAAACATGCAATCAGATTATTATCAAATGCACATCGCCTCTCACATTCTAGACCATTGTTCAATAATCTAGAAATATTAAATTTGTACCAATTAAATATATATCATCTGCTAATTTTTATGTATAAAACTAATAATAATACAATACCAAATATCTTCAAACCATTATTTAATAAAACTCAACACAAATACATGAATAAATATTCAAATAACAACTTTGTTCAACCCAAAGCTATATATGAGCCCACCAAGTTCTCAATAACTATTAGAGGACCTAATGTATTGAATAAGTAAACAAAAGCTAAAACTATTGTTTTTAAATAACAATCAAACAGAGAATTATTTTTAAATCTATTTTTAAAAATATTATATTTGAAAATTATCTATTAGTGCATACTTTATTTATCTGGAAAGGAATAAAGCCTTTAATTATATATACATTACTGTCAATTATATTATGAAAAAGTAATTATGGGTTTACAGCATTTATGTACGAATGTGTTTGTACGTGTATATGTACGAGTGCGCAAATGTGTATATGTATACATACACACATACATGTGTATTTGAATGTGTATATATATCTTTTGATTGTAAATTAACATTATGTTTTCATTTTTTCATGTTTTCTTTTTTGTTGTTGTTGTTGTTGTTGTTGTTGTTGCTGTTGATTTTTGTTTTCTTGAATAAATTATTAAACTTTCTTTCAATGAATAACTTTGAAATTTGAATATAAATAGCATTGCATTACAGATTTAACCTTCAAGTTATTGAGAACTTTTTAATTAATTAAAAATATTTTTTAAACATTAAAAATAACTATGAAAGACTCTATTAAACTGGTTTGCATTTTGTATAAACTTCTTTGAAACATTTTGCTTTTTTCTCTAATTTTTAATTTTTAATATTAGTTACAATGTATTTATATAAATATTGAAAAAACAAGGGGCTTGGTGATAACGCAAACATGTCTTCTTCTCGTCCTTGCCATTTTTATATATATTATAAAACACGGAACTTGTAAATATTTGTACGGCTAAATAAATAAAGAAAAAAAAAATCATTAGAATTTTGATAAACAAAACAATGAAAACATTTTTAATATATATTAGCACAACCTACACTTTGGTTTTAAAAATAAGCAGCATTAAAAAGTTGTGAGAATGCAACGAAAATGTAAATTTATAATACTTTTCTACTTATAAATATAAATTATGTTAATTTATAATTAAAAACTTTCTTTCTAAGAATTGTCAAACTCTTAAGCTCTACAACTCATTAATGACTCAAAATCTGACTACAACAAAATCCCGCAGTGTTGTACTTTTTTGTTGAATTTCTTCGTTACAAAATCTTTAGGTTTTGATATTTTGTTCTTGCTAATATTATCTAACACTTACTTTACTCAACGTAGTTAAGGCGAATTAGTAAAACCTAGGTTTTAAACGAAATGAAAAAATAAAAGTTAAATTTATTTTTGTTTAATACAACTTCTACTGCTTGTATTTAAAAGAAAATTTATGCCAGATTTTTTTTTTTGTTAATACAGAATTATATAATTCAAATAGCAGAAGTTGCATTAAACAAAAATAAAATTAATTTTTTATTTCATTTTATTTAAAATCTATGTTTTACTAATTCAGCTCAACTACGTCGAGTAAAGTTCAATACCGACATTTCGCAATGTTAGAGTTATTTTTTTCTATCTTCACTTTTTGAAAAAATTGAGTTATTGATTGTGTCATGTACCTCAAAATAATGTTTTTCTACTATATTAAAACCTAAGTTATATTCAAAAAAGTTGTGGAGAAAACATAAGTAATAAAATTCTTTTTATATGCCTTCTCCTAAAGTTTTTGTTTTTTAAATCGTTTTATATCGGTTTGTAAAGTCTCTTTTTGAACTTTATAGGGTTTTGCTCCGTCGGTTTGCTTGGTGTTCTTAGCGTTCAAAAAGTATGATCATATAGAGGCCCCCCCCCGCCCCTTTTAATTTAAGCGGGTTAAAATTTTATATGGTCATTATTTTTTGAAGGCTAAGAAATAATACTATGAAACTTAAAATTCATCATTGAATATATATATTCAATGATGAATTTTAAGTTTCATAGTATTATTGATACTATTCTCAACTAGGCTTATATATAAGCCTAGTTGAAAATAGTACAACAAATATTTTATTAACTTGTTGCCCTTACATTTGAATTGAGGGGGTTGGGGTGGGGGGGGAGGGAGGAGGAGGGATAAAATTTAAAGGCTTATTTTTTCCCAGTCTCCAATCATCGCAACTTTTTGAAAAGCATTACTTTTTGACATAAGCAAGGTCGGCGCGATAGGGGGGCGTGACCCCCTTCCCCATCAATGATTTTTAGTCGGCAAATTTGACCCTTAGTCGGCAAATTTGACCCTTTTTGACTAGTTAGTCGGCAAATCTAGACCCTGTCAATAGGTTAGTCGGTAAATTTAGACAGTCAGTCGGTAAATGTCGTCATGGCAGTCGGCAAATTTTCAAAAACGAGGACTTTTTTTAGAAATACCATATGATCTTGAGAACTCAACGGTCTGGAAATTAAAGCTAAAGTTAGGATTCCATATAATACTGCAGTTATATTATATTAAATTATATAACAAAATCTTGATAGGCGTATTACATTTTAAATAAATTTTAAAAGATTGTTTGCAGTCCACAGTATGATTTCAGGTGTTTTTCATTTAAACAATCTAATAGTTTACCTTGCTGACCAGGTATTTAAAAGAAGTATCTTGATTGTTAAAAAATCTTGATTGTTTAAATCCACTGACTGAACTACAATGAATAATTTTTCTCCATCTCCCGGATTATACAAATTTATTGTCCACTGTTGTTATTTTTATTACCCACAGCTACCAAGTTAGAAGGCGCTAAATTCGAAAATGAAGTTTATATAACTTAAAATAATTAAAAAATTATATAAAGTATTTTAAGCAAAAAATTTTAGCAAAATAAATAAAATAATGTTAAAAATAGTTGAAAACAAAAAAAAAGTTTTTTTTATTAATAGTATTTGGAAACCTAATTTTTAAGCATAGCCGCAATGTTCGTATCAAGATATCGACCAGTAGTTTACCTGCAAATATTTTTCATATTAATTGATATATTTGTTAATACTTCTTCATCATTTCTACTGAGAAAAAGTAAAGTCGTAACATTAGTCGCATTTGTGTGAGTGAATTCTCTTATTTAATTGCTAATGTATTTATAATTATGTGAAAACATGTCTATTAATAGAAAATAAAGTTCAAATGATTACTGACACAATATAGTTAGTATTTATACTAATTATATTTATACTATATATAAATATAGCTACTATAAATACTGAGTATTTTTACACTTATATATACATATATATATATATATATATATATATATATATATATATATATATATATATATATATATATATATATATATATATATATATATATATATATATATATATATATATATATATATATATATATATATATACATATATATATATATATATATATATATATATATATATATATATATATATATATATATATATATATATATATATATATATATATATATATATATATATAACAAGTTGAAAAAAAAGTGCATTTTAAATAGTATAAGGCATTGTAACAAAGCCATAAAATGAAGTTTTTAAAGCTGTTTGCATTGTGGTTAAAATTTTATGGTCTTTAAATTGACATTACTATTCCATTGATATATTGATTTACTTGATATATTTTTTCTATTTTAGGATTCAGGATGTATGCATGATTCTTGCACTGATTGTTTTGTTTTTAGTATTTTTCAATACTTTTGTCTTTCAAGCTGGACTTGTATTTTTACTCATACGAAAGTTTAAAGCTACAATACTAACAATACTTCTTTATTTTGCATTATCAGTTGTACTGCACATTATTACTATGGTAATTAAATTTTTATTTTTAAAAAAATATATATGTATAAGGACAAAATTTTAAAACTTTACTTGATAGTATGTGCTTTATTTGGGTTTTTTTTTTGGTAGATATAAGGTTGGTTGTTTTTTCTTTCAAGATAGGTTCTTATCCCACTGAACACATTAGAAGTTTAGAATAGGTCAATATAAAGTTGAAATTTGTCAAAAATGGATAAAACGTTAAGTGACCAAAAATTGACAGTTGACTTGGATCAACATTTCAAGCTTTTTAATGTATATGTTGATTAAACATTTAGAATATTGAATAACATAAGTCATTATTCTAAACATTTAAACGTTTCATGGGCATTTACATAAGAGAATAAAAGAATGCATTACGAACCCATTAGTTTATATGTTTATTAAATGTCGCTTAAATGTTTACAATATTGACTAACATGTTTTAATTTTGTTAATGTTTGATAGACTTTTAATAAATGTATACATTAAAAGGATTGAAGCATATATTTCAAATCTTTTAATTATGTTATCTATTTATAATAGTCAATATTGTAAACTTTAATCAATAGTTAATAAATGTATTCACAAATTAAAAGGATTGAAGTGTACACCAAAACTTTACTTAAAAACTTTTGAAATATAAAAGTGTTTTAATTTTTCTAATTTCAAAAAACATTTTCTAATCATATAAAATTTGTTACAAGACAAGTAATCTTGTGCTACTTTTTATGGTAAATTACTGATAACTTAATAGTAGAATATAGATTACTATTAATTGCATCTCTTAAAGTTTGTGCAGGGGTTATTTTAAACTCTTTTCGTCAGCGTTTGAACAATATATAGGCGACACTTAGGTATTACCCGAATTCAGAGCCTTTTTTTTCTATTTTTTTTATGGCAAATATTGTTTTTTGAGAAAAAATGCCTATATACAGCAATGTTTCTGCCAGATTTCCATAAGGCAGGAAATTATTTAGGCAGTACTAGGACCTATTCTAGGAAAAAAATTGGGCGGCAGTACCCCTTTGTTCCGGCGAACTTTAGTGGAAAATCAGTTTTTTTTTTGTTTTTTTTTGCAAAAAAAAAAACAATATTTGCCCTAAATTCCATTCTCCACTCTATGGACTTGAAACAAGTTTTTGAGCATAAACAAAAGCAATCTGTAATTTCAAAAAATATGTGAATGACAAGTTTTGATGAAAATTATATTTCTTCTCAAATTTTTAATTTTGACATGGCACTCATCTTTAAAACAGTCATTTCATTAAACTTATCCACACTAAGTAAAGAGTTTTCGAGAAGAACCCTAAAATTAAAACTGTATATACTTATGCATCCTGCTAAGTCAAATAAGATAAAATCTTAAAAACAAAAAGAGCCAGATATATAAAAAATAGTGCAGAACCTTAAGTTATATAAAAAACAAATTAGCACATCAAGTTAGATAAAAATCTTTACGTAAAAGAGTTTAAGATCACCTACTTCTGTTTTTTTAATAAATCTTGTGTTGCATAATTTATGGACAATCCCAAGTAATCCCAATATTAAACTTTAAAAGAATATTATACAGTATTGTGCAAATTAGTTCGGACAGCGGCAAAATTGGAATAATTTTCACAATATGCCCAACTTTTAGCTATGATACTAAAGATTCTCTTATTTTTTCAGATAAATAAGTGTTTTACTGTAGTCTAGTAATATATTAATTTTTAAATCTAATTAATTTATTTTTAGATGTCATCTAAAATAAATTTTTAGATGACATCTAAAAAAAAATTAATTAGATTTAAATTTTTTTTTTAAAAGTTTACTAAATTTTAGGGTCTGAATGTTTAATTATATTTTAATAATGAATTTAAATTTAGTACTCAAAAGCATGTATTTAGTCAATTTTGTATTCTGTTTTCATTACCAAAAACTGAGGACAAAATGATCTCAATATACTTGGTGAAAATTTTTACGACAATGTCATATTTTTATTATCTTAATGTTTCTTCCCAGTAGTGAATGACTGAGATTGAACTGGGGCTGCAACTGGGGTCAGGTTTGATCAAAAATGGCCAAAGCCAGGTTAGTGACCAGGGCTGCATAAACATTGATATATCCTAAAGTATATTTTTTTTATTTGAAGTTCATGTGAAATTTTATTTATATATTCATGTTTATTTAAATATAAACATCATTGTGATCAAGATAATTAACATTATCATCATTATCATCAATTAGCTATATAATTAATATAAGATAATTAACATCATCATCATCATCATAATCATCATCACCATCATCATCATCAAGTTTTTTTATGCTGTTTCTCTAATATAAACAGTCTCAAGCATTTTCTTTCCTTAACTAATGCTCAATCATACCATATGTAATTCACTCTCTCCAAGTTTTCTCCTGAAGCTGCAACCTCTCTACATGCTGATACCCAATTCAATTTAATCTTCTCTGACAAACATTGTTCAATATAATATTTTTTCTAATATTTGTTTAAAATTATGGCTCTTTTTCTGGTCTTCTTAGAGTCAACCCACACACATTCATCTGATCATCATCTTCCTTCCAGCAAATACTACACTACATAAATACTGAAGTTTATATAAATGTGTAAAGATATTGTATGACAGCATCTAAATAAATAAAAAACAATATGCTTATCCATTTATATCCATATTATGTATGCATAAATGTGCAACTTGCTAGGGCTGTACCGGATATCGGCTCCAGCTTCTGTTCCAGATGAAATCCTAGTTTAAATTTCTATCGTCTACTCAAATTTCTATCATCTATTCAAATTTCAATCCTGGTTTTCAAATTTCTATAAATTTCCGGTTCCAGCAAAAAATAAAACGGCAACATTTTAGTTGAATTTCTGAATTTTGGTCAGATATTTATTAGATCTTTTTTGCCTGTGTTTACATGTATACTTAATATTTTATTTATACAAATCAATGTTGTTTGTAATTCTATATTCTATGAACTCCATGTTTGTAATGGTATCTGTATTTACATTTCTTTACAGTTTAATTAGTTAAGCCTAATTTCAAACAAAAACTCAACAAAAAATTCTTAAGGGAAGGCATACGATATTCTGAGTAAGACACACAATAGAGTCTGAAGTGAAGGTACCAAGGATGCGGAGTCTCAAAAAGACTCTGAATTTGAAAGTCACAAAAAGATTACTTTATTCTAGTTTTTGGTATCCAGGAGCTTTAAGAATATAAAAAAGGTTATGGGCTACTAATGGGGAAAAAATCAAGACTAATAGGTCAGAAGAACAATCAATTTTTGAACCCGTAGTACTTAGATATAATAGCGGCAAGGACTCCGGTACTCCAGGATTTCGGGCTTAAAAACAATTAGTTCCAAGTCATAATATATCATAAATTTTTTTATATAGCAGATCATTAATCAACCAACATGTTTAGAGCTTCTGGACACCAGAGAACATAAAAAAATAAAGTTTTAAAGGGATGCGGAGTCTTTTTGTGACTCCGCATCCCTGGAAGACACAAATGTGGTTAAATATACATGCAATAAAGTTACTGTGCAGAGTATCGATGCAAGATGGAAGTCAATCTGAGCATGCTGTGCAGCACACATTGGGCCCAGAGGTGGAAATAGTCAAAAAATATTGGTTTGAAAAAGTCTATAAAAATTATTTATTTAGAAAGTCAGATAAATTTGTGGATAAATAAAAAATTAAGTTTCTAGCTAATTTCTAAGTGATGATATGCAATTTTGAAGTTGATGAATTTCCAATTTTTTATGAGTATCTATAAAAAGTTTAGTAAATTCAGTTTCCATTCAAAATGAATTTGCCGACATGAAAATTGATAAACCACTAATGTGAAAGTTGTTTTTAATTTGGTATAAAATATATTTTTGAATAAATATATTAAAAATTGGTTATTTAAAAAAAAAGTTTTTTTTTTAAAGCTTTCAAAACTTAATTATGTAATTATATTATAAAATTATGTTGTTGCTTTTTTACAAAAAATCTTAGATTTTTTCAAAAGTGCTAACTTGCCTCTACTGTGTCATTCATTTTTAAGATATTAAACATTTCTTTTTATCAAATATTTTAAGGGGAACTGAGGCAAGTTAGCACTTTTTATTTGTCTATGTGATTTAAAAAAGTTGAACAGTAGTTATTATTTTTTTTCTTAAAATATTTAAGTATTTTATTTTTGAAAAAAATAAAATATTCAAATATAAAATAAAATTATATCAAAAATTATATCAATGTCAAAATTTATCAGTAGAAACTTGGATGCTGTACGAAAAGCTAATATTCCTACTAAAACTGGAGATTTTGACACGAAAAAGGCTGACTAAAAAACCACAAACCAAACCTGATCAAAAAAGCATATGTGTTACACATACATATATAAATAGCACTACCTGGTTTTTAAAACTACTTTATTGGTGTCATATAGATTATAGAATTTAGGTTAAAAAAACAGGACCACTTGTTGAACCAATACGTAATGCAAAAGACAGGGTTATTACTAAAATAAAAAAAAACACTGGACTATGATTAGATATGTGTTGTAACTCTGGTGAAAAGGGAGAGACATTTGCAACAGGGTCACAAGACCATATATTTTTTTCTGAAGAACTAATTTCTACCAGAAAAGATCTATGCTCTCCTATGTACAAAGATAGCATGTTACTACTACATTCTCATATCAGTAAAATATTTAGTATAGTTTCTTGTAAGCGTATAATTAATTTCAAGAGTTATTCAATAATGCTACACTTAACATTATTACAAATATGCCATTGGCACAAACTTGACAAACTCTTCATGGTGTCCTTCATCATTCAACTGAGTTGATAAATTCTAATGATGGTTACACCCTTGGCAATTTATCGGAGGAAGGTCTAGATGCAAACAACAAAGATATTAGTAACTATTTAATACTTCTTTCTCATAAGACATTGTATCTAGAACAACTTACAGGTGTGATGATTTGTCTTTAAGAGAGATCGAATCCTTATGTTTTGAACTGAATTATTCATTCGCATCCTCTAAAGTTATGTCAAGATTGTGGTTCAAATGAGCATACATGCAGATCTCATAAGCAAATGTTTTCAAAACCAAAGAGATATTTTGATGATATGTTTGAAAACCTTATTTATGATTATTTATAAATTTATTAAATTTTTTTACTATTTTAACTTTTTATTGTCAAATATGTTGCAAGTTCAAATCATTAGAACTCTTTCTTTATAATTTTATTTTACTAACATTTTTTTCAATCCAAATTTGACAGAATACTTGTTTTTAAATACTAAACTTCTTATCAATAGAACAGTAAAAACCAGACCCCCAAATTATTTAAATTTTTAAATTTTATTTTATTATTAAATTTTATTTTATTATATCTAATAAACTACTATTTTAATTGTTATCTGAATAAAAATTTAACTTTAACTATTTATCGAAAAGTACTATATAAAATGACCAAATATGGTAATTTGAACCCAGTCCACAAATTTAGTTAAATATTAAAAATTAAAATTTTCCAATAACAAGCTAAAAAATATCTTTCTAAAAAGTCTTCAATGAGTTTTCTGAGATTTCTTAATCATTAGTTATGATCCTATTTCCAAAACTTTGTCTTCTGGGCCCACTGTGCAGCAGAAAATCAAAGAAGTTCCAGCAAAGCAAGCCCAGCTGAATAATTCTTCTATATCATCATCATTACTCTGACAATGTATTGATGAACTTGTTCAGTCTATGTCTGCTGGTAGCAGTAAGTGACCGGGGTTGATATTTGGCAGGGGCCGGCTTTGATAAAGTATAGCTGAGGCCAGGTTTGTGACTGGGTTGTATAAACATTTATACATCCTAAAGTATATTGTTTAAATTCATTCATATTTTGTATATATAAATTTTTGTATATATAAACATCATTATGATCAACATGATCATCATAATCATCATAATCATCATCATTATCAACTTTATCATCATATCATCAACAGCATAAAAGAGGCTAAAGCCTGATGAGGATCATCATCATCATCATCATCATCATCATCATCAGGCTTTAACCTTCCTCTTTTTTTTTTTTTTTTTTTTTAATTTTAATTCACCTCCTCAAGGCCGAGAAGGCCACTCAGACTTTTATGCTGTTTCTTTAATATAAACAATCTAGAGCTTTTTTTTTTCTTAACTAAAGCTCATTCATATAATATGTAAGGGACTCTATTCAAATTTTCTTACTTCTACCACTTTCTACAGAAGCTTCTACCGCTGATACCTAAATTTCTTTATTCTTTTCTAACAAACTTTGTTCGTTACAACATTTTTTCAAATCTGTATAAGAATATGCCTCCTTTTCTTGTCTTGCTAGAGTCACACCTCACATCCATCTGATCATCTTCTCTTTTGGCAAATAATACACCATATAAATGCTAAAGTTTATATAACAATCAAAGGATATTGTATGCCAGCATAAATTATTAGCAAACAAATATGTTTATATCTATAATATGTATGCATAAAGTGTATCTTAGAAGATTTTATTTCTTCTGGACTAAAAGTTTGGAAGCTTTTATTACTTCTCTTTAATTATAAGTCAAGCCTCATTCTACTCCACATTTTTCAAAATTAATCATTTTTTTCATCTTTACAAGAACATCTCTCTTAAGAACAAGTGTCCTTTTATTATTGCAAGAAGCGATTGTAAAAAAGTCCTGTCTGATGTTAAGCTCTGTTATTCTCAGTTTATTATATATCTTATCTCAGATGTTACAGTACCTGGCCACAATTATATGATCACCTACAGTTTTTGTGTATTTTTAACTTCAAGGGTTTGTAAAAAGTATAAAAAAAGTACAATTGCAATATTAGTTATATTTTATTGATAAAACATGTTTCCTTAATAACAAAATAATATTTCAATATCAATAAACACACATTTTAACAAACAATTACTCTTTTTGATTGCAAGTCATAAAAAATATTAATATTTTGTCATTCCTCCTTTCAACGAAATGACTTTAGCTATTCGATCTGGCATACTTTTAATACAGTTTATTGCTGCTGTTTTAATTTTTTCATTGTGGTGCCAATGATAGAGTAATTTTTCAATCAAATCCTTTTTGTTTGTTGAAACCTCAGAAGAGATTTCCTTTTTGAGAATGTTCCACAAATTCTTAATCGGATTCAGGTCAGGAGAGTTCCCTGGCCAATCTAAAACGAGGATATTTTTTGTTTTAAGAAAGTTTGTGATCCTTTTAGCTTTATGCCTATTAGCTTTATGATATTAGCTTTATGCCTATTAGCTTTATCCTATTAGCTTTATGATATTTTTTGTTTTAAGAAAGTTTGTGATCCTTTATATTTATAAAAAAATCATCATAGTTAGGTTGTAAATAAGTTTGTCAACATTTAAACACTTTTTTAACAATATTTCATTCAAAATTGATAAATTTACATGTTCCCAATCTCCAATAGTCATATACTTATGATTTTTTGCCCATTGCAATCTCTTTTTTATCATTGCTGGAGTTAGCCTTGGTTTTTTAACCAGTTTGTGTGATTTTAAACCAACTTCAGCCAAATGTCTCCTCACTGTGCTCTCCGAAATTTGTATTTCATACTCCTGAATAAGTTTTGACAGCAAGAGAGATGATTTTTTTCTATTTTCCAGACATATATCTCTTATAATTCTGTCTGTCCTGGAAGTGGTTTTACGTTTTGACCCACTCCGTCCTTTCCTTTTTGGAGAAAGAGTGATGTCGTTTTCCATTTTGTGCTTGATTTTATTGACAAAAGGTTGTGAAACTTTACACATTTTTGCAATTTCCCGTTGTGAACGCTCTGAATGTTGTAAAAGTGCTTTTACTTCTGAAATTTTGCTTGGACTTATATCCTTACCTTTACCCATGTTTATTTTTTATTGAAATTTTAAATTACAACCTGTTACACTAAAAATGTTAATAAAATGGTACTATATATTAATTCTTGCTATTTATAGTAACTTTATAAAATGTATTAAAAATAATAAAACACTTTTCACTCAAAAAAAACTGTTAAAATGTAAAAAAAAATGTATGTGACAGATCAACCACACCTTACTTCACATTGGTCATGATTATAAATAAATTTATCTTTTCTATTTTATTCGATAGATGTCAGTATTGTATAATAAGTTAGTAATAATAATATACTCACCTTAAAATTACTTTAAAATAACTTTGAAAACAAAATAAGTGGAAAAACTGAAGTGATCATAATATTGTGGCCAGGTACTGTAGGTTCTAGAGACTTTTGGTTAGTCTTCAACATTTTCGTTAACTAAAGTAAGTCTAACATTTAATCTCTAATTCATGAGTCTGATCTTTTTACTTATCCCTAGAATAAAGCAGAGTTATTTGCAATCTTACTCTAATTTTACCCTTGAATATAATGGCCATACTCTTCCTGATAGTTAAACAGATTAAGCCATTGTTGAACATTGAAATCACTTTGGCTTCCAATACTAAAATTAATTCTCAATTAAACACTTCTACAGTTTGTGCTCCAGACGAGATTTCAGTCTTAAAAAAGTGTTCTCCAGAATATTATTCTTCACTCTGTTATTAGTTTCTTGTTATAAAGGTTTTGAGGTTATTAAACATTTCTTTCTCACTGCAGTAGTAAAGTTATTTTTGAAGGCCTATCCTCTTGTTAATATCAAATAACTTTAAGGGTACCACAAGGTTCTATCTTTACTCCTGTATTGCTTCTTATCTACAATAACGATCTTTGTGAAATCTAATGTGGCTCTATTTGCTGACGACTCAACTTTATACTCTTGTCTTGACAAAAAATCTTCACTTTTTAATTGCTTAGAATAAGCAGCCGATTTTAAGTTTGATCTCTCTTCTGTAACAACCTAAGGCTTACATTGGCTTATGGATTTTAATTCTGGACCTAAAATCCACAATTTTTGTTAAACTTTTAAAGTTAAAAATTTATTTATTTACTGCAAAAAAATATTGTAATATTTTTTGCAGTAAATAAATGAATTTTATTGTTTTATTTGTGCATTGTAAATGTAGTTACAATGCTTTAAAATAACCTGCTTTATCTGCCAAGCTTGAGCCACACTCTCATTGTTGTAAGGTTGCATTTCTTTTTTTCTTCTACAAATACTATCATCGTCAATGCTTAAACAAGCTATCACCTCTATTCTGATAAACCAAAACTCATATTTGCTTGGCTATTTATTCAACAAGTTGCATCCTTTTACTTTATCTGTTCCTTCATGCTATAAAAACTTTTATTAATCCAGTTTTTTCCTTGCACATCAAAAAAACATAACTCTTAGCTATCTTTATGTTTTCTTTTTTATGCAACTTAAAACTTTCTAAGTCTTCATTTATATGTTTCCTAATGTTTTAACTTATTTTCTATTTTAAAGTAACTCATAACTAAATATTTGTTGCTTACAATCTTGTTGAAAGTAAATTAGGGTTTAAAAATATATAAATGTGTGCCAGTATTTAATAAATAGTAAATGTAAGCATAAAATTCTAATATATTAAGTATTATAAATTTTTTTCTAGCCCCAGCTATCAATCCCTGCTAAATCTTATAATTTTGCTGGGGTCGGTTTGCAAAAAGTCTCATTATTAGCCAGGGCCGGGGCCCCAGCTAATAATGAGACTTTTTGCAACTTACTAGCTGGTGGCACAGCACATAAACAACAATTACCAACACGCATTGACACTCAGCTAAGCCAGTATCTGGCATAACCAGAAATAAATAGACCTGCTCATCTACTACAATGGTAGAGTGACAACATGCAAGGGTTGCCAGCTCTGGCGACAGTAGATCACATTTATTTAGGTGCCCCACCGACAAATGTACCATCAAAATGTTTGTTCAGTGTTGCTGCAAGGTACTCAATGATCATCGTAGTTCACTCCTGCCACATAATGCAGCTCCCTTAATAAGGTACAATTGGAAACTGCTTAAAGATATTTTAGAAAAATAACTGAAACTGAAATTACTTTGCTTCACTTTCAAATTGAAAGTTTCAATTGTTTATCAATTATTTTTTTATGTTATGATGTTATGTAAAATTTTGTCCTTCTATTTTAATAACAATAGTGAAGTTTAATAGAAAACAGTTGTCACTTGGTATTGAGAATGGCCAACACTGTTGACCATTCTCATTATCAAGTAGGGATGTAGAGGATTTTGGCTCCTGTAATTTTGTTTCAAAATCCGGCTCTGGCCAGATTTGGAAAAATTATATCCTGTACAGCCCTACCACTTACCTAACCTCCTGGATCCATGAAGGTATGGAAGTTTTTATTCCTCCTAACCAGTTTCAAATCAAGCCTCATTCTACTCTACATTTTTCATCTTCTTGTGCTATATTATCCGTAATCATTTTTTTCATCTTTTTTACATGAACATTTCTATTGAGAACAAATTTCTTTTTATTATTGCAAGAAGTCATGTAAAAAGGTCTTATAGATACTTTTTTTTTCAACATATTTACTTCCAACAAGGTTGCAAGCAACCATTATTAGAGTTGGAAGTTTCTGGAAGAGAAAAGATAAAGTTTATAAAGCAAGATAATGAATGACAGATGACTTAAAAAATTCCAAATTATATGAATCAGGAAAGTAAGATTAAGGAAGCGAATTCCGAAGAACTGATGTTTAAGGAAAAAAACTTGACAAATAAAAGTTTTTAGAGCACTTAGGAACAGTCACAGTAAAAGGATGAGACTTAATTGAATGAGGAGAAACACAAGAATGAATTTTAGTAGATAACACAAAAGATGTTAGCTCTTTATAGCAGTGCCCATAATAGTATTTATAGAAAAGAAAATGAGAAGCATTATTATGACGATGTGACAATGGCTGGAGATTGGCTGCAAGAGCAGATCCAACTATGTTTACAATGCGTTTTTGCACCTTGTCAAAATAGGAAAGGGCATCATTGGAAGATCCACCCCAGATATGGTAACAGTATTTAATGCAAGGACGGAGTTGAAATTCATAGAGTTAAAGAATAGAATCCCGAGTATGAAAGTAGCGAGCACAATAAAGAGATGCAATCTTAACAAATGCTAATTTAGCAAACGATTTGATATATGGTTTCCAAGAAAGATCTGAAGTAAGAGTTCTTTTAGAATCCTAGAAGATAAAGGGTAGATGACTTATCGAATACATTACCATTTTTAAATAAAGGAAAATCTACATAGTTGTGATAACGATTGGCTGAAAAAAGTTGGGTTTTATCTGAATTAAAGTTTACCAGCCACTGTGAGTCCCATGCTGTAGCAGAAGTGAGATCTTTTTCAAGCTCAAATGCCCACTTTAAGCAAACAGAGAGTGTTAGTTTTTTATTGTTAGTTTTTTAAGAAAAGAATAAATGGTAGTATCATCAGCGAACAATACCACCTTAGATATGAGAGTATCTAAGATAAGTTAATGTAAATTTAAAAAAGTTTAAGGTCTAGAATAGAACCTTCCCAATCAGGATCATTGAAAATACTCGGCTGTTTAGCTTTTAAAATTTTACTGTAAAAATGTAAAATTTGAAAAGCTGTCATTTTGCCATATTGTACAAAATGGTTAAAACTTAAAATCAAATTTATTTTCTTGGACAAAACAGTTGGATTTCAAATTTTACATTTTTGGAGTCAGAAAACATTGTACTTTCACCCAGTCAAAGTGGTTTTTTCGGGTCAGCTCAAAGTAGTTGTCGGCTCCAACTCCAATACAAAATGTTTGAAAAATTCTTCTAATTCTTTAAGAATTATTACGCAATAATTTAAAATTTTTCTTTTTACAAAATATATGAAAAATTCTTTGAAGGTTAATTATTTAGTACATGCACATACAATATTGAGAAGTTTACTATTGAAGTCAGAGTTGTGATTTTGTTTAGGGACTCTGACTCTGCTAAAAATTTTGCGACTCTGACTCCACAGTTCTGATTGAAAGTTTTTTAAATGCACCATCTTGTTTTTATATATAGAACATTAAATAATGATGTATTGATTGATGAATTACAGCAGTAATGTTAATAAAAATATTATTTCCTCAAGTAAAATGACTAATGCTTTTTTTTAATTGAAAAAATTGACTAAACATGGCTTTTTTTAAAAAAATGCATAGATGAGTTTTTTTCGGGAATTCCCGGAATTTTAGAAATTCACATAAAACTCATTTAATTTTCCAAAAAGTTCCAGATGTTTTTTGTTATTAATTTAAAAAAAAATTTATATGTTTTTACATAAAATTATAAATACGACAACTTTTGCATTTAAACAAATATGTTTTCTATAACTAAAATTTTCAAGAGATTAATTTTCGTAACAATTATTTTTTCTTTTTTTTTTGCTTTTTAATTCTTTCAAATTAACTAATTCAAATATTAGAAATTCCTAAAAAAATCTAAATTCTGTTTTTAAAGTTTACAAAGGTTTATGTTGTCAGTTAGTACGATCAATTTTTAATAAAATAATTTTCCAGGATGTTCCGGGAATTTCATAGAAATAAATTTCCGGGATTTTCATAAAGTCAAATACTCATCTATGAAAATGAAGTTAAAACAAAAAAAACATGGTTTTTTTGTTTTTTTTTTAAAAACCCATGGTTTTTGGTTTTTTTCAAAAAAAATGGGTTTTTTTTTGCGACCCTGTTTAGTATTAACTTTTACATTAAATACTTCAGTACTTACTTTTACATCAAATCCATTAGTTCTAATTTTTGCATCAAATATTTCAGTACTAACTTTTACATCAAATACTTCAGTACTAACTTTTACATCAAATGCTTCAGTACTAACTTTTACATCAAATACTTCAGTACTAGCTTTTACATCACATTTTAAACTTGATTTCTTTAAAAAAACTGTTTAAATTTTATGTTTTTGAAAAAAATATCATTTTTGGCAGAGTGTACAGCATGATAAATTCACATATTGAACCAAGTTAATAATTTGTTGTTTTTCTAGTTAGTTATAGTGTTGCCGTTCCGAATCTGTTGGTAATAAAAAATTCTGACACGTGGTTCGATTTATAAAGGTCCCAAAGGGGAACCCATAAAAAATCTTTTTTCCAAAAAAAAACACTTATTAAATTTTTTTTTGTTTTAATTTTGTTTTCTATTTATTCTTTAAGAGGTAAAAAAGATATGGGGTCATCCATAAATTACGTCACGCTATAAGGGGGGGGGGAGGGGTTGGTGGTTTTGTGACAACTCATTCAAAACTCGCTTCTTAAGTGTTACGATTTTGTGACAAGGAGGATGGGGGGGGGGGGTTAAAAACAGTCAAAAATTGCGTGACGTAATTTATGGACGACCCCATATCTTTTTTATGAAGCAATTTTTTAACAAAGATTTTATTTTAAGGTTAAAAAACTGTAAAACATCATTCTTATTTTAAACTTCGCTTTTAATCTTAAATTGTTATGTAAATTATTTAAGTATTTTAAGACTTAAATAATTAAAATTTTTAAAAAAATTAGGTTTTATTCATAGTTAATTCTCTATTTAATTTAATTGATTTATTAGATATATTAATATTTAAGCCTGAAAAAATACATCCTAAAAGCTAACGACTTTCAACAAAGCTGTTACAACTTCCAAATAAACCTAAAGCTACGCTGTTAAGCATAAAGATCAGGTTGGCGACACATTTAAATAAACACTTGTTATAATGCAAAATGCAAATTGCTGAAAATAATAAGATTATAAATATAAGCTTTTTGTTGATTATATAATATATATGCAAATTTCAAGTTATGTGAATTAATTTTTAAATTTTTGGTTTCTATTTGTAGTATAGTCTGCATTATTAAACATCGTTTTTTTTAATTTGAAATTTGCATATATATTATATGCAAATTTCTGAGTGAACAGTAACAGTAAGAATTACTTCATTGTCAAAATAACAGTCCAGACGTAATGATGCTTGTTGCTGTTTTTTTTATTAGTTGCGGTTTCTCACTTTCTCACAAGTTTTTTTCCATTCACATTCATTTAAAGAAAAGGTTGTAAATTTGGATGGCACACTATAAAGTCACTTGAATCCTCTTCCTTTATTAAACATTTGACTAAAGAAAGCATGAAGCCATTTAAATGATTGATTTTGACCCTTCTAAATTCTAACTCTACTGAGATATAGCGTAATAATGAAGTCAGTAAATTTTTGAATTGATATTCTCGTCGACAATGCAACCACACATACAAAAGCGTTATTTGATGTAAAATGCGCTTTTAATCTTAAAATTATTTGGTTATTTATTTGAGTATTTTAAGACTTTAAATAATTCAAGAATTTTATATCTAATAAGCGTTGTTAAGGCCAAAAAACTGTAAAATGATGTTTCTTGTAAAATGATGTTTACAAAACATCAATATGTATTTTGTTAAGAAATTGCTTCATATCTATTTTACTGGCACAATTACCCTCATTTTTAACCTATTTTAGATATTTTTGGAAATTTCTAGCGGTCCCTGATAGCCACGAGGAAAAATATATCAAATAATTACTTTTTCTTCTATTTCTTCCAAAAATGTATAAAAATTAAAAATAATTTTTTGGTAAAGTAATTTTAATAGAGAAAAAAAGAAAAAGAAAATCTAAAAAAACTGAATCGCAATTTATTTTTTTTTACTTATTCAGATTTAAAGGTTTTAGACCACAAAATAAGAAATAAAAATTTATATGTAAAAATCGCTTCATAACTAATAACATTTTGCTAATACCATTGCAGTCATTTTAAACTTATTTTGAAATTTTTTATAAATATCTAGCGGTCCCGGATAGACACAAGGTGAGCCTCTCCCTCAAAATTACTTTTCGTTATAATTATTCAAAAAATGCATGTTTTTTTGTTTTGTTTTTGTTTTCCTTTTAATGCAACTCCTAAAGAAGAAATAGAAAACAAAATAAAAACAAAAAAAATTTAATAAGTGATGTTTTTTTTTGGATAAAAGATTTTTTTATGGGTTCTCCTTTAGGCCCTTCATAAATTGAACCACGTGTCAGAATTTTTCATTAACAACAGATTTGGAACAGCAACATTATAATTAACTAGAAAAACAAAAAATTATCAATTTTGTTCAATATGTGAATTTATGATGCTGGGCACACTACACATTAAAGTATTTTATTATATATAGAAAGAAGTTTAAAATAATAAATTTGATTTTAATAAAAAGTACTTATAAATAAATTTTAAAAACGTTGTAACTTTAACTCAAAGTTATTATTATTTTTTTTTTTTAAAGAGAAGAACATCAAATTTTGAAATAAACTTCATTTGGACTGATGCACTTCAAGCATTGTATACTTTACAAAGAATTGGTACTTATTTTTTTACTGTTACTGTCTCAGTATAGGCTTTCTTTATTTTATTCCTTAAGTTTTTTCTTTATTCGCCTTTCTTTGTTTGAATCTAAATTATCTTTAAAAATGAGTAGAGAATTCTCTCTACTTTCCTCTTTAGTCTAACAAAAAAAAAAAACTCCCTCTTTCCTCTTTAGTCTAACAAAAACAGAGTACTTTTCAACTTTATGAAAAATAATTTTTAAAATGTGTTTCTTAAATGAGACTGATATATGTTTTTCTTTCTGCACCCTGCATCTTTTATTTTGTGATAAAACACATATGTTTTTATAAATACATGAAGTAGTTTTATGTTAAATGTAGCAAAATGATTCTTTCGTTTTTTAGGTTGGACATAAGATGTAAGTGTCTTAGGTTTGTTGAGTGTAGATCTTTTTGATTTTAATCATTTTACCTGAACCAAAAGTTTAGGCAATATGATAGTGTTATGATTATTACACAATGTCTATGCAGCAGGGTTAAAAAAAAGCCCAACCCAAATGTGTTTTTTTAAGTTTTATTGGATTTTTTATTATTTTTTAAAAACTGATTGAATTTCCAAATTTTTATTATTGTATGTGTTACAAAAATTTTAGATCTATGATGCACAAGGGGACTCCTTCAACTATAAATGATGTTAATTAGTTGCATTAAATTAAAAACATGCTCAGAATATTTTTGATTTGAAAAAAATCACAATAAAAATTATGGCAACTGAGTTATTCAATGTTTGTTCAATTCAGATAATATAAATGTTGCTAGGTTTTTTTTATACTAACATGCTTACCATGAAACTTCAAAATCCAGTTTGCACAAGTTTACAACATGTAATTTACAAGTTTGCAACATGATGTTGCTACTTTGTAAATTATCTTCAATTGGGATGACTATGAACACTTTTTATGAGCTTTTTATGCGCATCATAAAAAACTGTTAGCTTAATAGCTTCTTTTTTTTATCAGAACATTATACTATCCAGCTTCCTTGAAAAGTTCTAAGCCTGATCAACAATATGCAGTAAATATCTTAATTTTCTTATTTTATGTGATCATAGTCTCATTTTAAAAATGGAGTGAGAATGGTTAGCCGTTCCAGGTTGACATTGAACACAACATAATATATATATATATATTTTATTATGGATAGATTTGTTTTGCAAGTGGATTTGTGCCTAAGCCTAGATTGTTCTTAAGAATATCTAAAACGGATTTGTTAAGAACCATTACGGTTCCTGGGAGATATTTCATCATCTCAGTTTTGTTTTTCCAGTCGGACATATAAGTAATTGATTGAACAAATAAACTTTCTGTTGAACTATCAGGGCCGACGACATGGGTTATGAAATGGGGGGGGGGGGCACAATCGTCAATTCTTAAAAAAAGTCGTCTATATCTAGCAGCCTTTTCTATGGTAAATCCATGGTTTTTTCACTTTATTTGCAGCTGTCTCTAGGTCTGCTTGAGTGTAACTTGTTTTATAATATCAGCTATTTTCCTTTCTTTAGTAATTTCAAAGCAAATTTCCTAAAATTAACAACAACAAAAAATTAAATTATTGATAAAAAAATGTAATTTTAAATAAGCAAGGAATTAGATACAGACAAGTTACAAGTGAATTTTGATGTTATTAGACAATATGTACCTTAACTTGATGTTTTTAACTTAAAGCTTTTATGGTGTTTTGTTACGTGGTTTTTAAGATAACTTAAAAATTTCCTTAACTGCTTGAACTCTGTAAGTGTACCGGATATTTTTGCCGAATATGCCGGATATTGAACTTTTCTTAAGTTCTATAAGTGTTTATGATGAAAAAACAAGTCTTGCCTGTCTACAATAAATAGTATTCAAGATCTTACTTTGAAAAATCAAGAGAAAAACTATGACTGGGATATGTGCTGGAGAAGTTTAGAAAAGGGTGATTAAAAAAAAACAAAAATTTGGCTGTAAAAACGATTTTTCCTTATACATTATTAACGCATATACCTGTGTTATACCAGTTTTTTCTTGATTTTTTTTTTTTTTAATCTTGAACACTATTTAATATAGAATGGCAAGACTTGTTTTTACTTCATAAACACTTATAGAACTTTAGAAATGTTCAATATCCTGCATATCCAGCAAAAATATCCCTTACACCTCTACTGAACTCTTGCTGTTTATATGCGATAGAAAAATGCTGAAAAAAGGCAAATTGTTTGCACAGCCAAAAATTAGCTTTTTATTTTACATTTAAAGCAACTGAATCCAAATAACACAATATATAGCTCTTTTGTGTGTGTTTCTTCACATTTTAGTAAACTTGGTTTTGATTTTCATTTTCACCCCGCTGTTCATAGTCACCCCCATTGACGGCACATGTTGTAAACTTGCAGCTGATATAAAATTTTCAAACCTGTAGACAAATGAACATGAGTGTGATTTCCATCAACAAAACCTATCCTTGTGGGTGAGGTATAGGGGTTGTCCATTAATTACGTCAACAAAATAGAGGGGAGGGGGGTCTAAACTTTTTTGACAATTGTTGACATGAAGGAGGGGGAAGTCAATTAAAGTTGATGTCAACAATTTTTTTTTTTTTTTTTTTACCTGATGACTTTCCACTTCCAGACTGAATAAAATGTAACAATTTTTATATAGTGTTCAGCTGGTGACCTTGTATTAAATTTCGCAGTTATTTGCAGTTTTGCATAAACTTTACAAAATAAAGATCAACAACTAATGTAAAATGACAGATCTAAAACGCTTGTTCAGAAAGATATAAAAAAACTAGTAATCTCTTGTACTTTGAAATCTAGTCAATACAATGATTTTATATTCCTTTTTAAACATTTAACTAATTCACCCTAATATTTTAATAAATAAACATATTTAAATAATATTTTTGAATATTTAACTTGCTAATTGTTTAAAAATTAATAAAGTACCAAATAGCTTAAAAAATAATTGATCAGATTTTGGATTATTCTGCAAAGAGTTCAAACTAAAAATAATATTCTAAATACCTTTTTTTTAAATATAAATACAGGGTATACAAGAGTTATTATATTATAAAACTTTGAATATTATAAAGCAATAATAGAAGCTAAATCAGACTTTTTAGTTTTAAAATAAGATATTTTTTAAAAAATCCAAATATAGTTGGGTTTTTTTGGGTTAAGTTTTTTTTTTTGCCAACCCTGCTATGCAGTTACATTGTGTATCTCAGATAAGTGGGAAACATATAATGTGTGCATCTCAGATAGGTAGAAAAAATGAGAACAACAAAGTTTTTACACTTTTCTTAGAAATAAAAAAGAATCAGAAATAAGAGGCTGGTTTTATAGACATTTTAATGCAGCCTACTTCAGAGTTTAGAAGAGAGAGCTGCAAGTAAAATTAAAAAAAAAAAAATCCCTCTCTTACTGTAGTAACTTCTCTGTAGTCTTGTGGAAGTGAAATTAGTTAAAAAAAAAGTTTTTCATAGTTGCATGAAAATACATAAGAGGTTTAAGTGTTATTAATTGGAATTTTATAAACTTTAACTTCAATTTTTTTCTTAAATAGTTTTTTTTCTTAAATAGTTTTTTTTCTTAAATAGTTTTTTTTCTTAAATAATATTTTTTTTAGGATCAATTACTTACTACTTTAGTTATAAGCGTGCCATTTTGAAATTGGCTCATCCTAAATATTATAGAGATACTGAATGGCTAAGAAAAGAATTTGATCATGTCCAATAAAATTCAGATTTTTTTAAGTAAATACAAACACATACATACACACTTATGCACACACATATATATACACACACTAGTAATACTATTAAAATGTAAATAATATTATAAATGGAAGAGTGTTAATATATTTATTTAAAAGTTTTAAATATATATACATAGTGTATTCTTACATTAGTTGTTATTATCATAGTCAGTGTTTAAATCCAAATCAGTTTTTTCTTGGGTATATGTATATGTATATATATATATATATATATATATATATATATATATATATATATATATATATATATATATATATATATATATATATATATATATTATATATATATATACATGGCCGTAGTGAGGGGGGCCAGGGGGTATATTGTCCTGGGGCCCGGCTCTGATCAAGGCCCGGACTTGTGAATTATAAAGTATTATATTTGCCTTTTTAAATATACTGCATTTGGATTGGTTGTTCTAATTACAGTTTTAAACATAAGTATCACCGTAAACGATAAATTTAAATGCAAAACATAATAAATATTTTATAAATTTTATAAGCTAAGTTATTCGGAAATAAATCAAAAGGAAAATATCTCAAGAAAAAAATTATGTAGTAAAAAATATACTTTGAACACATTATTTGGAAGCATTTATAGTCTGATAATATTAATACATTATTAGTCAAATTACGTCATTTTCTAGGCTTTTCTATTTTAAAGTAGTTTCTAGGCTTTTCTATACGCGGTTTTTTTTTTTTTTTAGTTTTATTTACTTATTATGGGTTGCTTACCACGGTCGTTTACAGGCACTATGTTTAGGTACGCATGCGTGAAAAAATACGAAAAACTTTTAAAATGGCTACGGTTCTTAACTACAGAGTATATTTTATATGGCAACCGTGTTATTTGTTATTTGATATCTGAAAACTCTATGTTGTAGCCTTATTTTTAATGTAGATCAGTATATTATTATAAAAATTTCACAAAAATATAAATAAAAAAAGGATAAAAAATATCTTAGAGTACTTAAACTTTATTTTCAATTAATAAATTTTTAGTGAAAATTATATATTTGTTTATTTATTTGAAATCAATTTTCTTAAAGTCAGACCGTAGGATTTCAATAATTTTTTTTTTTAAACTTTAGATAAATATGTTCTATATTTATGATATTTTTCTGGTCACTGCTTCAACTTTTTTTCAATATAAAAATTTGTTTTTACTGTTATGACTATTTATAAATGTATTTATTAATATATATATATATATATATATATATATATATATTATATATATATATATATATATATATATATATATATATATATATATATATATATATATATATATATATATATATATATATATATGTATACATATACATACATACGTACTTACATACACATATATATGTATATGTGTGTGCAATAATACACACTATGTGTGTTTATTATTGTACACACACATATAATATATATTTGTGTATATATATATATATATATATATATATATATATATATATATATATATATATATAAATATATTAATATATTAATATATTAATATATATATATATACATACATATATACATATATATATATATATATATATATATATATACATATATATATATATATATATATATATATATATATATATATATTAATGTATTAATATATATATATACATACATATATACATATATATATATATATATATATATATATATATATATATATATATATATATATATATATATATATATATATATATATATATATATATATATATTAATATATTAATGTATTAATATATATATATATATACATACATATATACATATATATATATATATATATATATATATATATATATATATATATATTATATATACATGCTTTTGTTACCTGAAATTTGCAAATATTTTTTTGCTGTAAAATTCTTTGGAAGTAATA